>OX030951.1:29978680-30458680 GCA_943735915.1 Pherbina coryleti
GCTTTCGATGTTTGATGTTGTTGTTTGCTGCTTGTTTTTCTTGTTTGATATTGTGTATCTGCTCGTTTGTTGTAGAATTGATGAATTATATTTTTGATGATGTTCTAGAATCTAGATGATGATGTTCTTGTTGATGTTCATTTTTAGTGGTGTTGTTGTTGTAGCTATCTTCGCGCTTATGTTTTTTTTTGCAATTTTATTGTAGATATTGGGGTATTTTGTATAATATTTGTTGCTTATTGTGTTCTTTTTGGCATTTAGTTCAGATTGTTTTTGTTTTTATCTATTGTTTTGATTCTTTTTATGTTTATAAATCTGCTGTTGTTGTTGTGTTCATTTTGATGTTGTGCCGTTGATTGCGTTGCGTTTAGTGTGGGTTTATTTTGTTTTACTTGATAATTTTGTTGTTGTTTGTTTTTTGCGAAGTTTTTCAGATTGTATATTTTTGTTTTTAATTTATCATGTTTTGTGATGATGTTTTTTTTTTTTTTTTTTGTTTTTTTTTTTTGTCTTTGCATTTGTTGTTGATTTGGTGTTTGCTGCTTTTCTCGTTTTTAATTTTAGGCATTGATGAAATAGGACTTGATCTGGTTTTTCCTATGTACATTGTTGCTGATGTTGATTATTTCAACCGGGAGTTCGTTGAGTACTGTTGGAATGATCGCTTCCAGAGTATGCTTACCATAGTTATTATAAAACCGTGCCACTTGGTATCTACCTTCTGCCCTTCTTCGCGTGTTGTGTTGGTGGTTGATATCAATACGATATTGTTGCGCATCGTAGAACTCGTTGAGCAGTGTCGATTTAAAAATTCCTTCAACACTAAGTACTCTAAGTTTTTTATTGAGCTGTAGATTGTGATCATTTTCGATGTTTGTATTCCGGCTTTGCAGAATTTTGAGCACCTGGTTCTGACTGCTTTGTAGTAGTCTGCAGTGGGATGAAGTACCCCATGCCGTTATCCCATGTCTTATATATGACTCACACAGTGAAAAGTATGCTTGTCTCATAACCCTGAAGTTGCTGCAGTTGTTTAGGTGATATAACATATATGATGTCTTACGAAGCTTTTTGCGGACATGTTCTATTTGATCGTACCACTTCAGGTTATGATCGATTATTATGCCGAGATATTTATAGGATGTTACCTGCTCAATTGTGGAGTTACATTCTTCTTCTTCGTTGCTGATATGAGTTGTGTTTGTTGCATGTAGGCATTCGTAGTTGTGAACTTTGACTTGTATGTTGTGATGAAGGATATGAGGTGGTTTGATATGTATAAGCTTTGTTTTACTAACGTTTATTGTCAGACCATTATCATGGGACCATCTGGTAATTATATCGACTTCTCGTTGCATAATCTTAGTCGCTTCTTTGATGTTTTTATGCGTCACAACGATTGCAGTATCATCTGCGTATGCAAAGCTTTGGCTTTCCTTCAGTTGTTTGAGCATATCGTTTGCATATATTAAGTAAAGAATAGGGCCCAGTTTCGAACCCTGCGGGACTCCATGTGTTATGAGATTCTCATCGCTAAGGTTGTTATTGATTTTTACATGGTAACTTCTTGAATTTAAATAGTTTTCAAACCATCTGAGAACATCACCGCGCACGCCATAGTTATATAAAATTTCTAACAGCTTTTCATGTTTTAATGTATCAAATGCTTTACTAAAATCTACAAAAACCACAAGACTGTGTTGATTTTTACTCAAGTTCTTGTTCAGAATACTTGCAAAGGAACCTAATAGTTTATTAATATTTTTCCCTTTCTGAAATCCGTGCTGATTTTGGTTGATTAACTGATATTTTAGAAGAAAATCTCTTAATCTTCTGACCACGATTTCTTCCAGAACTTTTTCAATAGCGGGCAGTATTGAGATTGGTCTATAGTTGTCATAGTTAGATTTTGTTCCACTTTTATAGATAGGTCGTATTAATGATGTTTTTAACATTTTTGGTATTGTTTTTTCCTCCAAACTCAAGTTCACTATTTTTGTCATCAGTGGGCTAAAAACATGAGCATGATTTCTTAAGTCTCTTGGTCGGATGCCATCGAAACCAGCTCCTTTTACTTTCATATTGGCTAAGATATTGAAGATTTCAGTTTCACTAGCCGGTTGCATAAAAATTGAGTTTTGCAATGAGCTTTTGTTGTAATTAAATGTTTCAATTGAGCAAGTGTGTATTATTTTATTTATGTTTTCTTGAAATTTATTTGCGAAAGTATTAGATATTTCTGCAGTATTGGATGATTTCATATTTTTTATTATAATATCATCTAAGTTAGATGTTTTCTTGCCCAATATTTCATTAATAGTCTGCCATGTTTTCCTCATATCATTTCTATTTTCATAAAATTGATTCTGATAGAATCTATTTCTTGCGGCTTCTAGTTTTTTGTTTGTGACATTTCTAAATAATTTGTATTCCTTTTCTCTTTGCTTATCTTTAGGTTTAGCTAGCCATCTTTTATACAACTTGTCTCTATGTGTGCAATGTTTCAGTAGTTCATCAGTTATCCATGGGTTTCTTGTTCTTTTTTTCGTTTCTTTGTTTTCAATTTGTGCCTTTATATAAATGTCTTCAAACGTGCATTGTAACTTTTCATACATTTCATCAACATTATTTAAACATAAAATATTTTCCCAGTTAGTGTCCATAATAAGTGCATTTACCCTATGCTCATTCACGCTTTTTCTCTTTTGTTTGTTTTCATTATTTATGTTTTTTTTTCCGCATGCAATTCTACATATAAGAGCGTAGTGGTCCGAGATGTCAGCTTTGATTATAGATAAAAGAGTCTCACTCTCTTTATACCTGATAAACAAATGATCGATGTTTGTGCTTGTTTCACGCGCGATGTCCACTCGCGTGCTTTCGTTGTTGTTGTTAGTGTTTTGCATGCCATGCGACGACAGCATATCGATGTAATGCATTGTGTTGTTGTCCGTCTTGTGCAGATCAATGTTTATGTCGCCAACTATGATTGCGTTTTGTTTTCGCTCAATTTTTTTGATTGTGTTTTCAAGCTCTTTAACAAATTCTGTTGCGTTAGAGGACGGTGGTCGGTAAATTGCAAGAAGCGTAAGAGGGTGATTGTTTACAAACATATTAATTTGCAATGCTTCAAATGATGTTATGATTGGTAAAGAAAAGTCGAAGGGAATATTTTCTTTTATATATATTGCTATTCCACCTCCTCTACTATTTTTCCTGTTTAAGAATTCTGAATTGAAGCCTTCAATGCCGTATAGATTGTTCTCGTCGTCTGTTATGTTTGTTTCTACCAGAACTATAACATCTATTAAATTTATAATTTTTTCTATTTCTATTTTAAAAGTAATGAAATTTTTGCGTATGGAGCGTATATTTAAGTAGCAGCATGAGATACTGCGGTTTTGTAATTCATTGTTGTTAATATCTTGAAAATTATTTATTGTTTTTGTTGTAATTGTATTCATTTTTATTTTTATATATATTTGTATTTAAGTATTTGATTGAAAGTATTTATTGAAAATATAAAGCTTACTGATTAAATGATGAGGCCGATATCGTTTTCAGTGATTATTTGAATAATATTTAATTTTTCATCCTTCCTTGCTAAAATACGTCCGTTTCGAACCCACACAAATTTCCATCCCTGCTCTTTTGCTTTATTTTTTGCCAACCATAAAAGGCGGCGGTTTGTTGCTGTTAATTGTTCATTTAGATAAATCCTATTATTTTGGTCTTTAAACGATTCACCGAGAGAATCCGCATTAATTTTTTTGCCACGGGATTTTAGCATCATTTCGTGCTTGGCTTTTGGAGAAGCTAGTTTAACGATGATGTTGTTGCTTTTTTGTTTAATGCGGTACGCATCAACGATATCTCGCTCCGTAATGTTTGCATTTATTGACTTAGCGACTGCTTCTACGATATTTTTTATGTTTTCATCATCTTTCTTTGGGACGTTTCCGATCTCAATGTTTTTCTCTATTGATTGTTGCTCGAGAGCGTTAATCTTTTTCTCCATTTGCTCAATTCGTTTATCCTTTTCTTCATTTTGTTTTGAAAGATCTGTAACCTGCAGTGCGAGTTGGGCCATTGTTTCATTTATTTTAGAAAACGCATTGGCCATTTCTTTCCTCATCTCAATTTGTGAGACAGCGAGATTTATGCTCATTTGCTCCATCATATTTTTTATATCTTTTGTATCGGACTTAAGCTCCACAACATCGGATTTCATAGAGTTGAAGTCCATTTGAGAAGCGGCCGTAGACAAAGTGTTATTGATTTTATAGCGCTTGCATTCTGCGTCTTCTTCATCGTTCTCCTCGCTTCGACGTTGTTTTTGGTTTTGCTGCTTCTGTTCGCCTTCTGTTGTAGCAAGCGCACTTGTTGTCGGAGTTGCACTTGCGCTCGATGTTGTAGCTTTAGGTTTGATCCTGCAATTTTGGCATTTCCAGTCAAGCTTTCGTTCGTTGCTCATCTTCACGTAAGAGAGTTCAGAGAGCGTTGTGCATGGTGAATAGTGGTACTTTGCCTTGCATAGGTGACAGGTGACGAAGTCTCCAGTAGAAGGGAGGGGTTGAGTACATTGGTGACAGAGCATACTCGTCGATTTTGGCGCACTTTCTATGAAGAACTCTCACAATAATTAGAAAGCAAAAGAAAAAAAAAAACAAAACAAAAAGAGAAACAAGATAAGAGAGATCACCCACTGAGCGAACACAAATTGGCGCGATTTAGCTTTTTAATCTTTGCACAAAGAATATATATATATTCATGAATTTTCCTGTTTTTTGTTTTTAAATTTAATGTTTCAGCATTTGTTTTTATTTCACGGCACAATATATTATTGTTTTTATTTCAGCAGCCTATTGTCAATTAATCTATGAGATTTTTTGCATAAAATCATTTAAATATTGGCACTTAGAGAATTTTTTCACAGAGACACTTAAAAACACGTCCGTTCACTTCAAGCTCACGTAGTAAAAGTAAAAGTAAAAGTAAAAGTAAAAGTAAAAGTAAAAGTAAAAGTAAAAGTAAAAGTAAAAGTAAAAGTAAAAGTAAAAGTAAAAGTAAAAGTAAAAGTAAAAGTAAAAGTAAAAGTAAAAGTAAAAGTAAAAGTAAAAGTAAAAGTAAAAGTAAAAGTAAAAGTAAAAGTAAAAGTAAAAGTAAAAGTAAAAGTAAAAGTAAAAGTAAAAGTTAAAGTAAAAGTAAAAGTAAAAGTAAAAGTAAAAGTAAAAGTAAAAGTAAAAGTAAAAGTAAAAGTAAAAGTAAAAGTAAAAGTAAAAGTAAAAGTAAAAGTAAAAGTAAAAGTAAAAGTAAAAGTAAAAGTAAAAGTAAAAGTAAAAGTAAAAGTAAAAGTAAAAGTAAAAGTAAAAGTAAAAGTAAAAGTAAAAGTAAAAGTAAAAGTAAAAGTAAAAGTAAAAGTAAAAGTAAAAGTAAAAGTAAAAGTAAAAGTAAAAGTAAAAGTAAAAGTAAAAGTAAAAGTAAAAGTAAAAGTAAAAGTAAAAGTAAAAGTAAAAGTAAAAGTAAAAGTAAAAGTAAAAGTAAAAGTAAAAGTAAAAGTAAAAGTAAAAGTAAAAGTAAAAGTAAAAGTAAAAGTAAAAGTAAAAGTAAAAGTAAAAGTAAAAGTAAAAGTAAAAGTAAAAGTAAAAGTAAAAGTAAAAGCAAAAAAAAAAACGTTGGTGTACATAGTTAAGGCAGTACTGTGTAGATCAAAAATGCCCGCGTAGTGGCCCATGTGGCCCGCGTGGTCCTTCATACAAATTTTTTTCTATCTTAATTTAGTCTTTGCGATGAGCCAAATCAAACAACGCCTGCAGAAAACAACAACACAAACCGCACACGTTCAGTGTTCAACACATTTTCCGAACTTTGCAAAAACAAATGCATGTGAAGCCAAAATAAAAGTAGTAAGAAATGATCTTCGACTGGGCCGAAGCTAAAGTACTCCCACGCCCGAACCAAAGTATATTCAAAGACTTAAGCAATCAATAAAGTTTATCTGTAAAAACGTTTTCGTTATAGTTTTAACAGAAAATATTCGCTTTTGTTTTTTGTTAAAGTCACTTTGTATGGGAGGTGGGCGTGGTTTTCACTCTATTTGGTTGAATTTCATACATGTAGTACACGTTATATATCAAAGTGCATATGCGAAATTTCAAGTCAATGTATTAATTTTTGTGGATTTTAGAGAGATTTTAAATTTTTGATAAAGTCACTTTGTATGGGAGGTAGGGGTGGTTTTCATCCGATTTGGTTGAACTTCATACTTAGAGTGTATTTTAAATATCAAAACTCATATACAAAATTGCAAGTCCATACATTAATTTTTGTGGAATTCTAAGAGATTTTACCGTTTTGATAAAGTCACTTTTTATGGGAGGTAGGCGTGGTTTTCATCCGATTAGGCTCATTCTCGAATTTGACCTTTATTTTTTAGATAAAAGCTTAAATATTGAATTTCCTGATGATAGCTTTAAAACTACGGCTGTAATCGTGATCACAGACGGACAGACAGACGGACATGGCTAAATCAACTCGGGTGGTGATGCTGATCAAGAATATATATATTCTTTTCTATACCTATCACGCCTCCTTATGACGTTACAAACGGAGTGACGACATTAATATACCCCCATTTACGTTTTTTAAACGTGGGGGTATAAAAACGCACACTCGATGATGTCGATGCTGAAGCTGATTGTCCCGTTACTTGTGTGTCTCGTAATTTTTCATGACATCTGATTTCATTGCATTGAAATTGTTTTTTTATTTTGACGTTTTGTCAAACGCAACGATGAGCAACATTTTGTTTTTTTTTTTTTTTTTGTTTTTTTAACAGTCAACTTCCTTTTTTTCGTAATCGGAAAAGATTCTAAATTTGTTTTTTTCAAATATTAGAATTTCACTTAAAGTCATTTATTATAAAATTTTCCTTAGTTTAAGCTTCATGCGCCATTTTTGCCCAAATAAAATATAAAAGAAAATTTTACCTTTCTTACATTTATAGCATTTTAACAAGAGCATCGTAAACATGTTAAACATTTTCTACTACATTGTTGAGTGCAGCTGAATTTGTTGCCTTTTATGTCTAAAATATTTTGGTGCAAAATTTTTTTATGTTTTGTTTTTTTATGTCACAAACAATGTCACAACAATGTGCTATGATGCGTTGTTGTTGTTGGCGTCACCTTTATTTGTGCCACATTTTTTAAGTTGTTGCTTAAAACCAAAGTGGAAATATAATGAAATTCTAGCCTGGTCATATTGTATAACACACTAAGTTCTACTTTAAAAATACGGAACTGACAGGCAGAATAAAATCTGACGATGTGAATTAGTTGCTTTAATTTATTTTTACTTAGCTTTTTACTTTTTTTTTTTGTGCTGTAGTTGAGGAGGTTCAGAACCTAACGCAATAAAAACATTTTCAAGTTCTACGTTAAGTTTACTGCAGCATGTGCTAGATAATGAAATCAGTGTTTCAATTACCATAAATTGTCACGAAAATTTGCTGATTTCGCTTTTTTTTATATAAGTTACTAGCGATACCCGGCGCGCGTTGCTGCACCCGGCAAGTATATTGGAAATAATAAGTAAATTCAAAACTTGTATTAGTCCCTTAGTCTGACACCACGCTCATGTTCCACTGCCCGTTACAGTTTCCCAGTAGCAGAACATCACTCCCAGGTGGCAATTCCATTATGAGTTTCAATGCCCTGTGATTTTAACTTCCATAGCTATTCAGTAGAGAATATCCATCTTTTACTACTTTACTCAATTTTACTAGTCAAAGCAGACAACTAAATAGTACGTTTTTACCGAGTTAAATTGATATGTTACTTATAGCTCGAGAGTTATACCTTAAATTTGGGCTGCTGAAAAAGTGCGACACCCCTCGTCCAACGCCCACAAATTTTCACCAGTGGAACGGCATGTGCAAATTTCATTCGAATCTCAAATTTCAATGCTGTGTGACCTATAATTCCAAAAATATTCGATATCACATATTCGCAGAAGGAAGTATCCAATTTGGTCCAGTCATTTTCAAGTTTTAAGCAACCGAACAAACCAAAATAGATAAGAATATAGATAGATATACATATATAAGAGAGGGGGAGCCCCCAGCAAATTTGTATAGCTCTCCCCCTATTTGTAGTACTATACCAACAGTGACCATATGAACTAAAGTACTAAATTTTAGTCTGATAAGACCCAAGCCTTCTGAAATATAAAAGTTTCATTAATTTGTGGGCTGTAAAAGGAGGTGTGGCAAAAATGTTCACATACGAACCATGGTATGCCTAATAAGAACACAACAAAGAAAACGTCAAGCAAATCAGACGCTCCGTTCTTGAGTTATGGAATTACAAACACAAATTTTTGATATATATTCGACTTTTTTTATATATACAGGTATGGGAAAATCTTTAAAATGCCATATCTCCGGAAACAATGGGCCAATTTTGTGCAAAGTTTCCCAACGTGCCCTGAAATTTTGGTTGAAATCGGTCGACCCGTTTCCGTAGTAAGTGGTGACATAAAAATGTACACTACTTTTTATATAAATAGATTTCATATTTACAACGATAAAATAATGCGCACATACTTTTCCAGCTATAAATAATATAAGGTATTCTGCTATTCCTGGTTAGCTAATATGGATTAATTACTTTAATGAAATTAGCATAACCATTATTTTATCGTAGCTTTGGTACCATCACACATAAAAGGGAGGCACAAAAATGGATCTTGATAAGTGTTTTATCAAAACTTCATCCTTTGTAATGTGAGCTTAGCAACACTGCTTATAAAAGCTTTTTATCAGTTACTTGATAAGAGATGGCAGCACCGCTGCTACTGTTTGGCAGCACTGAGTCTGAGTCGAAAACAGCAACAGAATTTGTCTCATTTCCTCGTTTGTGTTTTCGTATAAAGACGAAGTATCGCTTATTTTGCGAGAGTACTGCGTCATAGACACTGAATTAAATTTATTTACATATGCTTATGTTTACATATTTAATTATTCTAAGCATTTTACTGTAGGGAATTTCATTAAAAAAGAAATAGATTCTATCTATATTACAATTACCATTGTTGCTGCTTCATTAGCTCATTTTTTCGATCATGCTTATAAGCAAGGCGTAATCAAAAAGAGCTTTTAAACACACAATGGAAAAGAAAGAAAAAGCTTTGTACGGCTTAATGCAGTGTTTATGAATAATTTTCTATGAAGTTTTTTAGATGGTATTTAATCTCAAATTTTA
Source organism: Pherbina coryleti (assembly GCA_943735915.1). Taxonomy (NCBI): domain Eukaryota; kingdom Metazoa; phylum Arthropoda; class Insecta; order Diptera; family Sciomyzidae; genus Pherbina; species Pherbina coryleti. The sequence goes on from OX030951.1 coordinate 29,987,944, forward strand.
ATAACTTTTTAGGGTAGGTCTTAAAAAATAAAGTATGCAATAGCTTAAGTTAAGAATGACACTTTGAATTAGTAAAATAATTATTAAAATCGGTTCAGTAGTTCTTTAGTTTAGCGTACACGAAGATAATGGATAAGCCTTTTATATAATAGTATAGATATTAAAAATTATATAAATTAAAATATTAATAAAAATAAGAAATAGTCACTACAGGGGTACCGGAGTCGATTCCAGCCGAGACCATGTTTCTCCACTTAACCAAATTTGTGCATTTCTAATCAACTGAAATTGAAAATTCATCATATATTCACGATTTAAAAGTTGTAGATAGGGATAGAGAAGTTATTGAATGGTATTGACTTTGAACTAGAATTGACTGTGGTAAAGACATAACATTTGCAGATTTTAATTCACATGTTTCTAAGGCTTCCCGCTTCGCTTAGAACATTCCACACGTGCTTCTTTTGATTGCTCCTTCTCTCCTACAAATCTATATGGAACCAAGACAGATTTGACTGAAGGTTTGTAACATCTGACATCCTTGGTTCAAAGCTAAAAATAAAAATACCATTGCCAGTCATGATGAATTCGCTTCCGAAATATTATACGAAATTGTTTTAAACTCATAGAGAGACAAACTTCAAATAATTGTTTTAGATCAAGTGTTCTGCAATACTTGTATTGGTTATCCTGCCATGTCTCAGTTCGAGCTACCAACCCACAATTACGTCAATTTTGCTTGCTTGTTACACTTTTTGTTGAAAATTTTTGAACAGTCAATTCAATTAGCTAGTGCTAGCAACACCCTACAGCAAAAAAAAAAAAAAATAAATGAATTGACTCGTTGGCTCTTTGACGCTGTCTGAGAGTGTCTAACGCGCCGTTCTAGATTTTGTGGCACTTTCAGTTTTTGGTCATAAACCTAATTAAATTTCAATTATTTCTTTTTATACAGGTTTTTTCTTCTTTTTTTTTGCAGCACTTTGGCACATAAACCCGATTTGAACGGAATTTTTTAATACCTTTCCTATTTTTTGTTTCTTGCAGCATTTCGGTGGCTATCGTCATTGCCGCTCTGGCTGGTCCACAGTGGTTGTTCACCGAGGAGAAGCTGCCGAATGTGAATTATAATGGAACGGCAAACTTTAATGCGCTAGACGATGGCGCCTTCATAACCAAGTACACCAAGTCAAGTTTATGGATACTTTGTACAACGTTGCAAGGTAAGTGTTCGGATGTGTCTGTCTGTGTGTGTGTGTATCTACATGTAGGTGCAAGTGAGTGTACTAATATATTAGTGAACAACTATGAAGCTGTGAAAAAAAACCTGCTAAGTGAATGTGTGTGTGGCTGTGGGTATGTTCACATAAATAACTTACTCGGTAAAAAACGCGCAATTAAGAAGTAACAATTTTTTATTTTATATTTAAACTGCACTTTATGCTGTTCTTTTCACAATCAACATATTTGTATGACGCAACTAATTTCAAATAAAACTTTTTGACAAAAAAGGTAGGGCAAAAATTCGAGCTTTGCCAGCTTTTGACATGATGACATTACTAGCATCATTTTATAAATCACCGTGATGAAACGCAACGCTAACGCGGCGCACCGCTTGGATTAAAAATTTGCAATTTATTAATCACTACGTTATTGCTATGTTACGTTACCACGGTGAACTGTCAGTCAACAACAGTTAAGGGTTGTCACATATAAAATAAAACTAGCATCATTATTGCAAATCTTTGAAATATTTAAGTTTCACCAAATTCTGACTGGTTGGCAACCATATCAGCTGTTCTTTTCAGCCATCATTAAATTGAAATTGCAATATAAACGCCAAACACTGGCGTACACATTTGCTGCCTGCGGTAGTTTTTTTATTTCTTTTAGCAACATTTCGAACTGTTGGTTCATCGTTGCTGTCTTTAACCTATATTCAAACGATATATGTAAACATTTAAGAATATATGAGTGAAACAAACGTTTTTACTCTTTCAATGCCAACTTATTCGTTCTAACGGCAGCTCAAGAGCAAGTGATGAAAGTGACAGTTGAAGTGAACGAATTTCAAGTGCAGCGTTTTATAAAATGCGAACTTTGTACTGTTTTCACTACGCTATTGCGTAACTCAACGCTGAAGATCACGGCGTGAAGCGTTGCGTTTTATAAATTGCGAATTTCAACAACGCAGCGTGAAGTGATGTGCAGGGATTTATAAAATGATGCTTTACGTTTACCGCGCGGTTTAAAAAAAGTTCAATAAGCATTTTTCCAAAATGCATCGGCGTTGCATGGCTTTGTTGCTCAATAACTATATGTATTATAATAAAAGTAATGACATGACAGTAAAAGTTAATTCTTTGACTTTATGATAAAATAAAATATTGAAAAATGAAAGTCTTCATCGAGTCACGAAGGGAGCTGCCTAAGCAACGAAACTTCAAATTTATTACATGGAATTGTGACGCACACGTAAAGGCTACTACTTACTTCTAAGCCCTTATGACAAAAATAAGCAAAAAATGTATGACGTCATGAGAACGCGGAACAAGAAGTGATAAGATCGAAAATACAGTTATCATGCAACGGCGTTGCATGGAATTTTAACTTGGTGAATATATACGGCACGGTAAATGTTATCAAACAAGAATGAAGGACTTGTACTTCGCCATACGACAAAAATAAAAAAAAAAATTATGACGTCGTCAGGTCACGACGGTATAACATATTTTGCATATTTTGCCACAGAAGAAAAAAAAGCAATAGTTGGCTGTGTCGTGGACACACCCATATGTTTTAATGTGACAATGTTTCTTTATCCTTGTCCTTATTCTTGTTTCTATACTTTCGTTTGATGGCAGCCTCGGTAGTCGAGTTGGTAGCGTGCTCGACTGCCACCCCAGAGGTCACGGGTTCGATTCCCGGCCAGGCCATGGTCCTTCGCTTTAAAAACCTTTCTAATTTTTCTATCCTCATTTCTAATCAACTTTCTTGATGGTAGAGAAGTTTGTGGATGAGATTGCCTTATAACTTGAATTGACTGAGGTAAAGGCATAACACTTGCCTCTGATTCAAATTCACATGTTTCATTGGCTTTCCACCACGCTTAGACCATCCTACACGTGTTTCACTTGATTGCCCTTTCCTTCCCACTAATCTATCATCCCATTTCGAACCAAGGCAGACTTGACTGAATAGGTATTCCACCTGAAATCCTTAGTTCAAAGCTAAAAAAAAAAAAAATCAGGGTTGTCAACTCTAAGAGAACCCCCGCCCGAAGCTTTTTTTAGTATTTAGTATATGTTTTTGTTTTAGATCTTTCAGATTATAATATTCAATTTTTTTTTTTTTTTGTCATTGTCATAGATTATAAATTTTTTATTTTTATTAGGAACGATGTAAATTTTAGGAGTATAAATAATGGAAATAATATAATAAATAAACTTATAATTTCGTGTTTAAAAAAAAGTACATAACAATTTATGATTAATTTGAGTATTTTTAAAAATATGACTGAATTTACTTCAAAATCACATTTCTTAAAATTGTATTTGAGTCCAAATTAAAATTTATTCGTGCACATAGCTCCGCTTTTACCAAACGTGTGCTCATTTTGTTTTTTTTGAACCTCCACACAGACTCCATTACGGAAAACACCCGCATTAAAAAAAATCTACAAGTTCAAAAGCCGGAGAAAACCTATCAGACCCGAAACACGGAGATCAACCTCCAAAACCAGAATCTCCGGGCCAAATGGTATGAATTGGCAACCCATGTCCAAAATTTTAACTTAATCCTTGTCTGAATCCCTTTCCTAGTTTGGAAAGGTGTGTTTTAGGTGTGTCTGAGTCTTTGTCATAATCCATATCCGATTCCATTGTGTAATTTTTTTTCACGAAAAAACTTCTGAAGTCACAACTTTTGCTTTCAACTTGTCGGAACTTGCTTAGATTTTTGTTTTATTTTGTTGTTGTTTTTGTTTTAGTTATTGTTGCATTTACGTTGACGTCATTACTCATGACGCCGTCAATTATTTTTTTCTTATTTTTATCATGTGTCCGAAGACCTCACCTTCATTTTCGTTTCATAGAATTTACCGTCACGCCAGTAGTCATAGAGTTAAAATTCCATGCAACGTTTTTCCATTGTTGTAGCATTCTCACTGCATTAAATGATTGCCACCCTGAAGTCATGACGATCAACATTTTTTTTAATATTTTCATTATGAGGCATATCTTTGCTGTCGTAAAATAAAATTTACAGTACCACGTTTCCTGAACGAGTAATAATTTCATGCAACTGTACGACATTTCAATTTTTTATTTTTATTTTCGTATTCATTTTTAAATTTTTAGCGTAGCTTATGTACTTACCGAGTAATAATTCAATGCAACGCCGTTGCATGAATGTTGCATTATCGATCTTTACGTGGCTCTCCCTGTGTCCCCATAACGTCAGAATTTTTCGTCTAATTTATTGAGAGAGCTTTTTCCAATAGTGCTAATACTCAGCAAGTAATAATTCCATGTAACAAATTTGTAGTTCCGTTGCATAAGCAGCTCACTCCGAGCCTGAAAGATGCCTTTAATTTTGTTTTTATTTTTTTCATAAAATCAAGGAATTAATCTTTACATTCGTATCATTATTTTAATCATAGAACCTATACTAGGCGAGTAGCAATTCAATGCAACGCCGATGCATTTTGAAAAATGCCTTTTTCAACTTTTTTGAAAAGCTGAGCAGTAAAACGTAACCTTGTCACGTTTGAAAATGGAAAAATAAATTTTTAGAGCCAAGATACCACGCAGGCAACCGCTTAATATAGTAAAAATGCAACAGAAATGAAAAAACGTTGCATGGAAATATAACTCTGTGACTATTGGCGCTACGGTAATAGTCACGGAGTGACAATGGAATATTATGAAACAGTACAGTAAATCTAAGGTTTTTGCTCACATGATAAAAATAAAAAAAAAACAATTAATGGTGCCACGAGGCCTCTCAGAGAACCCTTTAAATAAACCTTAATGCACCAAATGCAATAGCAAAAGGAAGAAACAAAATAAAAGGAAAAAAAAATGAAATCAAAATTAAATAAAGGCAAGGATGTGGATAAGGATTAGAAAAAGATTGCTGAGTAAGAATTTGGACAAAGATTAGGAACAGGAATAATAAAGCATGGAATTGACCAAGTATTATGAGAAGAATTTAGAAAAGGATTGGATAAAGGACTATACAAGGTTAAGAACAAAGCCTTAGACACACCTAAAATAATATTCATAACAACATTGAGGAAATCATAAAGACAGGCAATGAGACTAGGAATAGAACAAGGATTTGGATACACTAAGTACAAGATTTAGGTCAAAAGTTGGAAAAAGAAGTGATACAAGAATTTGGAAAGGTATTCGAACAAGAATAAGGTGAGCAATTTGGGCATGGATTATATCAAGAGTTTGGACAAAGTAGGGTATTTATTAAGACAAATATAAGAATAAGGATCAGGATGAGAAGAAGTTTGAGAGCAACTGAAAAAATAGTTAATTATTAAGACAAATATAAAAGTAAGGATAACGATAAGAACAAGTTTGGGAACAACTGAAAGGATAGTGACAAGTACTAGGATGAGAATAAAGATTCACTGTTACGTCAAAACATACGGGCTGGTCCACGATACATCCAACATCTACTTTTTTTAACTCGTACTGATCCATAAAATAAAATAAACTTTCCCTTTTTTGTCGAAAAAATGCACTTCGCAGTGAAATCCATTTGAACTGTCACACTGGCTGACACTCAGACTGACAGCAAACAAGCAGCACTGTTAAAACATTTAGCTCGCAGGTTTAACAAAAACTGGGCAAAACTACAGCTAGGGCAAAACTTTTGAAAATTTCTAAATTTTTATGCTTCTATCTCAACATGTTGCAAACAACAACATTTGGAACAAAGAAATTTATTTTGTGTGTTGTAGTGTTCTGATGTAAAGTTGAAATATTCTAATAAAAATGTTTTTTTTATGTTGTGGATGCGAACAACATTCAGTAGGTACATATTTTTTAAAGTACGTTCTCATGAATTTTTCCAATTATTTAATTACATTATGAGTTTTGACAGTGTTTATAGAATGCTTTCCAGCCGGGTAGTAATTCCACGTGATGAGGCGAGTACAAAAGTTGTATATAAGGGGGCGGTAAAAAAGAGGAAGAAGCATGCCATTAGGTTTTACCCCATAATAAACACATGTTTAGGGCGAAATTATATTAATAAAAAAAAATTTTTTTTTGACGTGACGAAGTTACGTTTTACCGCGCAGGTTTCCAAAAAAGGTGAAAAATGCAATTTATTAAAATTCATCGGCGTTGCATTGAATTGTTAATCGCTAGGTATAAGAGCGATGACTAAAAGAATGGTACGACCGTAAAGGTTGGTTCGTTCACTTCATTACAAAAACAAAACAAAAATTCATAATGGCATCGGGACGCGACGGGAGCTGATAAGCAATGCAACTGAAAATTTGTTACATGGAATTATAACTCGCCGAGTATTAAATTAACTGCCAGGATTAAAAAAATGATACACCAACAATGGCTGGCGCAATTTCTTATACGAGGCCAAAACCGACCTTCGGTTGTAAGCGCCAGATAAGTAAGTAAATAGTATATAAGCAACGATAAATGTTTAGAAATGAAAATGAAGGATTTATACTTGGTTTTACGACAAAAATAAAAAAAAAATTCCGGCGTCACCAGATCATGAATAAAGAAGCATATGTAACAGAAATGTAATATCGTTGCATGGAATTATTACTCACTCAGGAGACGTACTGCGGTAAATTTTGTTTTACAACAGCAAAGGCGTGCTATTACGCTTCCCAACTAAATTACGAAAAATTCTTGTCGTCATGGTTTCAGGGTGGCAACCACATAATACAGTAAAAATGCTACAACCATGAAAAAACGTTGCATGGAATTTTAACTCTGTGACTACTGGCGTAATGGTAAATTTAAGAATCGAAAATGAAGATGATGATTTCGGGCACATGATAAAATTTACAAAAAAAACTTGAGGGCGTCATGAAGCCCCTCCGGGAATTGCCTTATGTGACGCATATGGATCACTTTTGCTGGATTTACTGTATGCAGCTAAGGCAAAGTTAATGCACCAAGAAAAAGCACAACCAAAGGAGAAGCAAATAAAAAAAAAACAAGCAAAAGTAACACCAACACCAACACCAACACCAACACCAACACCAACACCAACACCAACACCAACACCAACACCAACACCAACACCAACACCAACACCAACACCAACACCAACACCAACACCAACACCAACACCAACACCAACACCAACACCAACACCAACACCAACACCAACACCAACACCAACACCAACACCAACACCAACACCAACAATAACACCAACACCAACACCAACACCAACACCAACACCAACACCAACATCAACATCAACATCAACATCAAGATCAACATCAACATCAACATCAACATCAACATCAACATCAACATCAACATCAACATCAACATCAACATCAACATCAACATCAACATCAACATCAACATCAATATCAACATCAACATCAACATCAACATCAGCATCAACATCAACAACAACATCAATATCAACATCAACATCAACATCAATATCAACATCAACATTAACATTAACATCAACATCAACATTAATTTGCAAACAATTTAAACTTTTTTGGAAACCTGCGCGGTAAGACGTAACTTCGTTACGTCAAAAAAAAATCTTTCTTTAATCATTGTTTTTTCGATCACAAATAAAACCATCTTTATTGATGTTTTTTTCGATCTGCCACTTTGATCAAAAAGTTCCCGGAATCACAGGGTGGCGTTCGCAGTCACTTGATTTGAGTTGTCTTTTTTTTAGGTGGCCACATCAGTCATTGACATTCCATTCAATTTTCAGCTTGATAGCTTGACATTTCGTCGTTCACAAATTATTGTGTTCTATATGACAAAAATGTTTTTTTGGTAAATCAAGTTTAAAGTTTAGTAAAAAACTGAACCGAAAAATCTGCCGCGATTTTCTTACCAATGAAAGTTCAAGAGTTTGTGGTTTTTTCTGTCAAAAAAAATGTTCATCCTTGGAAGCGTTTTTTGGAGTAAGATGCGTTTAAAAAAAAATAATTTGTTCTATATGCACTTATTTACGAAACTATTCTTGTTTTATAGCATATAGAACAAAATGTAATATGTATTGAAGAAATGAAAAGCAATGTGATTTCACTCAATAAAAACTTTATTTCATATATTATAATATTAACTTAATTTTAAACTTAATCTTATACATATGTTCTTATGAGTCCACTTAAATCAATACCTGTTAATTTCTTAAAAGGTAAGTTTCGACTACAAAATCAAGTAAAAAATTAACCAAATTTATTTGACTTCGATTCCACGAAGTTCATGCTTGATTTACGGAGATTTTTTAATTGAAGCAAGTTTGTTAAAACAACGAAGACAAAAAGTTGTACCTATATTTTAAATTGTATTAAACAAATTATTATGGGTATTCACGGGTTGATGCGAAACACAGTTGCGACGATGCGAAAATGCAAGATTGCGAATTTTTGCTTCATTCTAACAACAAACACATAAGAAGCAATTTTGGGACTCTTCTTGAATTACGCACTGCTCAAACCTATTGCGAAAGCGCACAAACAGTGATGCGAAACAGATGATTCATGTTATGGGTGTTTTCAAGCATAGTTGCCATCTGGGTAAAACTTAAAAAAGGCTAAGTTTGTACGTTGATTTAAATAAGATTTTGTTATTTTGAAATAAGGTTGCAATATATTTCTTTCCGCTATCGTAAAGTTACAATATTGATGTTCACGCGTTAGTGCGAAAAATATGTTGCATTTTCGCATTCTTGCAATTCGCATCAACCCGTGAATACCCCTATTGTAGTATGCCACTGCATCAAGTGATAAAAAGTTGTATAAACTTTTCACATCATTTACTTTCTCCAATGATATCTTCTTATCTATTGCTTATCCATTCTTATTCTTAGTATTAAGCTTTTTTAAACGTTGTTGTAAAATTTAACTTCTAACCTTATGTTATTTATGATGGGTATTTTCTTTTTGTTTTTGTTTCATTTTATTTACCAACTGCAATCTAAAGCGGGATTTTTTCTTTTTTGTTTCATTTCATTTGCCAAGTGCAATGTGAAGCTAAGAAAAAAAACCAGAAAAAAAAACAAAAAAAAAGCAAAATACAAAGACCTCCAAATAATAACTTTAATAACTTCATTTAGACTTGCATATAGAACAAAATAAAAAAATATTTTTTTTACTTAGTATTTTTGCTCCGTTTTTGTTCTATATGCACGATTTTTTGCATATAGAACACAATAGGTTACGAAGCTTAACACAACAGTGTTGTATAGCACAAAGTCGATGTCTCATATTTCGAAAACTATAAAAGATAAAAGCAAACTGATGACACAGATCGATAGATCTCGAAAAATTTGCCTATATACCAATCTTATCTCAATTTTTTCAATTTTGTGATATAGAACACAATAATTTACGAACGACGATTTGTAAAAGTGACGCCGTATTGAGTACATCTGGGATCCCAACGGGCCGAAATCGGAGTGCTTCCAACAAGAGCGCTCAAAGAGCACTCTTTTCTGAGCTCTTTTTGTCTGAAGCCAGGAAAAGAAGAAGACCAACACCAAGAAGAAGAAGAAGTCCAAGTGATCCTGCTACATTACGCTTTGGAGAGCCTTAGGAGCACTGCAGAATAACAACTAAATAGAACGGACGATATTACGAACGAACGACTGACGTACAACTGCTCCTGCTACTCTATGCTTAGGTGCACAAACAGAGCACAGTATTGAGTGCTATTCATTCACTGTAGTTTGCAGAACCAATAGAGCAGTAGTGCTCCCTTCCAATGACATGTTATGATAAAATTACAATGTATATAGGAATACAGATGGAGCGCTTCGTATTGCAAAAGGAGCGCTCGCAAAGCACTTAAAGAGCGCTCCAAAGCCCGTTGGGATTGTGCGTGTTTTCGATTTTGTACAATTTTAAAAATGGAATTGAATTTGCAACAACGAGTTTGTATCAATTTTGCGTTAAAAGCGGTTTCAATGGTGCGATGATATTACAAATATTAGAAAAGTGTTTTGGCAACGATACTCTGAAAACACAAATCGTTTATCAGTGGCACGAACGTTTCAGAAGTGGCCGTGGTTCCGTGAACGGTGATGAACGCAGTGGTAGGCCATCGACATCGAAAACCGACGAAAACATCAACAAAATCAAAGAATGGACGACCGTAGACCGCAAATTGACCATTAGAGAGATGGCAGAGGAGTTGGGCATTGCATATGGATCCGTTCGAGACATTTTGGTTAATGATTTGGGCCTCAGACGTGTGGCTGCAGAGCAGGTGCCGAAAGAACTGAATTTCATGCAAGAAAGGCACTGCGTTTACGTCGCAAAAGACATTACTAGACCAAAAAAGACCGGATTTGTGGGCAAACAACTCGTGGATCATGCACCACGATAACGCACCGTCGCACAATGCCATCGTTATCCGTTAACATTTGGCTAAAAACGAAACGAATACCATTCAACAATCACCTAATTCACCTGATTTGGCTTCCTGCGGCTTTTTCCTATTCGGTCAACTCAAGAAACCGTTCCGCGGACCGCGTTTCAGCACCCAAGATGATATCATGGAAAAATTGAAGATGGCTCCATACCGCAAATCGAATATAAAAACTGTTTCGAGGATTAAATCAAGCGTTGGCATAAGTGCGTTGCAGTCGATGGGGAGAGTACTTTGAAGAGGACAATATCGATTTTGATGTTTAATCTTGTATTTTTAATTTCCTGAAAAAATTCCGGGAAGTTTTTGATCAAGGTGGTGGTATATCGTAGACAATCATTGGTCGATAAAAAATTGCACGCTAATACGTTCGGGCACGTACGCCAAATAACGTTCAAAGATTGATATTATTTTCATCGAAAACAAATCGATTATAGATTATTCTCTTAACCGATTTTCTCGATTTAAAAAATCGATCAGTGATGGAAATTTATTTAGGCTTGAAAGTTAATAACGATTTAAATATAATTGCTTTAAACTGATTTATAATTGGTTGAATCTCTGGTGCATTGAACTGTTCACCAAGCTGTCAGATAGACGTAGCAGCTTATTTTGTCTCTGCCATTTATTGAGCTCCTTTTGAGCTCCAATTGAAGCATTCAAGAAATTTTCCAGCAATCATTGAAAATAAATGTCACCTAGAAGCAAATTAAATTAACTCTGCTTTTTGCGAATGCAAAAGCAAAACAACAAAAAAAAAAAACAAAAATGCCATAAATCAGGACTACAATTTGCAACATTCAGCTACAAAACATGTAGCCGCAACATAGAGATAAATAAATGGCCTCCCACCTAGTGTGTCAAGCTACTTAAGCCCAATACAAATGCTGCAACTACTCAGCATCTGCCTTCATGCAACTGTTTACAAGCGCTTCTTGTTATTCCTGTTTGTCCTACGTCCTACGTTCTACGTTCTGCATCACGAGGAAGTGCAAGAAAATAAATGCTCTTAGAATTCATAATAAATTTATGCCTAGCCGCAAGGCAATAATAATTGTGCCGTTCATGCAACAAGCAGGCAGTCAGGCAGTTAGGCAGTCATCCAGCCAGAGTTGCGATGGCATCACCTGAGCTCACTGACTGACTGTAAAATTCCGTGGTTCCCTTTGGAGTTGTTGGCGGAAGTTCTTTGGCTAAGTTTTTTATATATTTTTTTTTTCTATTTCTTAACCCGTTGGCATCTTAGTATGAGTGGCAACATTCCAGAGAAATCTTCTACGGCATCCAAAAAAACAAACAAAACAAAAAATAAAATAAAGCTGTAGAAATATTTCTCTTCCTCTACCACGCTTCCAACCTTTCTCGCCTACATATAAACCCTGTCCTTTCTATGCATATCCGCTTTCACTCTGTCGCTTCCTTAAGCAATCATCCTAAGCTTTGAATTTCCTTACAACAAACAACAAACAGTGGCCATATTTTTCCATCACAAGTTTTATATTCATATTCAGCATATTCAGCAAAACGTAAATATGTTAAAATATGCGCCTTCCTGTAGTATTTGTGCGCCGTTGAATTGTTTGTGCAGCGAACATCCTGCAGCATCTTCGCTGCAACACCTCGCTGCAGTTGTTGCACCTTGTGGAATATTTGCTGCATACCTTTGCATGTCAGATTTTCTGCAGCAACAGTTGTTGTTGGTATTGATATGCTTGTTGTTAGTGTTGTTGTTGTTGTTGTTGTTAGCATTTTGGTTTATGTCTAGCGTCCTGCACTCAACGTCCTTGCTGCTACCTTACATGTTTTGCTATTGTTATGTTCGTGATTTTCCTACAAAAGGTTGCGGCATCTTATGGCTTATGTTGTTGTTATTTTGCTGGCATGGTTATTGTTATGTTGTTGTTGTTGATGTTGTTGTTGTTGTTTTGTTTGTTGCAACTTGCCGTATGTGGATATTCTTCTTAAACAGGTGAACATTTCAAAACATCCTTTGGAGGATGCTTCTTTGTTGCTCTACTTAATAGATTGCATTGCTAATAAGCTGCAACTGCTCCAGGTGTGTGTGTGTGTAAGGGTGTTTATGTGTAGTCTAGCTAAAAAGCTTATATATGATACCAAGCATACCCTAATTAAGTTTGCTCGCTTATATTACATGGTGTCAAAATAATAAGATTATAAATTAGTTTGGTATGAAAACATTTTCAAACTTTTTTTCACATTATTTATTAAATTTATACAAGAGAGCCAACAATATCTAAGTTCTGACCGATAAGACCGTTAATTTTGTAAATCGCATAACTGTTTTCTAGTCAATTGCAAAGTGTAATTTTAGAGGACAAAACAAAAGACCAAAATTTGTTCATGTTTCTCAGGAATAAAAAACAAAAATAAAAAACAATAGATCCACAGACAATTCACCAATTTAGAGAAATGAAATCATTAAAAATATATCGATATTTCAATTAAGTTAAGTTCACTGTTAAGTGTGAACCATTTTTCTTACGCAGAGAGTAGATCTTTTTAAGCTACTTTCAATGGACTAAAATACACTGTAGTGCTCAGTCTGTGTGAAACCGGGTTTTTAAGGCAAAGGAGGTGAGTCAGCGGACGTGAAGTGCGTGAAATTTCACGCACCGAAAAAGCTGTAGTGACGATTGACTGACACGCACACATAAGTTAAGTCCTCATATCTTATTTAGGGGTTCACAAAATTTATAATAAATAATAATAAATTACTGGCCATTTCAGCCCTTGAAAGGACTTTGACCTAACTTCTTATGATCAATTGTATTGTGCGTGTTATTAAGTTTGTACACAATTGACCGAGAACCGGACCTACATGTTTAACGCCGACTCCGAACGGCAATGAACGGAAAGTTCTCGCTCTCAAGAAGCTTTACATGGCATTTTGATTACTCTCCGAGGTTTGCCATTGTCTGCAGAGAGGTGGCGGCTGTACAGAAAAATTTTTTTAATTCAAATAATTTTCTGTCGCTGCTGGGGTTCGAACCTGGGTCTCCAAGTTCTTTGACATAGCGGCCACGCACTTTAACCAACTACGCCACGGACGCCCACAAAAAATACCACACCAATACAATCAAACACAGTTCATGTACACGAAATAAAACTGGTTTCACGCAGTCTGACCAGTGCAGTGTGTTTTTGAATGATTGACTGCTCACGCAGACTGAGCACTAGGGCGTATCGAATTACAATTTTTTTCGAATTTCACATTCTAAGAGGTCTCAAAAGTTGCATGGGGTTGTCAAGATCACCCAAAAAAAAATTTTAAGGAAAAAAAGGATGTCTTCCTGCCCCACAAGGACAAAGTTGTTTTTTGAGGAAAACAGTAAAAAATAACGACCTTAAAATGCTTTGACTTTTATAAAAAAAACTACGTATGTCTTAACGCAAAAGTAGGTATAGGCTTAAACTAACAATATATTGGTAAACACGGAGCCAATCACGATTCTTATGCACAGTGTCCTGTGTGAAGGATATTCGAAGCTAAAGTTGTAATCGAGATAGCACAGAACTTTTGAATGTTACCCAATAGTCTAAATTTTTGTGGTATTGATTATACTGTTAACGTATTCCTTAAAGTTGCCGAATTATTAATTAGTATAATTTTTGCATATGCATTTTCCTATTTTTGAGAAATGTAAACTTGAATGAAATTTTTTAACTTTTTCAAAAAAATTAATATAAGATTTTATATCTCGGAAACGTTGCTCAGTTTGGATTCCTCAAGCACTCCTGAACAACACCCTGTCTAAAAGTTTTAATTTAAAATACCATCTTAAGGTCACGATTTTATTTTCTATTTTGATACTTTAAAAAAAAAAACTTCCGCACATGAAATTTAACAATTTCATCAAAAAATATCAAAGTGGAAAATAAAATTGTGGCCTTAAGCTGGTATTTTCAATTAAAACTTTTAGACAAGGGTTGTTCAGGAATATTTAAGTATATTTGGGAATATCAAGTCCCAAATTTAGTGAAATTGTTCGCTATTGAACGAATGTACCGAATTGTACCTACTGGAGCAGTTGTTACTCTATAAAATTGTCGAAATTTTCGTTAAGTATTGTAACGGAGCGATTATTATGAAATGAACAAAATAAAAAAATTTGGATCTTTGTAAAATTCTGTAGATTTCCATCACAATATATCCCAAGTTAATTTTCTAAAATTGAAATGAATAAAAAAATTAAAAAAAGGGAGCAAAGAAGAAAAAAGACAATTAAGACCTCATCAGGACTAGCAGGGAGCTGCCTAAGCAACGAATCTGTAAATTTGTTAAATGGAATTATAACGCGCTATGCTACCTATATGGGTGCTACGTTCAAAACTATAATAAGCCAGTAAAGGCTGGTTCCTAGCTATCATGTCAAAAATAGACGAAAAATTCATAAAACCAAAAATGTATTAATCATGCAACGGCGTTGGATGGAATTATAACTCGGTGAGTTTATGCGGCACGGTAAATGTTTTCAAGTAGAAATAAAGGATTTATACTTGGACTTATGACAAAAATAAAAAGAGGTAGCAGTTAAACTGGGACAAAGATAAGAAAAGAGATAATGCCAGAAATCCTTCGAACAAGGATAAGGTCATGAATTTGAATACGAGTTTGTACAAGAAGGACAAAAATAAGAACAGTAATAAGAGTTTTGATGAATACAAGTTTGGGAATAAAGAAGCGGGTAGCTACAAGATTAATATGATGCCGCCACGTCAAAACCTACGGGTGTGTCTACAATACAGCCAACTTATTTTTTATGATTTGGTTTTTGTTCGAAAGTCCAGAATAGGATTTTTCAAAATAAGTCAACTTTGAACCTAAAACTTTCGTTTAGGTTTAATAACGAAATAATATATTTCTTTAATATAAGAAAAAACACTTGAAAATTCCTCGTTCACCTACAAAGTAAAAACTGTTGTGATGATAGAATTAAATCTTTCCTGAATTTTTCGTCGATTGTATCTCAAGCCCTGTCAGACTTATAAGAAAGCCGTGTATACCTAAAAGTTTTAAAATTTTAGTTTTGAGGTAGAACCTTACAAAGCGAAAAAATACACTTTTGCAATATTTTGTTTTTTTAAGTACTTTAACCCTTAAATGCACAAGGCCCCCGATTTTTACCGAAAAAATATATTTTATGTAAAATTGAGTAAAAATAAAAACTGCGTTTTTAGTTTTGAAAAATTTTTTTAAAAATAGTGGTTGTATCTATAAAGATACAATGTGAATTTACCCACATCTAAAATTCCTATTAAAATATATCAAAATAAAATAAATGTGTTATGAAATTTTTATTAATTCATTTATTTTAAAAAGTTAAAATTATCAAAAACTGCAGGGAGTGCACACTGTATCTTTAAAGATACAACCAACTAAAGTGACCCAGTGAGGTGCCAAATGATCGAAATTTTTTCGAACCAGTTAAAATCACTTAAGGACATGTTTTGAAAGCAATCAGTATTTTTTCCTAATCAAAATTATTTATCTGTTCCTAGAAGTTAAACTGTTAAAAATTGTGTTTATTTATATAAAAAAAAAAATTTTTTTTGACTTTGTACATAATTTTTTTAAAAAGTATGACAAATAGAAGTAAAAACTATTTTTTATTTAAGACTTTTAATATTCTAAATAATAAAGAACCGATTTGAAAAAAATATAGCCGTTGGAATTTTTTGAATGGTTGTATCTTTAAAGATACAACGTGAATTTAAGGGTTAATAATTGTCGTAATTTTTTTATTCTTTATACATAAATACAATTTTCAAGATACGTAAAATTTTATTATATATATATTTTTTTTTTTTTTTTTTTTTGCTTTCACTAGAGGGCATTGAAGTTGCCTCATCACTCATACTTAATCAGGGAAACAAGAAGTTCGAGATGAAAAAATCTTACGGGAATTTTAAATGGTGATATTTTTCTGAGAAAATTTACCTCATTTAACATAGTTACAAAAGCTAAAAAAACATCACATAATTTTATAAAGAAATCAAAAACTGGAGCATTTTCTTGGTATTTTTTACCCGTAAAAATAAATTTTTAATTTTTTTTTTTTTCGTCTAAGTGTAATGAATTGTCTTACAAAACACTCAAACGAACAAAATGATCCTTGATTTATCAAGATATAATAAGTGGTTTTAGAGATTAAGTCGTTGCCATTTAAAAAACTTCATTTGGAGAAAAACGCATGTAAAGTTTTTTACATTTTTTTTTTTTTAACGTAGAATACGTTATACGGGGGTGTTAATCTGGAGCACAAAATTTTGAGAAAATGTTTGTCACTTTCATTATAAGTTCTTAATACTTTATGCATGCATTGAAGAAAATTCAAGTATGGTCGTAACATATTTAATATGTCTTCTTTTGATTTGTATTTAAATAATCATATTGCTACATATAATTTTTTTGATTCTATAAGTAAATCAAAATTTAACTCCTTCAAATTTTGTATTCATTTTCATATGCTTTGTATTTTATGTATTATAACATCATGTGTAAGAGCAGTACGATTATCCGTGTGTTCATCACAGAACCAGTGTGAGAAAGAAAAGAAGTATAATGACCAAGTAGCGAAAGACAACCATGATAAAGAGTGATTTTTTAAGTGCCTGATAACTTTTTTTTTAAAAAAAACGCATAAAATTTGCAAAATCTCATCGGTTCTTTATTTGAAACGTTAGATTGGTCCATGACATTTACTTTTTGAAGATAATTTCATTTAAATGTTGACCGCGGCTGCGTCTTACGTGGTCCATTCGGAAAGTCCAATTTTGGGCAACTTTTTCGAGCATTTCGGCCGGAATAGCCCGAATTTCTTCGGAAATGTTGTCTTCCAAAGCTGGAATAGTTGCTGGCTTATTTCTGTAGACTTTAGACTTGACGTAGCCCCACAAAAAATAGTCTAAAGGCGTCAAATCGCATGATCTTGGTGGCCAACTTACCGGTCCATTTCTTGAGATTAATTGTTCTCCGAAGTTTTCCCTCAAAATGGCCATAGAATCGCGAGATGTGTGGCATGTAGCGCCATCTTGTTGAAACCACATGTCAACCAAGTTCAGTTCTTCCATTTTTGGCAACAAAAAGTTTGTTAGCATCGAACGATAGCGATCACCATTCACCGTAACGTTGCGTCCAACAGCATCTTTGAAAATGCTTTGAATACGGTCCAATGATTCCACCAGCGTACAAACCACACCAAACAGTGCATTTTTCGGGATGCATGGCCAGTTCTTGAACGGCTTCTGGTTGCTCTTCACTCCAAATGCGGCAATTTTGCTTATTTACGTAGCCATTCAACCAGAAATGAGCCTCATCGCTGAACAAAATTTGTCGATAAAAAAGCGAACACTGATTTTGGTAATAAAATTCAATGATTTGCAAGCGTTGCTCGTTAGTAAGTCTATTCATGATGAAATGTCAAAGCATACTGAGCATCTTTCTCTTTGACACCATGTCTGAAATCCCACGTGATCTGTCAAATACTAATGCATGAAAATCATAACCTCAAAAAAATCACCCTTTAAATACAACCATGATTTTTGTTTGTCTTTTCTTTTAATATCAAAGACATGCTCCATATGCGCCCTTTGCATCATTTATTTATGCGGCGGCCATTGTAAATCCATAGGAATTCTTAATTTTTGTAGAGATTTTCTATAGTTCAGACACAAACCTTACAATCATAAAGCCTAGTATGCTGTAGAAACGAAAATTTCTTGGCATATAACTCTACACCCGAAATATTAGTGTAGAGTCAAAAATGTTTGTGTGGAGAAAAAAGCAACTACAGTACGACCTAGCTCAATGCAACTAATAGAAATTCGGCCAGTTGACGTAGTTAATGTTGAAGAAACGCAATTAAACTTCTAAACATAAAGCTTTATGGCTCTGAATCCTAGATATTGTGGTTTTATGTATTAGGATATGCACTTTGTTTCCTTAAATATTGTTTTAAGAGATTTTTCGTTCATCAAAAATGTATTTTACAAGAAAAGAAGAACTCAAAGTAAATAATATAAAAGTTTATGGAAGTGTACGCAAATGGAAGTTGCGATAATTGTGCATTTTTTTTTTTAAGTTGCGTTTACTGAGTCAACAATGTAAATTTTTGAGTATTGCGATTATCGAGTGTTGCGTAAAGCGAGGTCGAACTGTTTTCTTATTGAAATGTCAAAATTCTGGTGCCAATTAAATGCCCGGACATATAATCGACAGCGAAATTTTGACATTTCAACTCTCCACATGGTTGTTGTACTTGCTAGCATTGAACAAATTTTTCACCTCTACAGCGTACTAAGTAGCGAAAAAAAAAATTCCGCTGCCTTTTCGCTGTCAAAAACTCAATGCATTCCAAATGGAAAGTTTCTTTCCGCTTCTACAGCATACTGGGCTTAAGCAGAAAATGAAAAAATGTTTATGAATAACAATGTTAGCAAGGTTGCATAGAAGCTGCGTAAAGCCTTAAACAGTGCGTAACTAAACAAGCGTTTAAAGGTTGTTTA
Source organism: Pherbina coryleti (assembly GCA_943735915.1). Lineage (NCBI taxonomy): Eukaryota > Metazoa > Arthropoda > Insecta > Diptera > Sciomyzidae > Pherbina > Pherbina coryleti. Next base: position 30,007,101 of record OX030951.1, read on the forward strand.
AGGAAATCTATTGAATAATGCTGTTATTGACTAACGTATTCTACGTCTGACCTATGCGCCCGTGTTATCTAACACAGGCTTGAGCTTTTTTTTTAATTTACTGTCTATTTATTGTAAATTTATTGACAATTTTACTTACATATAACTTATCAGTAATGCAGGGACCAAAAATCAACAGACTAAATGCTGTTGAGGAGCTTTGCTAAATTTTTAATATTTTTGCATACAAAATTGTAAATTTTTCACAAAAACTTACTCAAAGAAGCATCTGACGTTTTTTTTAAGCATCAACTTCCTTAATATTAAATAACTTAATATTCTTCTAACAAAAAGGTGCAGTATAAAGGCCTTGCATTTATTTGTTATTAAAGAAATTTTAAAAAATGTATAATTTAAAAAACCCCTTTTTTAAAGAATTCGATGCATTGTGACACGGTGCAAGTACATGAAGCTATAACTTTTTTGTTATAAGTATTTCAGATACGTATTCCTGAGATATTAAATATCATCTATATATCGATGACTTAATATAGAAAAGGCTTAACTCGATTTTTTTTTTAAATTACTTTTTAATATATTCTGATAGACCACTCTCAAATACACCTCCATTAGAAAAATCAAGCGCATTCTTGTTGTTGCTGTTGCCTATTTTAAATAAAAACAGCATTAAAAAAAAATTATTAAAATTATATCCAAGGTTTCCCAGATTTTATTTAGTTCCTTTTTTACTTTGCAGGAGAAGAAACAAAAAAATCGATCTACGCCTTTTCTATATTATGTAAGCCATGGATATATAAAACAAAGTAGAAAAAGGCGTCTGTTTCCCTCTGCTGCCTGTAATTTTTAACTTATGGGTTCAGCTAGTCATTATCTAAAAAAAAAAAAAAAAGAAAAATACAAAAAAAATCGATTTTTTTTTCTAAACTGTACACTAGTACTAGTACCTTATGTATACAACTTATGATACGTAAAGTTTTCTTACATTTCTTATCATAGCAGAGTTATTCTGTAAAAACTAGTTTCCTTAACCTAACTTTATAATTAAAATGTGTATTTAAATAAAATATATTCAAATTAACATTAAAAATCAATGAGATGAAATTTTAATTTTATTAACTTGAAATGAATATCTGTGTGGATTTAAAGTCATTGCCAACTAACTTAAAATTTCGAACTGTCTGTACTGAGAGTTAAGTAAATTTTAAGAGTAATTTTAATTGTTTCGCTTACATTTTGTGAATTCCAAACAAGTTTAACCCAGATATGCCGACCGTGCTACGTGTAGTACACCTGATTTTTTCAGTGTGCTGCATTAACATTGCTTTAAATTCGCTAACCAATTTGTTGTTGCGTTGCAAAACATAGCGGTCAAGAAAACGTACATTGATAAACTTTGTCTATTGTAATTCCTTGAGTGTTTTTTTTTTTCAAAGGTGTCAGTTTTATGAAATTATCAACAGTGTGAAGATGTCACCTGAATGATGAGAAAAAGTTTTATAAATATATTTTCTTGTTGTTGCGTTTCTGTGTTTTTGTATTGAAAATAGTTCTAATAACTAATAAGTAGCAAAAGTGCATGTGGAAAAGGAAATTATATGTGATTTTAGTTGACGTATTTGCTGGCGTACTACATGTAGCACGGCTTTAAAATCCAAGAAATTAAATTTTTTTTAAAATTTTCTTTATTTTTGTAATACATTGGTGTGAGAATAAAGGAATTTAAGAAAAGAGCAAAGATTATTGCACCAGTAATCCCGTCGGCATATCTGGGTTAAGTAAATCGCATCCTTAAACCTTTATTTGCTACCTCTTAAAAAATTTTGCTTCATATTTATATGGAGTAAGTATATAAAAATCACTCAGACGCCACCACAAAAAAAAAGGATAAAATTAAAATTAAAATAACTCCTATTGAGGAAGCTTATCACGTTTTAGTTTTTGTTTTTGCACGTACACTAACATGTCATAATTTTCAACACATACTCATCATCACGACTATGCATATATGACGTAGAATAATATAGCAACGCATGTGCACCCCAACCGCACATAGAGACTAGCATAAACAAAAACAACAACAACAAGAACAACGACAAACTGGTGCCATACATCAAAAGCATTGCTCTATGATAACATTTTGTAAATTGAATTTTTTCCAATACCTTGTCTAGTTAGCGGGCTATTTTTGCTCGAAAAGTATGAGGAACTTGGAAGGATTCCATGTAAATACATGCACACCTATGCATGCAAGTATGTTTTGTGTGTGTGTGTGTGTGTGTGTGTGTGTGTGTTGTTGTGTGGCATGTGCCAACCGGTGCACATGTCCTTCTGTATGTGCACCTGGATAAATAATTCATCGAATGACTTGCTGTGCTCTATTAAAGATTCCGAGTTTTTTGCAGATGTGTAATGCTAGGTGCGTGTCTGTGAGTGTGTGTATGCCAAAGTGTTTGTGAGTGTTTTTGTTCGTCTTGCAGCTGAATTGAAGTGCCACCTGTTGACTGTACAAATATAGAAATGCAATTTCTTGACTCACTTATTATATTTGTTCTTTTATGGAAAGGACATTTCATAAAAAATACAAAAATATAAGATAAATGCAGACAAAAAAAAAATCCTTCGAACCGGATTTTAGTCAGGATTCCTTCAAGTTATCTTCGTCTACAGTCCATCGCTCTACCAACTGAGCTAACGAGGGTGCTTGAGTGCAATCGCAAAATTTATTAAGCCTCGAATCTTACCACAGGGAATGCTTAGATTATTTCTATTCTTCTTCTTAGTTTCGCGTAACTCAGTATTACCTGACCTTTTGTGCAGCTTATCGCTGTTGAGTTGTATTGGCAGTTTTATTAGCTGCAAAGACTAGTTTTGTTGTTGGAAATAGTTGCTATTTATGGATTGCTATTCCTCTAAAATTTTTTTTTTAAAAATTTTAACTTTTGACCTTTTGATCATGATAATATTCTCAGATTTTAAGAAAATTTGGTGCATACTGACAATAAAAACCTCGTATTCTTTTGCTTTTACAACCTTCGATAGCTCAGTTGGTAGAGCGGTGGACTGTAGTATGAGAGAATTCAAAGATATCCATAGGTCGCTGGTTCAAATCCGGCTCGAAGGATTATTTTTTTTAATATAAATGAAGAAAATAAAAATATATAAGTTGACTTAAAATATAATAAAAAATTTTTTATTTTCTTTCTCTTTATATCTCTATTTGTGCAACTTTAACACAAACATAAAACTCTTCACTGTCCACTTGGTGCTCATCTAAATAAACTGCTTTGGATTTTGGTTAACTTGGCTGCAACACTTACTAAACTAACAACAATAAAAACAACAACAGGCGTTGAAACATTTAGCTGCATAAAAATCGACTATTTCCCAAAGGAAGGCTACCAACCGGATCCACTTGACTCCACGCCAGCGATTCCATGTAAGTTGCATTTAACGCTCTCATGTTTTCAGTTTTGTTTCCATTTTTTTACCCAAGCCCAACACTCTTAAGTTGGCATGACTTCTTAGTCCAGGCTTTGTTGAGCTCAGTCCAGAACTCATCTTTTCACTTTTTGTGACATTTTTCAATATCATAAAAGTGCACAAAAAATATTAAAAGTACCGGAAAAAATGTAAAAAAAAAACTAAGTTTGTACCATAGCAAAACGTTACAACGATCAGGCAAACCAACCAGGGCGACATATATATTTACATATATACCCAGTAAACCAAAACTACTGTTTTCGAATTCATTTATGAACCTAATCGGGAAGAAACGTTCATTTTCGGCATTCCTTATTGAACCCTTTTTGTATTATTTGTCGGGCTAAAATGCCTCTCAAAAAATAACCTTATTTTGTTTGAAAATGAGTTAAAAATTTTATTATGAGTTTATTTTTTTTTGTTCGAAAAAATTTTTTTTTTCTTTTTTGAGTTAAAAAAGAACCATAGATAAGTTATTTTTCACACCCGGAATCGTTTTTGAATCAATCTCCAAATGAATCGTTCTTGAATCAATCTCCCGACGAAAATGCCTCTTAGAAATGAACCTTTTTTCTTCGGAAATGAATTAGAAAACGAACCATAAAAACATTTTTTTTCGGCACTCGGAAATGAATCCTTTTTGTATCAATTGCCGCCTTGAATTTAATTAACTTTTATAAAAATATCAACAGAGGTTTCAATTCTTTCTTTTTTAAACTCATTTTAGAATATAAAAAAAGTAATATTTATGATTCATTTATGACCAAAAAATGGTTCTGATATGGTAAAAAAATAATTATTTTTTTAACTCATTTAAAAATGCAAAAAAGAAAAATTTATTATTTATTTCTGAATTCATTTATGACCACAAATGGTTCATTTACGACTAATTTTTACCTATTAAAATGATAAAAAAGATTATTTTTCGACTCAGAATAATTTTTTTATGAATTTCGCAAAATATCCGCAGTATATACTTTCACTATATATGTGACCCGGTCTACGAAAAGGGACCTTCGGTGTAAAAACAAGTTTTCGAGAAAACAGCTGTTTGTAAACGTTTAATTGTCGCACACTGAATGGCGTCTTTTCATTTATTTCAGCTTATCCTCTATTCTTACAGAGTTGTATTTCTTAGTCTATTAATACAGATTTGTATTTCTTAGTCAATTAATACGAGTTCTTTTTTTTTAGTTAACGACCAACAGTGAAGAGGTGATTACGTTTACTGAATCATTTTTATGCGTCTTTTGATTCCGAAATAAATTAAAAATGAGTGTAGATGAAGAGGTTAGTTTCGTTCTTAGACAATATATTGGTGAAGACGAACAAGATAGTGATAAAACCGACATTGATAACGATTTCGACAGCGATCATGATTTACATCAGGCAGGAGATAATACAGAGGAAAGTTTCGTTAAAATGGACTTATCTATTGTGGATTTAGAAGAAGAAAAGCTGATAACAAAATATTTCTCTACCGATTGTTGTGTTAAGAAATGCAATACACTTATACCACGAGATCGGATTGTTGATAGTAAATAGAATGAACTGTCTCGACCTTTCTTCAAATAAAAGTATGAAATGATGTTTATTATGTTATAATTCAATGTCCAATTTTTTTTCATTTTCACTCATTTCTGCTCTTTTTTTGGAAAATTCCTGACAAACTTCTTTACGAGTTGGAAACTTCTGCTTTGCGCCATTAGAAAGAGCACACATTAGTCTATCCGAATCGCCAAAAAAGTGAAAAATGATATTTTCACACCGAAGGTCCCTTTTCGTAGACCGGGTCACATATAGTGAGAACTTTTAAGCGACAAAATTTAAAAATCAAAAATTAAAAAGAAAGATTTACCAAAAAACGTTCGCAAAACTCTCACCTTAGGGAAAACCTTCGCTTAGGGTTCAGTGGGTACATTTAAGTAAATACGAGTACATTCATAGCAAAGTCCACTCGCTAGGTGCAAAATTGTGCACTGAATTAGGTATTGTTGCCATGGTTGCTGCTGTTGCTGCTGCAACCAACCAACCAACCAAGCAACAATCGAGTAAAAGGGTTCGATACGAGAAAATTCATTTAACTCTTCTATGGCGTGCATAAAAGTGCAATGGCAGCAGCAGGAGCTGCGGAGTGAATGGAGCACACGCTGAAGCATGATTTTATTTACACTCCGGAAGTTAAGTGTGGCTATTGTGTGAGGCAATGTCTGAAAATGTATTTAGTGCTGAACCATTAAGTGATGACTTTAAAGAATATTAGAAGAGCTTAAGACTTAAGGCAGCAAAAAAAGAAGGAAAGGAAAAAAGAAAGTAAGAAGGAAATTTTTCATGAATGAGTGAAGAATTGTTAGTGATGGTTCACAGGCAACATGAACTGATGAGATTAGACCAAAGTGAAAAAGAATTGAACTTTATTAAGCTGTGATAAGACCCAACAAGGGGAGTGAAATAATGTTGGAAATACTTTCGAAACTTTTATGCTTAGTTTTTATTCTTGAACTTTAAAGAACGCTTCATTTACGCTATGGACATTATTTCATTATTTTCTCCGGTTTCGTACCCTGCCTGACTCTGCAGGAACATATATCACTCACTAAGTATTAAAGCGACACAACTCATAATTTTCAAAATATTAGGAGTAGGAAAATAGAGACAAATATTTTTTTTTTTTTAAAGAGAAAGAAGGTGTTTACAGAATTTTAACAGTCAATTATTGTTTAACATTAAAAGGTCAAAATTTGCGAGATTTGAGTTGAGCCTCTTATGTAGTAAGGATAAGGATTTCAGTTGGTCTTAACTGCATATAACCCACCAATATAATGGTTCAATTCCATCTGACACGGAAAGTTTTTTCAATTGAATTAATTTTTCTGTACGGCCGTTATCTCTCTGCAGACAATGGCAAACCTCACAGAGTAAATAAAATAGTGCCATGTAAAACTAGTTGAGAACATGCACATTAGAAGTCGGCATAAAACTAGTAGGTCCAGCTCTCAATCAATTGTGTTCAAACATTCAATAACACGCACAACACAATTTGATCATAAGAAGTTTGGGTAAAGTCCTTTCAAGGGCTGAAATGGCCAGTTAATTTAGGCAGGGTGTTTCAGGAAGTTCTGGACAAATTTTTCCAGCGTATTCCTTGGCTCATTTTTTGAAGAAAAATCCCCTAGGACCATGTCCGAAAATGCACGGGTGCGAAATGGCAGCGGGTTCAAAATTTTCGGATTGGCGGTCGGAGGGTAGTAGGGTAAAGTTGCTAACTTCTGAGCCAGTGGTCGGATTTGTTTGTTTTTGTGCTTGTTGAAAAGGTCTTCAAAAGACCTTTCCGTATAAAATAAAACAATAATTAGAAAAAAATGAAATGGCCGAGATACAGAGCTTTCCGAAAAAAAATTAAAAAAAAAAATTAACATAACCTCAATTTGCTCAGCCAGATGGCAGGTAACTTATGTTTTTTTTTCTTTTAGAAGATATTAATACCTCTTACCTTTCTAAAAATACCAAAACGAAGCCCGAAGGTTTTACCGTTCCAAAGTTATGGCCATTTGACTGAAATGCAAAAATTTTTTTTTGAAGCAAAATAACCCCACAATAAGCCCGTAATGCGCTGGAGCACCATCTTGTTGGTAGAAAAAATGATTTCGTACCGCAAGGGGTACTTCCTCGAGGATTTCTGGCATGACTTCTCGCAAAAACTCCAAATAATTTTGCGAATTTAACCTGGGCGGATATACGTTTGGCCCAATCAAGGTGTTGTCGATGATTCCAGCCCAAACGGAGACGTCAAATCTGCGTTGAAATACGTTTTCTTTCTTGTTGTGAGGATTTTCGGTGGCCCATTCGTGCAAATTATGGAAATTAGTTATGCCGTCTCTCGTGAATTGCGCAAAATTGTGATGTTGCAACATGATGTACGTGATGTACGTGGTGTTCCCGCATCTATGTTTTTACGTTCGATTGTGTGGACCGACGAAGCGCACTCAATGAAAATACAACCCTGCGTTATCAGCAAATGTCAAACGCACGACCGAGTTGAACAGTTCTCAACTTTTTTCAGTAGGTCGCTATTTACGATACAAAGCACGATCGAAGCTTGAGCTCGAATTATGAATTGCTTCATAACAACTCGTTGTTTATAATTTAGCTGTCAAAGCGCAACTGACTTATGGGCAGTGGTGCCCATACCCACACATGAGCGACGAAAGAGAAAAAAAAAAAAACAAAGAATATGAATAGAAACTGATCAAGAGAACTGGTGGCGAATTCATTAGGAAAGTAAAAGTGATGCCAACATTTTTATGGAATAAATATGTTTTCCACATTATTTATGTATCAAATTTTATTTCAGTACAATAAACATTTGATATGAAGTCAAATTTTTCTGGAAAGTTTATTGTTACCAAACCAGAAGACTATGAAGCCTAAACATAGGCAACAGTTCACAATGCATGCATGATAATTAATTTATTCAATATAATCCCTACGAAATAAATCAAACTAATCCTTGATTCACTTCAATAACAATTCATATTAATTTCATTCATTGTATTACCCTAAAATACTTATTTCTCAATTTAATCAATTTAATGTTAACTCTGCCAAACGTTTTTCAATAAAAATAAAAAGAAACAAAAAATTAAAAAAAAAATAGAAATCGATTTTTATATGGTCGAATTTCGACCACAGGCGATACTAGTAACTATTATTGATCGAATATTTTTATAAAAGGAAAACTATACCAGGCGAATATTACAGTAGCATTAAAAGACCTTTTTTCTATGCAGTCAATGCAAAACAAGCACATTTATAAAAGAAAAATGTTATTTCTTGAAAGTTCTTGAAAGCAATAGTTAATCGGAACAAATTATGCTTTGAGGGCTTTCCCATTCACCGTATACTCAGATACGACCCAGTCCTAGCGACAATTATCTTTTTTCCAATATCCACAGATGGCTTACGAGAAAAATATTTACATCAAATGTAGAAGTTGAATTAGAAATCGATACGTATTTTGAAGGGTGACCAAACCGTACTTTACGAGAGGCATCAAAATATTTAAAATTAGCTGGAATAAGGGTATTCAGCTAAATATTCGTAAATTTTACTTAGAAATTACGTCATTATTTAGTAGACCAATAACGATTTGTTATTACATAAGATTAAGTGGTTCAAGAGCATTTTTGGTTTGGTGTAAAAATTTTCAAATTGCTTATTTAAGTGTTAGAATCCATTATTTGCTCGCACAACGATAACGTAGATAAAGCGTCACTTCTCATCAACAATGTTGTCTCTAGTCACGTGTGTCTCCCTGATCAATTGCCAACCTATACAACACTGGTTTAACTCATCCACTTGCAATTGACTGCAAAAAAGATTAATTCCAGCTCATTCAACGCTGACATGTGCTGAGCAGCCTGCCAGTTCATACAACTTCATAAAATGTTCAACATCATTGAGAGAGTTTATTTTTTTTTTTTTGTGTTAATATTCGTTTTTGTGGTTTGCTCAAGCTGTTGTTGTTGTTGTTTTTATTGTTGTTGTTATTATTATTGTCGTTGTTGTTGTTGTTGTTGTCATTATTGTCGTTGTTGTGGCTGTTATTTTCACCGCATAGACAACTCTATTATGTGTGGTCAACAACCGTCTATGCAGGTCACTGTGCTGAATGCATTCAGCTGTGCAGGACATTGTTCAACATTTGCAGGCAGTTTGTCGTCTCTGCTGCTCAGCCTATTAATCAATAAATGTCTGTTTATGAAAAACAACAACAACAAAAAATCAAAAAATAAAAACATATTAAAATATCGATTATTAGTTACAAAGTGGAATCGAGTCAATGCTGTGCTTTGCTGTTATGGTTGCCAACAGTTGAGTACAGCAGAAAAAAATAAAAAAAAATAATAAAAACAAACGCATAGCCAGCTAGGTTTGACCACTGATCACTGATGCATGTCGCCATAACCGGAAGTTGGGCACATTGATATTTAGAGCAGGACATTACTGCAAGCACAGCATGTTGCTGCTTTGCATGCACATTATTGGCGAGTGAAGAGTGGCAGGAAGGGCGAGAGGTTGGCACAAAAAGTGGTTTGTTGTGGTAGCAAAGCGGAATATGCAATAATTGCAGATATCCGCTTTAAGTGCTGAAAGAGTGAAGAGGTAAATACATACATAGCAAATTTATTTGCACTTCCGTTCATGTGAGTGTGTGTTTGTCAAATATTTCCGGTTGCTCTTAGTGCAAGTGATGTGTTTTTCGCAACACATACTTACACACACACTCACTCATACACACATACTCACTCATACACACACTGTTAATGCTCTGTCAAGGTGACTTCAATGGTCTATGAAAAACTTTTAAGTAAATAACTGCCGGGCATAATTATAAACTTAAATATTTACAATAAAAATTATGTTCTAACTTTGTTTCAGCACACATTCAAACACACACACACACACACATACACATCCACATACAATAGAAAATACATACATGTTTTCATCCATGTTTCTCTATTAAATGGAAAGATTTAATTTAAAGCCTGCAACCAAACTTTTGTTCGTCAAACAACAAAGAAATTCAACTAAAAATATTCAATTATTACTTTCTATTAAAGTAATTGTTCAGACAGCCCATTTTAAGGGAACGAGCAAAATCATTTCATAACTTTGACTTCATTTAAAATTAAATTCATTTTCATTGAGTAAAATAAAAATTTCGTTTAAATATCTTCGATAATGATATTTACTGTATTGTTCACTGCACATCCTTACATTCTGAAATTAAGTCTTTTTACTCCCAAAGGCAATGGATTCGTATTGGCGAGCTATTCGTCGTACTTAAGATAAAGTTTTCATTTCCTCTATTGCAGTTATAATAAAATTTTTGTGTTGATTTTTTTTTTTGTCTTGTGGGAGTGATAAACTTTATGTTGAACAAATTTGCAGAATACTTCGGTGACAGTGGCATCAAACAAAATTGGCAACACTGTCTGTGGCATACTTCTTAATACCAAGTAGAGATACCACAGAAACTTTATGCAATTCAAAGACTTACAGTGGGCGAAGCTGACTATGTTAGAAAGTAAGTCCACTAGAATAATTTAATTTGAGTTAAAAGATTTTTAACTAAATATTTTAATTTTAACATTTTTTTATTGCGTGTTTGTATTAATTCGTAGTTCTTTCAAAGGAAGTCGCATTCAGTAAATTCTTCAATTGTGCCCTTAATTAAAACATCCCTATTAGTTAAAAGTTTCCACCAGACGTTAGTTTCAGTCCCAAGATTCCAAGCACAGAAAATCAAGCACAACTAACCCCAGCTAAATGGCTACACCAGTGAAAACGCCAAATATACTTGAATCTAAAAGCTCATGCTCTTTACTTGATAGGATAAGAAGGGCTCGATCTATCATGAGCTGCTCAATCCGAATGAAACCATCATTTGGTAAAAACTTTGAAGGACAAAGCGATTGTGTAGCACGACAATACTCAGCCTCACGAAGCAAAAGGCACTACACTACTACTAAGGCAAGATATTGCTTCTTCTCATTAAGGGGACATATTGGTTAAAGATTTAAAAACACATTTTTTTTCGGGAATTTTTTTTCATAGAAGGAAAAAAGATATCGTTTTCAAATTTTTCACATATATTAACTAACATTTAATGAATACAAAAAATTTGTTCAGAGTTTTTGAAGAGGTTTTTGACGTTATTTGATTTTTCTTTAAAAAATGCCAAAAAAATTGACGGTGTGCAGTTTATCACCAGTCTGGAACATCTGAGGAAAAAAATAAAAAAAAACAAATTAATCCTTGTTTAAGTGGCCGCCACCTCAACTAGGATAATTTTTATCCGCCGAAAAAAAACAAAATGGCGACCGATTTTGTAACCTCGAAATCCGATTTTTTTTTTTCAAATGTCCGCCAATTTGTTTTTTTTTCGGTGGATACAAATTATCCTAGTTCAGGCGGTGGCCACTTAAACAAGAATTAATTTGTTTTTTTTTTATTTTTTCCTCAGATGTTCAAGACTGGTGATATCCTGCACACCGTCAATTTTTTGACATTTTTTTAAAAAAAATCAAATAACCGATTCCGAAATTTTGAAAAAATTTTTTGTATGCTTTAAATGTTAAAAAATATATATGCAAAATTTGAAAATGATATCTTTTTCCTTCTATGAAAAAAAATAGTCGAAAAAAAATTTTTTTTTTAAAAATTTGTAACCTATATGTCCCCTTAACACTTCGATGAATAACTAATGTCCAGTCCAGTATTGTGCAGAAGATTACTTCTTATGAAGATTGTAAAAATGGATCGATTTGTGGATTGCATCTTAAGCAGTGGTGATCAACGCACGGTTCAAACAACAACAAAGAGAGATTTCCGAGTGCACAGCTTTGCACTGAAACAAGAAAGCTCACAACATTTGGTGCAATGAAATCATTTTTTTTATTATTGTAATTGTTTTTCGCCTATTTTTAAAATATAGAAAACTTCAAAAAAAAGGTAAAAGTGAAGAATAGAATGTATTACTGTTTTTCCCGAAACATTACGCAATATTTGCGTACATTCATAAATAAAACAGCGAACGACTCCCATACTATATGAACGTTCAAAGCATACTGACTTGAAATTTCAAGCACAGCAGAAAAAACAAACTTTTATGCAGTGTACAAACACAACGAGTCGATTGCTTCTTCGTGTGCAAAAGCTCAACAACACACGATGCCCGCGGGCACACTATGGTCTAGAACAGTATTTTAGCGCGAAAAAAGTAAAAAAATTAATATGCTATTTTTGAATGATTCAAAGGTATAACGGTATCATTATGACGTATGTCATCGAAATTGTATGAAACTACAAAAAAATCTGTTGATATTCAGACTCGACAATCAGTTAAAGTTGACTCACTCGATGCTTGCTATTTTATCTTAAAACGTTGTAGTTCATTACTTTCGCGTTTTTTGTCGCTTGTATCAATTGTAATCTGTTTTTTTGTTAATATTGTGTTCAGTGGTTTATCCTTATCATGTCCGATACCAATGATGGTAAGTTTGTACATTGTTATAGTGTAGAAATATCATAATGGTCAATAATAAAAATATTGCAAGTCATTCTCGAGATATGAGGGTTTAGAAATTGTGCAGGCATTTGCAGGTTTTGAAATTACCTTTTTTTTGTAGTTTAATTTAGGGTCTCAATGCTAAATAAAAAAAAGTGCCCTTACGTGCGCCGACAATTTATTTTTAATTTTTTTCAGTATTGACTCATTTAGAGTTATTCGAGAAATGGCATTCATGTAAGCATCTGGCAAGAGAGATGGCTGGTAATGAGTTGATTTCATATGTTTTGGAGAATTTCCCATTCAAGTTCTCAAGCCAATTTTGGAAAAATTTATTAAAAAACTCGAACTACGCTGGAGTCCTTGTAACAGAGACCGAGGGAAGTTTTTGTTAAAAAATGAAGATTGTTTAAAACTATTTATAAAATAAGACCAAACAGAAAATGACACTGCTACTCAGGACATTCGGTGAATTTGAATATGATTTATCGAACTATTTTCTTCTATCTTCAGACCCAATGATCTCACAAATTTCTCTTAAAAAGAAAAATGAAAAAAACAAGCTGAAACTTGATCCTGAAGCTTTAAATTTACTGAAATGCCCATCTATTTTCAATACAAGTGCCAAAGTTGATTCGAGTTCAGATAGTGAATAATCAGTTAATAAATATTGGCAAAATCGTAGTTTAAGGTATAATATACGTGTAACAACCAAAAACAGGAGCTGTTTTCAAAAAATTTTTTTAGATGTAAGAAGTTATTTTTTTTTTAATTTATACAGTTTATTGTACATAAAAATACTTTTTAAAAATATGTTTTTATTTTTAAATACAGTTCTGGCTTTTATACACTAAGGGAAATAACGCATATTAACATTATCCACGCCTGAGTATATATTTCATTTAAATATTGACGTGGATAAATCAGATATTTTCCTTACAATTCGTTTTTCTCCCGTATTTAAATTTTATTTATGCCACAAACTGACACACATATTCCATACAGCTGCCAAGCAGCCGCCAAGCAGCAGCAGCAGCCGCCGCACAGGAACAGTTTCTTCGCACCAGCAGTTGCAGGTCTTATAGTTCTCATGTGGTTAATATTTCAAGGGTAATATATCAACGACATTTGGCAAATATGATTTGTGAGTGCGGTGGTGAGTGCGATGCATGGTGAATTCATGTAAGGTGGAGTGACAACTCTGTACTTTCTCAAGAATGTCACTCCACTCTACATGATTTCATCATGCATCGCACTCACCACCGGACTCACAAATCATATTTTCTCAAAAAGAAAATAAAATATACCATTAAATGGCGTTTTATATGGACGCAGCTCGTGGGAAATATTCAAATAAATTGTTTTTCAATTTCAATATTTTTATATAAATTTTCCTTAAATGCGATAGTTTTATTTTCAAATAGTAAATATTTGAAAGATATTTAAATATATTCGTGCATAATTTTAATATATTTTTTATTATTTCTGTTTAAATATTTTAATATTTTATTTAATTAAAAAAGTATTTAAATAAATTTTAAATATTTACGTAGTCGATTTAAGTAAATGCGTTATTGGTGCAAAAATGACTCGCATTTTGGATAAATTAAAAAAGTTTTTGGATAAATTTAATATTTTTTTCCCTTAGTGTATAGAGGGCGCCGAAAATGGCATTGCAAAAAAGACATCCAAAACGGTTCGATGGATATGGCCTTTCCCATGTATAGGAAACAAGAAAATCAAATGACATTTTAAAGACTAGACCATATATTAAGCATCCCCCTACGGAAGACCCCGGGGGTTTTTTTTAATTATGACGGAAGTTGAAGTAAAAATTTAAAAAAATAGATACATTTTCGTGCGCTTTTTTGTTTATAAAAAAAAAAAAAATAGATACTTGAACTTAGGGGAATGCTTAAAGGACATAATAACGAACAAAATGCAAAACAAATCATTGAAATTAAACTAACAGATTTTGAGTTATCTATCAAACAGTTTTAAAAAAACTAGTTTCGTGGAAATCGCGTTTAAAGTTTTTTATTTCTTTGTATGGAGCTTAGGCATAGGTTAACGAAAACCGTTTTAACTTCTGTTTTGTTTTAAATATCGATTTAAAAATGTGCATGTACATTCTTAAAACTATAAAGAACACATTAAATAAAAAAAAAGTAAAACAATTCGAAAAATGTACACGTTTATTATACCTTAAAGGTGGGTTTATAATATTTTGTAAATAGTGAAATTTATTTAAGTTAATTTCTTTGTTATCTTTTATTTAAATAAATGTGCGTAAATGTATGTGCAAAAATTATACACAATACTAAATTATTATTACTACTTTCATAATTATGTTAACATAGTAATTAAATTTATTTGACTTTTTTCGTGCTAAATTGCGACTCTAGACCACTGTGGGGCAGTGGGAAACCATGTAGTGAGCACAACTGATCTAAAGACGAGGCTATTTTTCGAAGCACTATGGTCTCTTTGATCGATTTAAGCAACAAAAAATATTTTATTGGGTTAACAGTTTCTAATCAGGTGTGTTTTTTTATTTTAGATAACCTTAAGCCTGTATGACCCTTAAGTCATATAAATACATATGATTCACCTCAATTTTTTTTTTTAAAACTAACATTCAAAATATTTTATTGAAAAAAACAGTATTAAATGATATCTCTTTACTGATTCTTTTTAATACTTAACCCTGTGCGATCAATGGATCATATATGACCCACCTCTACTACTTCTCAAGTAAATCTTAAACTGATTTTGTTTGAAAAAGGCATTTAGTGATGTTTGTTTTCTAAATTTTTACTTTTGTAACCCTATATCACTTTAGGGTCTTCACCATATTCATTGTTTTCCATTTAAAATCGCGACGTTGTTTTCGTGGCATGCCCGAAAGATGGGATAAATTAATTGTTAACAACGCACAATACTTTGAATGATACGTTGTTTTTTTATAATTTCGTGGCTAATTTCACATTTTGGATAACAAACTTGTGTTTCTTTATCGAGGTGTTGAGAGTATTACCTTGTTTGAGCCTCTCGAATGAGGTGAAGCTGAGAAAAGAATCCTCTTCAAACCAGTGTTGCCAGATTGAGGTAAATTTCCCAAATTGAGGTAATTTTTGACTCATTTTTTGGACAGAGGCAAAAAAAGGTAATTTTTGACCAAAAGTGGTAAATTTTGCGAAAATAATAATTTTTTATTGACTTGTTAATTTTTTGAGTTATTGGCAGCACATTTACCTCTCCGAACATACTCACAAGCAGTTTAATATTCTTGTGAATTATCCTACATATGTAACAAAAACAAAAATGTATTATTCATCTCTAGTTGCTGAACAAAGCAACAAGTCAAAAATAGCAAAACAAAATAGCCGGTAAGTCCCGGTGTATAGACGTCAAGAGTTGACGATCAATTCTTGCATTTGTTGATGAGTTATAAGTATATGTATACTAACAAAAAAAGTATAACGGTTGTTAATCATTTAAAATTTTGTAATTTTTTTTATTTTGGGAAGAGGTTAATTTTGTCCGAAAAGGGTAAACTTTTTCCCAAATAGTGGTAAATTTCAGTTTGTCTCTCTGGCAACACTGCTTCAAACTTATGAGTGGTAGTATTAGGTCGTTTTTATGCAGACGCTCACGGGTTCATCACGGTCACGCATTGTTGTTGTTTCAATCTAAAAGGGAAATTTGAGAGAGTGACCGAGGGAATTTATTTTGCCCAGAATGGTCACCAAATGATTCGAAAATAATATGGACTCACGAGATCAAAACAGTGTTGCGCTGTGCAATTATTCACAACATTTGTGTTTTTGCATGAATATAGTAGGAAAGTATCAAAGCAGTAATGAAACCTGCTTAATAGCAACACTCACCATACTCTTACTCGTGATACTTTTTTGCATAAAGTATTAAAAGTACACTCAGAAAAAATCTTTTCTCCATAAAAAAATCTCTATTTTTGATAATAGCAATTTTCTCTTTTTCAAATAAAATTTCCTACAATTAGAATAAATTTTCACATATTCGAAATAATATTTCTTCACTTGTAGGAAATGAACATTTTTCAAGCCTCTAATAATGATAAGTATTTTTCTCGCACTAAAAAATTCTCATTTATAGATAAAAAATTCTCATTTATAGATAAAAAATTCTCATTTATTGATAAAAATTCCTAGAAAATTAAAATTTTTGTCTATTACACAGTACGACAAAATCAATTTTTTTTGAGTACACATCAGAAATGTTAACAGAATATGAAAATAGGCTTAAAATAAAGAAATACGTGTCTCGGCGATTTGCTGTAGCACGTCAGAATTTTGAGAAAATCGATTTTAAAGATTCGAAGGATCGTGGAGGTTCACTTGTAACGTAGTACTATTATAAAAAGTTCTATAAAAACAGAATGGGTGAACCGATTTAAGTGCTTGAGCCAGTTTTGAAAAGGGAATTAAATTTGGATTTGTTTTTATAAAAAAAACATTTTTTTTTCCGCTAGATGGGGCTTTAATTTTCATGTAAAATTAAAAAATATCCAAAAAATGTACGAAATTCATTAAAAATACAATGTTGTTGATTTGAAATCCAATAACTAAAGTAGAATCTTTTTCGCTGGCCGGGAATTGCTTGATTCAGCGATTCGAGGCTCCGAGCCAGATCAAACTAAAAATATTATTATTCAATTTCAACGAGCTTACAGATCGGGGTTTCTGCAATTAGAAAAAATTAAAACAAGTCGTCTGGGATTTGAACCATATGGCGGTCGATTGTTTCGAAGATTGTCATTACTTCTTATCTGCGCCTTAACGTTCTAAGCCAACGACCAACCTTTTTACTTTGTCACTAATTGCAGAAACCCCGATCTGTAAGCTCGTTGAAATTGAATAATAATATTTTTAGTTTGATCTGGCTCGGAGCCCCGAATCGCTGAATCAAGCAATTCCCGGCCTGCGAAAAAGATTCTACTTTAGTTATTGGATTTCAAATCAACAATATTGTATTTTTAATGAATTTCGTACGTTTTTTGGATATTTTTTAATTTTACATGAAAATAAAGCCCCATCTAGCGGAAAAAAAATGTTTTTTTTTATAAAAACAAATCCAAATTTAATTCCCTTTTCAAAACTGGCTCAAGCACTTAAATCGGTTCACCCATTCTGTTTTTATAGAACTTTTTATAATAGTACTACGTTACAAGTGAACCTCCACGATCCTTCGAATCTTTAAAATCGATTTTCTCAAAATTCTGACGTGCTACAGCAAATCGCCGAGACACGTATTTCTTTATTTTAAGCCTATTTTCATATTCTGTTAACATTTCTCATGTGTACCAACCACTGTCGTACTGTGTTATAGATAAACAATTCACTACGCGAAATATTTTCTTCAATAAAAACAAATAATTTCTCAAAAATAAAAGTCTTTTTCTCTAGGAACGATATATTTTTGTAATATTTCTCTTTACCATTTTTAGGGAAGTTTTGGTATCACAATTAGAGAAAAGCATTTTCTGGAGCAAACTCTATACCATTTTTCTCTAAATATGATGCCTTTTTTATCATATTCCGAGAGACTTTTTTCTGAGTGTAGCAAAAAGTGTGCTAGTGTTCAGGGATCAAATGACCGCCTGTATAACATACTATCATCACAGAGCTCATCAAACGAAAAAAGAGCGTAAAAAGGACGTGATCCGGGATCATATGAGCGTCTGTATAACAACGGCCTTAGCCACGAGCATGGTATAATAATACAAGGTAGCATTGACAACAGCTTATTTTCTCTTCTACAAGAAAACATCTCCTGTCAAAAACAGTTGTTTGTGAAAATGCATCTGCAGCTGCTGAGGTTGTTGTTTTTCTTTCACTTCAACGTTTTCAACATTGTTTGGCCGATTGTATGCGCTCTATTTTTGAGTATATTTTTGGACAGGAGATGGTTTCCCATGCAACTGTCAATGCTACCTTGTAATTATTATACCATGACCATGAGCCACGCGTATGCTTCTGTGGCGTAGCTGAGACCGAAAACCCTCTCTAAGCTTGTGAGCGGAAGTATTATTTTCGTTCGATACTACACCGAGAAAAAAAGCAATACTGAAATCACCTAAATCGGCTTGGGTGGAAAAAATTGTATAGAAATTAGAAACTTACGCTTATTCACCAAAGAAATATATATTGTTTAATACACTGCTTTGAAAGAATATACTTCGATACCCTGCCAATAAAAAAATGTTTGATTCACCCAAGCCAAGTATATACCATATTAACCAACAGTGTAGGTAAACTACCGAAAACTTCGACACTCTATGTTCGCCAGGTTAAGCAAGCACGCTAATATAGTCTGTAGAAGCCATAATGTATAAATTACAACATACTTAGTTACAAATCAATATTGTTACGATAACATTTAAAAATTCGGTGTTCTGACGAAGAACTTAGGAGGCTGAAAACTGACAAAGACATCAAGGGCTCAAATTCAGATGGCACTTTGCACAATTTAGTTTTTCTTTTGAATATTGAATTTCCAAAAATTATTTCATAAAAGATTAGTTATGTCTAACTTAATTCCGAAAATGTTTTCCGAAACTGATAAAATTAAGAAAATTCCTGAAATATCGAAATTAATAGCAATACACCTTCATCACTAAAAGAGCATCTTCACAGTGTACGATGAAATAGACTCGACATATCGTCGTTCGTAAATTATTGTGTTCTATATCACAAAATTGAAAAAATTGAGATAAGACTGATATATAGGCAAATTTTTCGAGATCTATCGATATGTGGTCATCAGTTTGCTTTTATCTTTTATAGTTTTCGAAATATGAGACATCGACTTTGGCTATACAACACTGTTGTGACAAGCTTCGTAACCTATTGTGTTCTATATGCAAAAAATCGTGCATATAGAACAAAAACGAAGCAAAAATACTAAGTAAAAAAATATTTTTTTATTTTGTTCTATATGCAAGTCTAAATAAAGTTATTGAAGTTATTATTTGGAGGTCTTTGTATTTTACTTTTTTTTTTTTTTTTTTTTTGGTTTTTTTAGCTTCACATTGCACTTGGCAAATGAAATGAAACAAAAAAGAAAAAATCCCGCTTTGGATTGCAGTTGGTAAATAAAATTAAACAAAAATGAAAAGAAAACACCATCCTAAATAACGTAAGGTTAGAAGTTAAATTTTACAACAACGTTTAAAAAAACCTTAACACTAAGAATAACAGCCCGATTCTGCGTACTTGATAAATTCACTTTATTGAATATTTATCTAGTATTGACTATTAATAAAGATTTGGTATTCTGTGATAGAAAAAAAAGCTCTTTAATTGATAAATTTATCAATATCTCATTTGCTATTGATAAATTTATCAAGAGAGTTGTGGTTGCTCGTAGCAGGCAATATCAAGGTTATTATTAACATAATAATATTAATAATAATAATTATTTGCTACAAATCAATACACTTTTGTGGAACATAAGGAAAATGAAAGCAGAAATCGTTTTAATTATTGCTGCTGTTGTTGTTCGTATATCGAAAGTTGCCGCTTTTCACACTCCTCTCTTTGCTTTTCTTGCACATCAAGCTGCTTCTCACGCTCTGCTCTCTGTGTTATGCTATTAATGAGAACAATTAGCTGTTAATAGGAATTCACCTTCTCTGGTGAATTACGAAAACTTTTTATTTATCAAGGTTGCTGTAGAATACTAAAAACGCTTTAGCTTGATAAAATTCTTTACAAATTTTATTGATAAATTACTTATCAAGAAAACGCAGAATAGGGCGGTAAGAATGGATAAGCAATAGATAAGAAGATATCATTAGAGAAAGTAAATGATGTGAAAAGTTTATACAACTTTTTATCACTTGATGCAGTGGCATACTACAATAGGGGTATTCACGGGTTGATGCGAATTGCAAGAATGCGAAAATGCAACATATTTTTCGCACTAACTTTACGATAGCGGAAAGAAATATATTGAAATATGCCACCTTATTTCAAAATAACAAAAACTTATTTAAATCAACGTACAAACTTAGCCTTTTTAAAGTTTTACCCAGATGGCAACTATGCTTGAAAACACCCACAACATGACTCATCTGTTTCGCATCACTGTTTGCGCGCTTTCGCAATAGGTTTGAGCAAAAATTCGCAATCTTGCATTTTCGCATCGTCGCAACTGTGTTTCGCATCAACCCGTGAATACCCCTAATAATTTGTTTAAATCAATTTAAAATATAAAATATACTTTTTGTCTTCGTTTTTTTAACAAACTTGCTTTAATTAAAAAATCTCCGTAAATCAAGCATGAACTTCGTGGAATCGAAGTCAAATGAATTTGGTTAATTTTTTACTTGGTTTTGTAGTCGAAACTTACCTTTTAAGAAATTAACAGGTTTTGATTTAAGTGGACTCATAAGATACATATGTTCATAAGATATATAGATTAAGTTTAAAATTAAGTTAATATTATAATATATGAAATAAAATTTTTGTTGAGTGAAATCACATTGCTTTTCATTTCTCCAATACATATTACATTTTGTTCTATTTGCTATAAAACGAGAAGAGTTTCGTAAATAAGTGCATATAGAACAAATTATTTTTTTTTAAACGCATCTTACTCTAAAAAACGCTTCTAAAGATGAATATTTTTTTTGACAGAAAAAACCACAAACTCATGAACTTTCCTTGGTAAGAAAATCGCAGCAGATTTTTCGGTTCAGTTTTTTACTAAACTTTAAACTTGATTTACCAAAAAAACATTTTTGTCATATAGAACAATATAATTTGCGAACGACGATATGTTTATACTCTCTATACAGCTCATTATATTGCAGTTTGCATACAGAAGGGAATCCATTTTGTTTTCACAATAAAGTTCAGTTTCTTTTTATAATTTTCTTGCATATTTGCAAATTTGTAGTTGCATATTTTCTAGACAGTTGAAAAAAAAGCATATTTCAACTCGATAAAAATGTAGCAACCAGCGTTTTTTCTTTTTTTTTTTTTTTTTAAACAACTCGTTACATAGTTTATTTCACGCTTGCTTTGATTTGCAAAGAAAAAAAATCATTGCAAAAAGAAACTTACTTACATTGAACTTAATCTAAAAAGAAAACAACTTACAAACGAACAGCTGAGCGACAAACGCAAGCGGAAGTGCACAGCAGCTGCAAGCAATAATGGCGACTTCCGCTTCATTGCATCAAAAGTGCTGGCGTTGCAAGTTGCAGGATGGAAGGGAGTTAAGGAAGAAAGGCAAATCACGACGAAACTGGGTCAAATTTAGATACATCAGCAAACAGAGCGTATTGATGAGTTGGACGAAAATATTTGCTAGGGCGATAACTTTGTAGAGATGCAATGACAAATGACAGAGGTGCAGAGAGCACAGTGGAGCAAATGCAAAACTATGCAACAGCACTCTTAAAGGAAATTAAATAGTTGGGGTTAAGAGTTGACTGTAGTAATTAAAAAGAAAAAAAAATAAAAAAATGTTTAAATATCAATTTGTCCCACTGTAGATTAATCTTAAGAATCACTCGATTTAAGCACTCGGCAGCAACATATAATAACAACTACAAATTCTCACTTAGATCGCTGTGAGACTAAAAAGAAGAAGACAACGTATAACCACAGCGGAACTATGCGAGAAGGGCCTAGACAGAGTTGAAGAAAAAGAAGAAGAAGGAATAGTAGAATGAGAAAGCGCGACAGCTCATTGCCTCAATCAGGCTGCACATCCGACAAATTAACGAGCTGTTCGAATGGAAAATCGTTCAATTGGTTTTCCTGTCTATGAGTGAGGAGCGTTGTGTCGTATGCAACTGTGTGGGGGCTCCTTTAAGCAAGGTGTTACTGGCTTTGTGATTGTTGTTGTTACTGCCTTTTTTATTTCTTTTATAAGCTTCCACGTGAACACGTTGAAAAAGCGCAACAGGATCTGCACCAGCAGGAGCAGCAGCTGCAGCTCTACAGCACCGGATATCCGACAGCAGTTAACAGTAGAGCTTCTTGTCGTTGTTGTTACAATATAAATAACCATATATAAAAGGTGAAGTGTGTGTGCGTGTGTGTATGTGTGCGTGTTTGTATGTGTGTCGGACGTTGTTGCGGTGATTGTTTTGTATTTATTTATGTTTTATTTATTTATTAATGTTGTTGTTTTTGCTTCTGTTGGCTGTGCACAAATGGCGCTTTTAAGTTGCTCTTCAATGAACTTACATCTGTTTGTTGTTGTTG
The DNA here is from genome assembly GCA_943735915.1 of Pherbina coryleti. Classification (NCBI taxonomy): domain Eukaryota; kingdom Metazoa; phylum Arthropoda; class Insecta; order Diptera; family Sciomyzidae; genus Pherbina; species Pherbina coryleti. The sequence continues at coordinate 30,029,919 of OX030951.1, forward strand.
TTGTTGTTGTTGTGTGCAATAATGCGCAGCATATTTAATCAGCTGCAAGCAGAACGGAAACGGAAGGAACAAGTGATTCAAGCAAGCATACAAGCAATTCAATGCAGCCCAAAGTGAAGTGCTATTGGAGCTTAAGTCAAAGTATTTTTGGAAACATTGAAGTTGAAATCGATGAGCAGAACATGGCAATTGCAATGATTGCTTGTTGAGATCTTAGAGAGGAGCTTTAAGTTTTTCATGAGTCGTTTGCTTATTCCGAGAATGCAAAGTGACACAGCGCACTTTATTCGAACATTACGAGTACTCTTTGATTGAAGATTATTCCAATGATTTTCTCGAAGGCTTCAATATTTTCATCAAACTACTCAATGTTTACATTTATGCAACAGGGAGAGCTCTTCTTCTACATTTGTCTTCACTGCCTAGCCAAGTGGCTACTGAGTCCAAAGTTACATCTAAACTAAACTTAATTTGATTTACATGCTGACATCTTCGGAGGAGTTAATGCTGTATCCCATGTTCTATAGACGCGGTTCTTAACAACTTAGTAGGATCATCTCTCAATAGTCTGCTGGTTCAATCGACACTAAAAAAGAGTGTTTGTTTGAAATTTGGTATTCGTGTCATCTAGGCTTACTGCAAGACCAATTCGAATGCAAACAGTAAAAGCAACAGTAAAAGCAAAAGCAAAAAAAAAAAATGAGAGCAAACAAAAAACGAGGAGAAGCATCTAGACTAGGGCACAGATTAGGACAAGAAATTATTTGGACCAGTATAAGAACAAGGATTAAGACAAGTATAAGGAAAAGGATAATGATAAGGATAATAATTTTGATCAGAATAAGAAATGGTTAAGAAATGCTATGACGATATGGATTAAGATAAGGATTTGAACGAAAATCATGGCAAAGATGAGTAAAAGGCACAAGGATTGACTTTTAAATCTTGCGATAGAGAAATAAAAATAAAGAGGGGTATTCACAAATACACAACAACAAAGTTCTTTGCAGAACTAAACCAAGCTGACTAGACCATGGTTTCGTCAGACGCTACTCCGACTCATGAGTAGTCTCAGAAACCATGGTCTAGTCAGCTTGGTTTAGTTCTGCAAAGAACTTTGTTGTTGTAGCAACCTGTTGCTTCATGACGTTTTTGGCATTAAGCTCACAATATAATTCTTAAAAAATATGTTTTTTAAGAATTATAAAAGAAATAAACTTATTAAAAAATGCCACAATTTTAAACTCATGGTATTTTTTAGTTGCTTACATTTTGTTTGTGTAATTAACCACAGAAACCATATTTACCATAGATACAGAATACAAGACTCAATACATGACATTGTGAATATCTCTAATATCTACAATCGGAAAAGGCTTTTTGTTTGAAATAGCAATTTTGAAAATAGTTTTTCAATGAACCAATTTTCGAAGCGCTTTTTCCACTCCGATATACATATGTAGCTCCAAAACATGTGATTTGAACGCATCAAACGCTTCTTTGAAAAACATTGGCCTTGCAATTAATTTATGATCTGCGGGAATAAGAAGAAATCATTGGGTGACAAGTCAGGACTATACGGCGGATGACCCATCAATTCGATGTTTTGAATGCTCAAAAAGGTTTTGTTTTAGCAGATGTGTGGGGGCTTGTATCGTCGTGGTGGAGAATGATTTGTTTTCTACGATTGGTGTCCCTGATTTTTTCACACTTCTAGCAAAAAAATTATGGTGTACCATTTAGAATTGACCGTTTTACGTTGTTCTAATGAAACGGTGACTACATTTCCCTTTATTCCGAAAAAACAGACGACCATTTGCTACGAAGTGCTTCGTGCGGGAACAACTTTTGTTGCATTTGGCTCGTCTTGAAAACAAGTTCAGTTTTGGTTTCAAATGCATAAGTCCATAATTTGTCACCTGTTACGATGTCATAGTCATGTTTTGAAGTACCGCTATTGTATCTTTTTATCATTTTTTTCGACCAATCGACGCGAGCCTTGTTTTGAGCGATAGCCAAATTATGCGGAATCCAACGCGAACAAATCTTATTGTCGGTCAAATATTTATGCAATATTGAATATGCTGATATCGCGCGATTATGCATATAAAAATCGATATCTGTTTTGTTTTATTTTGATTGAAAAACGTTTGGCAGAGTTATCATTAAATTGAGAAATAAGTACTTTAGGATAATACAATGAATGAAATAAAATTAATTGTTATTGAAGTGAATCAAGGATTAGTTTAATTTATTTCTAAGAGATTATATTGAAAAATTAATTGGCATATATGCATAGTGAACTGTTGCTTATGTTTAGGTTTTATAGTCTTCTGGATTGGTAACAATAAATTTTACAGAAGAATTCGACTTAATTTTAAATTTTTATTATATTGAAATATAAATCGATACAAAAGTCCATACAAGTTTTGGCATCACTTGTACTTTCCTAATGAATTCGCCACCAGTTCTCTCACTCAGAAGAGAGCGCAATGTGAGCGGCAAACTGAAAATAGAAAATAGAAAAAATCAGTTAGCGTACAGCATCAATGTTTTGTGGCACAACTACAAATTTTGGACAACCTTCATGAAGTTCGTCCTGTAGCGAATTGTAACCACGATTGAATTCGGAAAACCAGCGAAACACGGTGGCTCGAGAGTTGTAGAAAATCATCGCATGATATGTTCACGATTTAATTCCATTTCTTTTTACAAAGTTGAATGTTCCAAGTATCTGTAAACAACACAAATAGCACTCGTGTGACATAACGTTTTGAGTACGTTCACCAATAAAAATTTTGAAATTTATGATGACAATGTAAAATTTGACATATTCACATTAGAGTTTCCATATTTTAAGACTTAAATGACAACCTGCTTATATGACAACGATAAGAATAATACAACAATTAACATAAGACAATCATTAAAATAAGCGTAACGACACATTTAGGGACAGAAGGAAATTCCATTTAAAGTAACGCAGACACCTGCCGTATTGGCTTAATTCTACGTTGCCCCATGGCAGTGGGGTCGTGGTTCAAGGAATTGATGCCTAGGAGATAAATTTTTCAGGACTTTAGTGCCATGCCAATATATACGACGTCCGTCATATCTCTCCTAGGCGTCATTTCCATGACTCCAGACGCGACCAACGCCCTGTCATAGTAGTTTCAACACCGGTCGCACACCATACTTAAGGGTATATTTAAATTAATAAATATACTGTATGGATAGCAACCAATGCTGGAACGCAACAGTACCAATTATGGATGATTAGTTGGGTCATCATCCACATTTATTGGTGGAAATCGAGACCCATCTAACATCTCTTGCAATGTAGGGCATTGCCACCCGGTTGTATAGCGCAACTCCACAGACCTGTTCGCGACATTGAACTACCACAGCCAGCACGATACTCCCCGAAGGGCCAGCCCATCGATAGTCTCCCCGGGCAAAAGGGATTTACTTCGACACGCACTTATCACAACACCGATACATTTGCATTCATCACTCTTGACTGTGGTGGAAAAACCACCACTACTTGGACGTGCTAAAGCGTAGACCACATCGCCATTGACTGTGTGCGACACAAGATCGCTACTATTTGTTCCAGTTCATACTGTTACCCTAAGACCACCGGGATGAACTCCTAGCACCTGCAGCACTTCATGACTATACGCCATATCAACATTCATTGATATACACCTCATCAATCTTGTACTCCGAGGCTACTCAGATAACCTTTCACACTCGGAGTACTCAATATGACACTCCTTGATACACCTCAGTTATCACACCTTGGGAACCCATTACAACTCCTCAATACACCTCAGTTATCACACCTTGGGACACCATTACAACTCCTCAATACACCTCATTAGTCTAGTGCTGAAGGCTACCAAGATGAACACCCAGTGACTCAAAGCACCAGCATGACACCTCCTCAATACCACCTTTTGAATCTGGTACTCCGAGGCTACTAAGTTTAACTTTTCACACTTGGAGTACCCATCTGACACCTCTTTATTCGTCGTTTATACCAGCCATATAAGTCTACCAAGACTTATATGACTATCCAGGAGACCATACGAATGCATCATCACGACTATCCCCGTGCTAACAAATTCTTTAGGATTATTGCTATTCCCTCGTAGGCATACGCTACCGTTGATCAAGTCAACGGTCCACCTACTCCCCAGATTGGGCGACCAACACCAGGATCTGGGTAGTCCCTCTACTTTTACACAGGATAGGGCGAACCCGTTGCCTGCGACCATCCTCCTTTATCCTGGCTTTGGACAGGCTGCTCGTGAGAACAGGCGGAGTTACATTTAGGGACAATAAAAAAAAAAAAAAAAACGAAGAATGATAAAGACAAGAATAAAGATTCGTTTTCCCATTAAGCCGTATCGCTCTATATGAAAAAAACAAAAATAAAATAAAATGTAAATGTTTGGAAAAGTCGCAAAAGCTTAATTATTTTTTAAACTTCTTGATTTGAGTTGTATCAGTTCACTAGAAAAATGGCAGCCGATTTATACGATTTTTCTAAATGCTTATTTTAAGCCATCTAGGAAAAAGACAACTACCGATTATGACAAAAAGTAATTTTTGATTTAAACTTGACAATATTCACTTTATATGCGTACAAGAATAAAATTGAATAAATAGCATTTAAAATGTTTAGAAAAACTAATATAAAAATATTCGTCTTTATAGCATCACATTGCAATAGTAACACATGGTCCAATAAGTCCCGAGACTAACTGCTAGGTGGCACCTCTAACGAAATATCGATATAATATTTTGATAGTTCCAACATTCAAACAATACGTGTACAAATTTCATGACAATCTAACGTTTAGTTCAGAAGTTGCGGTGATTTAAGTGACGCTACTGTTGATATTTTCAAAATAATGGATTCAAAGCAATTCCGTGTGTTGATTTATCACTATTTTTTTACGGGAAAAATACCGTCCAAGCTGAGCAATGCCTTCGAAAGTGTCGGACTCGGACTCTGCTCCGTCAAAAGCAACCATTTGCCGATGGTATGCTGAGTTTAATCTTGGTCGTACACAAATGATTCTGAACGTTCAGGACGCCCAAATGAGGCAAAATTAACATAAAATGGTATTGGCCGACCGTAAAGTCAAGGTGCTCGAGCTAGCTGAGGCTCTGAAGATATCAAAAGGCAGTGTGGGAACAATATTACAGGAACATTTGTCGATGAGAAAGCTGCCTTGCAAATGAGTGCCGCGTTTTCTCACACCGGAACAAAAACAACAACGTGTCGATGATTCGGAGAGCTGTTTGGCACTGTTTATAAAGAATAAACATGAAGTTTTTCGTCGGTATGTAAGAATGGATGAAACATGGATCAAAACACACCGGAATCAAAACGGTCGTCAGCTGAGTGGAGAGCAACCGATGAAAGCAGGCCAAAGCGACTGCTGTCGGCTATAAAGGTTATGGCATCTGCGTTTTGGGATACGCATGGAATTTTGTTCATCGACTATCTAGAAAAGCGAAAAACAATCAGCAAAGATTATTATATAGCGTTGTTGGAGCGTTTGAAGGATGATATCGCGAAAAATCGGCCCCATTTGAAGAAGAAAAAAATTATTTTTCACCAAGACAATGCACCGTGTCACAAATCGATGAAAACGATGGCGAAAATCCACGAATTGGACTTGAATTGCTTCCTCATCCACCGTATTCGCCAGATTTGGCCCGCAGCGACTACTGGCTCTTTGCTGACCTCAAAAAAATGCTTGCCGGCAAGAGATTTGGCTCCAATGAAGAGGTTATGCCTGAAACTGAAGCGTATTTTGAGGTAAAACACAAATCGTTCTACAAAACCGGTATTGAAAAGATAGAAAAGCGGTTGAATGAATGTATTGCTCTTGAAGGAACCTATGTTGATGAATAAAGGAGAATATTTGCAAAAAAAAAGTTTTTTATTACTTAGTCTCGGGACTTATTGGACCATGTGTTGATTTAAGCATCGTTATTGTTGTACACTAAGGGACAAAAATATTAAATTTATCCAAAAACTTTTTTAGTTTATTCAAAAAGCGAGTCATTTTTGCACCATCGATTGCATTTTTTGTAGTCGATTGCATAACTACGTAAATATTTAAAATTCATTTAAAAACTTTTTTAATTAAATAAAATATTAAAATATTTAAACAGAAATAATAAAAAAATATATTAAAATTATGCACGAATTTTTTAAATATCTTTTCAAAATTTACTATTTGAAAATAAAACTATCACATCTAAAGGAAATTTATACAAAAAATATTGAAATTAAAAAACAATCAATTCAAATATTTCTCACAAGCTGCGTCCATTAATGCCATTAGCATGGTTACTTTATTTTCTTTTTTCGTTCCTTAATATTATATGTTTTTTTTTGACAGTCGGTGCAATATTATGACACCATATGTCGAAAATAGTATAAAACTAAAGAACGAAAAAAGAAAATAAAGTAACAATGCTAATGGCAATAATAAAGTAAACTAATAAAGCAAAATATGCAGGCAAATGACAATCGGTACGACACATTCGTGGGAAAATGTCGAGTTGTCACTCCACCCTACGTATAATTGCATTACTTTAGCACGCAATCGCTGATACGTACGGCCAAATAATCCTGTTATACAACTCTTGCAACAAAAACGAAATGAGAATTATAAGAACTAAGGTTGCAACTGCAAGAGAACAGAGTGCGATGCTGTTGCTGCTTGTCGGAATATGTGTGTACGTGTGCGATGCTGTTGCTGCTTGCTTGTATGGAATATGTGTGTACGTGTGTGGTATAAATAAAATTCAAATACGGGGAAAAAACGAGTTGTAGGGAAAATATTTGATTTATCCACGTAAATACAGGGTTGCCCATATTCGACGGACCCATGTTTTTGTTGGGCCCATTCCAATCGACGAGGCTTGTCCGCAGGCAACAATCTTTGCGTCAATTGAATTTTGTACGGGAACAAATGCAAATCAACGCGAATAATCCGTTGTAAAGTGGACCGAGCCATGCCCAACTGCTGAGAACGGCGTTTTTGGGTACGGCAGCGATATTCTCGGCCGATCGCATTGGTCGACTTTTATTTGGCCTCTTCGGATTAGAAAGAGCCTCACCAGTCGAAAATTTTTCGTATAAACGCTTAATGGTGTTCTTAGAAGGCGCACTTCTCACATTTTTTAAGTTTTTAAAAGCAGGTTGAGTTTTCACAATTGACTTCTTCTGTTGAATGTAAATTTCAACTATTTCAGAGCGCTCGCGTGGCGTGTATTGTTCCATTGTAAAAATCTGCTTGGACTGACGCTTCAAACGCGGTATGTCATTAAGCGATCTAACATCTCTGTCAAAAGTTATGGCGTTGCCAGATGGGTCCGTCGAATATGGGAGACCCTGTATTTAAATAAAATTGATACTCAGGCGTGGATAATGTTAATATGCATTATTTCCCTTAGTGTAGTTGTCCGGTGTGTCTCAACACAGCTCGTTGATGAGAATAGCTCGTTGGTTCCTTATGTTGCTGTTGTTGCTTTACGCTGCCTTAATACGCTATCGATTTTGCCGACAGAGTGCTCATATGTACTGAAATTTAAAACCAACATAACCTCTTCCGCACTTTTGATTAAAATTGTAGCCTTGCATTTTTGTGAATGTGAATTTTTTTTTAACGGTTTAAAAATTTAGACCTGACGCGTTAAGCGCACGTTTCAAAATGATGCAGCAACAGTAAAAATGGACAAAAAATAATTTTCGCAATTTAGCTATATTGCTTCATTTTGTTGTTATTTGTAAATGTTTGTTTGGTTAGAAGTAAAACAAACTATTTTGGCAGCTACTTTGCGGCTTTATTTGCGAGGTTTTGCATAAAATATACGCTGGCCATGTGAGCGTTAATGCGGAATTTACAGCTACTCAGATAGCTGTTGATCTGTTTCTGTGGCAAAATGTTGTGGTGCTTGTGTTTGAGCTGAGGTGGTAATGTTTGAGTGTTTGTGTGAGTATATGTGTGTGAGTGTATGTGTATTTGAATTCGATGAAAACACGCGGAATTCGTTTCATATGCTAAACACTTAAGCCACACCTGCCGCCAAACAAATGAACAAACATTTACATGGAAACTCAGGAGCCGAAACACACAAACACACACTCACAAATTTAAACACGTGCACTTAGCAAAGCTTAATAAAATTTTTATCAAATATTTATGGCATATCTGTGCATATTAATTATATTCAAAATTCATTTAGCAGACAGTGCGCGTGTATGCGCGTGTGTATGTGTATGGAAGTGAGTGCTTGTTAAGAATGTAATGGAAATTGCTGTGAATTATGCACACTTTAGAAATGCCGAAATAATCGTTTAATTTAGTCGAATTCACTCAATTAATACATCAAAGTACATAAATTATTGGATTTATTTTATCATTAAATTAAAGCTCAATAAAATAAAACAAAATAAATAAAATATTATTAGTTTAACTTCATTTTTGGCCAACAAAGTTGCTTAAATTCAACTTCGCCAAATAAATTGAAAGTGAAGCCATTTTTATTGCGCGCTTTTAATTAAATTCCAGCAAATCATTGTTGCACGTCTCCGTTTTTCCCATTCTGAATCCAAACTACTGCCCCATTGACGGAACATGCACGTGCAACATGCGGAACTATTGCCAAGCAACAGCAACAACAGAGCAACACTGGTCACGCTTTAACAATTCACACTGACACACTGGCAGCCGCTTTGAGCTGTCTGCTCAGGTGAGAAAAAACGATAAATTTTCATTGCCGGAATTTTGTTATTAAAAATGAAGGAGCCAAGATCTGAGTGGCCCATCTTTGCTGCAATCTCAAAGAATGCCCCATACACAAATACATACACATTAAGGTGGTCCTTATTCATGAAAATGTCAATATGATTCGGCATTATCGGAGAACCGAGAATATTCCCATTTTGGTTACTTTTAATTTTTTGCACAAAATAGGTCAAGTATATGCTTAAATTACCTATGAAGACATAAGTTCAAATTTTGAATTTTTGGAATTTGGGATTTTTTTAAGTAAAACATTTTAAAGTATGTTTAAAACTTTTCTGTATTAATTTAAAATCAAACCGGAAATCGAAACGAGTAATGTACAACATTCGAATGGCTCTCAATCATAGCTGTTAAGTAATGATTACTCGTCGTAATCATTATTTATTCGATTCTTTTTTTCAAAAAGGTAAAATAATTGATTAAGTACGATTCTTTTCTGTTTGTAATCGTAATTATATGATTACGATTACAAATAATCAAAAAATAATAACGATTACTTGAGATTACGCAAAATAATCAAAAAGAATCAAAAGTAATCAAAAAAATAATCCGATTACTTTTCGAGATTATTTTTGACTCTTTTTTGATTATTTTTGATTATTTTTTGATTATTTGAAGAATTTCAGTCTTAGGTACAAAAAATTTAGTTAAATTTTATTAAAAAAAACAAAGTTATGTATTTCATTATAAAACAAAGATTGACAAAAAACAAGAACGAGAACAATAGTGTATTATAGTACAACATAAACGAAACAAAAATAAAACCCTTTTGCTCCAAATTACTATTTGCATTCATAAGAACTAATTTTTTAAAAGAAAAATCGGCAATTTTCAAAAGAAAAAGACAATGATTGCCGTCTTGGAGTGTTTACTATGCCGGCAAAAAAAAATAGTCTCTCAACTGACGCTGAGGGCATAAAAGGAGTATTGAATGAAAGAAATGGTTCCTTCAATAAGCCATACTTTTGCCAAATCATTTCAGCACTTGAATTGCCATGCAAGTAGCAGAAGAGTTGGTCTGGTGGGATCACTTATCGAGTTTAACGGTGTCCTGTGAAGAATCAGTTGTGTCAATTGCATCATCACTTTCACAAAATATTCCGTACTTAAGACTGAAATTCTTAAAATAATCAAAAAAGAATCAAAGATAATCTTTAAAAGTAATCGAATTATTTTTTTGATTACTTTTGATTCTTTTTGATTATTTTGCGTAATCTCAAGTAATCGTTATTATTCTTTGATTATTTGTAATCGTAATCAATTACTAATCATAAAATTCTTGCTTAAGGATTATATAATCATTACAATTCTTTTTAAAAAATAATTTAATTGATTACTAATCGTAATCGCAATTTAACAGCTATGCTCTCAATAGAGTTTGTACAGAATTTTCTGATAATGAACATTGCTGATCATGCAGTACTGCCTGTTAAAAATACAATGACCCCTTTTACATTGATCAAGACTTGAAATCAAGATTTTTTTACGTTCTCTTTTAGACTTGACGAAAGCTTTCCATTGGCTTTCACAATTGAATGAAATTTTATTTCTTCTTTGCTTGTTTTCTATATAGAACAGCCTTTAATTTTCAGCTATAGAACCAAGAATGATAGAAACAAGATTACGCGTTCCGCAAATGAGAGAGAGAGAGAGAGAGAGAGCATGACGTCACACAGCACTTTTGTTTATATTAACTGCATGCATTTATGTTCTATATACTAAATATTTTTTTTTGCTTATTTTTACAATATGTAAATGGACCCCTAAACTTATTGGTGTTACATAAGTTTATCGATCTCAAAAGGCTTAGGAGATAAAAATCATGAAAGTGTGAAAAATTTCAATTTTTTCATATACCTACTAGAATATAAATTTTTTTATACAGAAGAGTAGTTATTTTTACTCTACTTTTCCGCAAGAATATATTTTCAATTTCCTCAATTTGCCTAAGTGATCGCAAATTTGCATTCATTTTGTAATGCAGAAGTGCTGTATGGCGTCATGCACTCAATTGAGAAAGAGAGCATTAGATAACGAGACTGCGGAACGCGTAATCTTGTTTCTATCGTTCTTGCTACAGAACACCAAACGCACGCAAGCAAACGAAAAATAATGTGAAGCGCTTTGTTAAAACAGCGAAAAGCACAAAAGGAATAAAAAAAATTGACGGTACAGCGCATGGTAGAATTATAAGGTAGGACCGACTCGGAGAAGAATGGAGTAGAAAGCAGAACAAAGCGGGATAGTTGTTAAAATCAGCTGTTCATCTCGAGTTTCTTTATGTTCATGTTTCGCAGTTGATTTTAGGTTAAACTTTTTACAAGCTTTTTTTCAAATTAATCACTTCCGCTGCATTTTGTGGATATATTTTCAATATTTTACAATATTTTCACTCATATTAACACAAACTTAACACAAGTGTCTGCACTATTTACAACTTGAAAACATAATATTTTCATTTCATTTGAGGTTTCTACTAACTTTGCCATTTTGACAACTAGCCTCCTATTTTATTCTCCACTCTTCGTTGACGCGTGAGGGTAGCAAGCGAGTCGGCCCTACCTTATAATTCTACCATGGTACAGCGCAAGTGTTCTCTTACCCTTTCGTCGCTTCCACTGTGCGACGAATTGCCTACAAACTCACAGACTTGATTTCAAGTCTTGACCAATGTAAAAGAGGTCAATGTGTTCACCAAGAAATAAATATGGTATGATGAATATAGTATGATTAGTTGAAGGTACGGTATTATGCTATGGTAAGATATATGGTATGGTATGGTAAGTATATGATGATAAAATGTATGGTATAATGGTAGGTATTATTTGTTGGTACAATATGATGGTATGGTATGATAGTATTGTCTGATGGTATAGTACGGTGGTAAGATGAGCATGAAACAATGAAATGGTATAGTTCTATAATACCTTATGAATGCGTAGGATGATAGTATGGTATTATGGTTTGGTATGATGGCATGGTATGATATGGTATGGTATGGTATGGTATGTTATAATGGTTTTGGTGTGATGGTATTCTAACTCTGAAGTTGCTTTGTGTTAATAACATTAAACTTTTCGAAATTATATTAAAACGGATTTATACTACTCTTGCCATTATATGTAATGGGACTTTTTTAGTAAAACTATATTAAAGAGTAAATCAATTAACCACTTAAAAATCTCTACTTTTTTTGATTAAAGTTCACTTTTACCGTGCTTGGCGGCCACACTCATAATTCTTTATTTTTTTTTTTTTTTTTTCGTTAACACACGCAAACTCGACCTGTTCGAAAAGTTGCACTTCTATTAAAAAAAATTCTTCCAGGTTCTTCAACGTTATCGCACCATTTTTTCTGTGAATATGAGTCATAGTTTCTGAAAATACTTCAACTTCATTTTATTGAAATACTGTCGTTTTCGAAATTTTATGTTTTTTTTTTAACAAGTAAGAACTTACTTCTTTTCTTCGAAAAGTGAAACAATTACAACTCTTGTAGTTTTTTTCATATTTGCTAACCCATTTTAACGAAAAATTAATTGAAAAACGAAGTCCATACTAGAGAGCTACACAAGCATAAGAAAAATTCCTTACAAATTACCTTTATTCAAGACTTCGTCTCGTCTGCAGTCATATTTCAAAATAAGCAGTTTCGAAAGAAGGTTTTTTGATACTCATTTGCGCTTAAATTCAAAACAAACAAACAACATGTATCCAAACATCAAAATTACAGTGGCTCACATCCAAGGTCGGTCAAGATTATGGAATACGTTCAATTGATATTTATTTAGCCAAATCGAAGTCGCAAAAAAAAATTAAATGTATGTTAAAAGTTATTTAGTAAAGATTTACTTAACAATAAAAACAAATTCCATATTTTGAAACATAACCATAAAAATAAAGAAAAATGCAATAATTCCATAAAAAAATAGTCACATTGAAAGTCGGGCAAAATTATCTTTTTGTACTAATACTTATTTTAAGTGAAAAATTCAATATTTTGTTGCGTAACCTTTTTGTTATTCCACTTCTCAGAGTCTGCCTGGCATGCTTTCCACCAGTTTACGGCAAACATTAGGGGCCGAATCGCCGCTTCCGTGAACGAAACGGCTTTCGTATGAGAAAAAATTAATCGTATGAGAATCTCATGAGATTAATATCGTATCTCATGAGATTCTCATACGAAAGCTGTTTCGTTCACGGATGCGGCGATTCGGCCCCTGAACTTATTTTCGCCCATTCGTCCTGTAACACAGCTTTCAATTGGCCCTTATTGCTGCACCTTCTATTTTGAATCTTGCGACCTAGTTCGTCCCACAAATGCTCTTTGACATTTAGGTCAGGGCTTTGAGCAGGAGTTTTTATTACCTTGGGGTAATTATATAGGAGCCAGGTATTTACAATCAACAAGGAGTGTTTCGGATCATTGTCCTGATATAACTTAAAGTTATCCAAAATATCCAAAATGCGAGCACTCTCCTTAACATTTGATTTTAAGACAACAAGGTAGACGTTTTTATCCATGATACCTTCAATAAAATGGAATTTGTCCACACCCAAGGCTGCCATGCATCCCTAAACCATTACGGAGCCTTCTCCGTGGTTAACTATCTTTTTCGTGTTTTTATTATTAAACTCCTCATTACGTTTGCTCTACACGTAACGCCTGCCATCAGATCCGAACACATTAAATATGATTTCATCTGTGAAAAGAACCTTTAAAAAAAATTAAATATATTATTAAATGTTCTAAACATAATAAAATAAAATAAAGGTAATAACTTACCTGGCTCCTAAATTATAACTTACCTGAAAACTCTTTTAATTTTTATCCGCGAGCAAAATCAAGGCGATCCTTTTTATTTTTCACACTAATGCAGGGTTTTTTACGGGCTCCTCGTCCATTTAAATTGTTTTTACGTAGAATCCTTCGTACGGTTTCAGCACAGACATTAAGTTGAAAATTGTTTCTTAAAACTCAGGCAAGTTTTCGAGCGAACAGAAATGGATATATTTGAATTTTTCTTATAATTAATTTTTCATCTTTCGAGCTGAACTTTTTCTTAGCTCCTTTCCTTTGCTTGTTTTCTATTCTGGCGTCTGATATCGGCAGACACCAATACATGTGCGCCGCGAAAACCGAAACTTTTGTCCCACCTTGCTTCTTTTCCGATACGACGTTTTTTCTTATTTTTAAAGTTATAATATCGACCGACCCCTTTACCCAATCGAGTTCCTCTTTAAAAAAATGTAACCCTCTGTTATTTTTGACCTATCCTGTTTCGTTTTCGAGATCCTTTTCTTAAGGTTGTCATATCGACCGACCGGCCGTGGTGCAGTGAGTGGAGTACGTGACCCATACGCCAGAGAAACCTGGGTCAATTTCTATCTGACACAAACAGTTCTTTTTCAATTGAGTTAATTTTTCTGTAAAACGGATCCGTTTCGAATTCGAGACAAACTTACTTCATCGTATATTTTATACAAAATGGGTTTCGTTTTAAATCCAAAAGTGATCTGTTTTCGTATGAAATTCCTATCAAAGACGCGAATCGCTTTTTCCCCTTTTTCCCTTTTTCGAATTAGTCTCGAACTCGGAACGGACTTTATAAACGAATCCGTTTCTTACTCTTTTTTCCATTCGAAATGGACTCTTTTTTTTAAATAATGCATTCTATGCCGAACAATAAGGTTTATGATAAATTTATTTGTGTTTTTTTAATTAAATCTTTTAAGGGGACATATAGGTTACAAATTTTTTAAAAAAAAAATTTTTTTCGGGATTAATTTGGTGTTTTTTTTTTTTGTCAGGTGTTCCAGACTGGTGATATCCAGCACACCGTCAATTTTCAAATAAGGTCAAAAACTGCTTCAAAGAGTCTGAAAAATATTTTTTTTGTATTCTTTAAATGTTAATAAATATATGTGAAAAAATTTGAAAACGATATCTTTTTTCCTTCTATGAAAAAAAATTCACGAAAAAATTTTTTTTTTTTAAATTTGTAACCTAAATGCCCCCTTAATAATATTTTAGTTTTAATGAAATATGAATATGAATTATAAAATGGAAATTAAAACATAATAAAGTGCTGATAAAGAAATATCAGTTTCCCTCTTGTTAATGCGATCATGCGCATAGTGAAAGAGTTTTAATTTTATGCAGAATTGTATTTCGTATCCCTGATGCATTGAATATAAAATAAATGATTTGATAACAACTCGAAAACTACCTTTTATGTTAACGTTGTGACCATTGTTTTAATGGATTTGTAACGGGTTCGAAACGGATCCGCCAAAACATAAATGAACGAATTCTGCGCTGACATGCTCGTAACGGGATCTAAACGAATCTGCATTCAATTTTGTGCACATTAGGAAAACTTTTAAAATACAACGTCACTAACGAAAAGCTTTCCAAATATGCTTGGTTTGTTGGTTTCGTTTCATAGAGAACATTTGTTTTTCAATGTCAAGACTAAACTGAAATGCACTGCATGTAGTGTAGATTATTCAAGTATTGTGAATAGAAAGTTTTGCGCAGCTCAGTCCATACCTCTAGGTATGCTAAAAAAGTCACTTAAAAAAGTGCACTTTTTTCCATAAAGATCCCTTTGACCAATAAAATCTTGGTATGGCACCTATAAATCATTTTCGATCGAACTCATATCGGAGATTCATTAATTTTTCGAGTAACGAAAACATTTTAAAAGAAGGTCCCGCACATACCGACCACTTTTTTTTTGTTTCTCCCTACAACTTAGGACCACCTTAATAAACTTACCACCCATAAACCTACACTGCTTAGTCATTCTCTGTTGTAAAAGTTTTCTTTACACTTGTTCCAAAATGCTGCCGCTCCCTCCCCACACTTCAACTCTCGACTTAGTGCTGCCACATAAATATGTTGCACTCGCTTTCTTGCTACTGTTGCGCGTATTGCGCTGACGTTGCTTTATTTTTAAACCCAGCCAGCTAGCCAGCCAGTCAGCCATTCCCTTAAGAATCACTGATGAAGTGTTTATGAAGTAGATTTGTATGCATCTTAATTGCTTGTCAAAGTTCTTTTTTTATTCTATATCAACTTTAATCTAAGTTTTTATGTCTTTTAATTCTATTTTTGCCTTAGCGCACCGAAGAACATTTGCTGCAACAACATTTTTTATTGCTAGAGATTTTAAGAGATTTTCTTTTCATTAACGTCTCTCGCAGCTGAGCTATTTTAATCGAATAAATCATTGACTTTAAAGTATGTCGAGTTTGTTCATGGCTCAAGGTGTTAACATTGAGTTATTTCTGTCGCATTGGCTATTAATTTATGAATTTTCATAACGTTGCGTTTGAGATTTTTTTTGAATATTTTCTAAGCCGAATAAGATGAATAACTATTTTTATTTATTTGGAAATAGAGTTTGTTACGTAAGCTGCGCATAAATTAAAAGAATTAAATGTGAAGATATGGATGAGTTTTATAAATGTTCGACAAGTTGTATTGAATTGTGTGGAGAACAAAAACTAGTAAGGAATGTATTATCTTCAGCTAGGCTGAAGTTGAAATACCTCCACCTCGTGTGTTATATATGTATAATATCCGAGGTTATGAGGGTTTTATTATTTCGATGACGTCAGCTTGTATGGGAAATAGGCGAAGTTTTTACTCAATTTATCCAAAATTCAACCTAATTGAACTCATTCATTCATTAATTACACAGTGCGACACGAAAAAATAACTTCAAATATCTCAATGGTTTATAATAGTGGATGGTCTATATATTATGCCCTCGTACTCAGTTTTATCGGATGAGGTCAAATAAGAGAGAAATTCAAGGTCAAACTTCACTTTGAAGTCACAAATTTTTTCTTATAACTCTTAAACTAAATTAAAATTCTATGTAGTAACTGCATCAAAATATTTGCAATGGATGATTCTTTACATTTTAAGACGATTTTTTGCTCAAAAAGTTACGTAAGGGGTTTAATATTTTCTTCGAAAACAGGACTTTTTAAGAAAAAAATAAAATTTTCAATAGTTCATTTACTATGTATTTGTCTTCAAAAACAATCAGATTTTACTGAATTTTTGCATACACCTTAAGTAAAATAAAATAACCCACCTGTGAAAAGATCACAACCATTATATGTGTGCATCCAAAGATATTCGGATTCAAAGATTACCAACGGTGGTAACTTCGTTAATGTAAGCCCTGCGCAAAATCATTCAAATGAAACTTATAGACCCAACAATTTTCTTTAAAACTGTCCTTAACATTTTAACCGAAAGAGTTACCTTTAAAACTGTCCTTAACATTTTAACCGAAAGAGTTACCGTTTTAAAGATATGCGCGTAAATGTGTAATTACAACATATATGAAAAATTAAAATAAAAATTACGATTAAAATAAAAATTTTTTTTTATTTCTATTTCTTCTCAAGTTCATATATTTTTCATATATGTTGTAATTACACATTTACGCGCATATCTTTTAAACGGTAACTCTTTCGGTTTAAATGTTAAATGTCAAGATAAGCATTAAGAATTTACATGCAAATTAATAACAATTCATTATGTGAAAAACAACTTGAGTTTCGTTACCTTATAGAAACATATGGCCGAATTTCGGGCACAGGCGATACTAGTGTATATTATAATGCAAGAAAAAAATTAAAAAGACGAGAACTCACTTCTTGTGAGTATCGCTCCGAAAAAAATGTCTTACCTGCGATTCTGCTAAAAAGTCCAAATTTTTTATTCAAACATGCCCACGTACTTGCCCGTATAGCCCGCGTGGCCCTTCATACAAATTTTTTTCTATCTTAATTTTATCTTTGCGATGAGCCAAAATCAAAGAATACCTGCAAAAAACAACAACACAAACCGCACTCGTTCAGTGTTCAGCACATTTTCCAGCGAACTTTACAAAAACAATTGCATGCAAAGCCAAAATAAAATAACGCACACTTGATGATGTCGATGCTGAAACTGATTATTCCGTTACTCGTGTGTCGAGTAATTTTTCGTGCAAGCATTGTTATTGTAATAGAAATTAATCCTTGTCGCAGTGCACTGGAAAATAAAATTGAGTTCATTAATTTGTCATAATTGTAATACAGTACACTCTCACAAATTCGAATTGTCCAGAAATTAGAACCTGCTATTTCAATGTATTGAATACTCTGAAATTAGAACCAGTGGTTCTAATTTCTGGACTTTTCTTTATTTATTAAATTCATAATTGCTCATTATTATGAATATAAAAAGGGGAATTACCGAATTATACGCAATTTGAATATATCAAAAACGCAAACAAACTCTGCAGATTATATGTTAAAAATGCATTGAATAGTTATTAAAAAAATAAATAATATGGTAGAAAAAATTTTTGAGTTATTCTTTTTTTTTGCCTATAATTATATGAATTTTATGTCAAAAAAAAAGATTATATATTAATAAATAAAAATTCTTTTGTGTTAACATAAATTGTTTTTAACCAGTACCTATCATTATTTTCTTTTAAATTTCTGTGAAAAAAAAATCGTCCAGAAATTAGAACATTTCAGAAATTAGAACAACCCGTGGAACAAAGTGGTTCTAATTTGTGAGAGTCAACTGTATCTATCAAACATTGAATGTATTTACAAAAAACTAAACCAAATTTTCTTACAGTGCACTTCATGACATGTGCTTTTATTGCATTGTAATTGTTATTTGTTTTGTTTGATTTTTTTGCCAAGCACAACAATGAGCACATTTGTGTTTGGTTTTTGTTTTTTTAAGTTTTGGCCCGCTCTTAAAATTTCTTGGGACCCACTGCTTTAACCTGTTGGCTTCTTGTTAATACAGGGGCTTTTTGTATTTATTTCTTGTTATTGTTCTTGGTTTTCTTGGTGTTGCTAATGTTTTTCTGACATTCAAAACCATCGATATGCAAGAGCTGGTAAAGAATTCTGATTTAAAGTAGAATTTACATATATACGTGAAACTTTAACCGAAAAAAGTAGAGATTTTTCATATAAAGGCAAGAGTAGATTAAGTCTGTTTTAATATAATTTCGAAAAGTTTAATCTTATAAATACAATTAAGAACAACTTCAGAGTAATACAATCAAACTAAACCCATCATACCATACCATACCATCATTCCATGATCATCATACCATCATCCCATACTGTCACCCCATGCCGTCATACTGTATCATAAAACTATGCGATATGTAGAATTTTATATCAAAAAAATAAAGATATAAGGAAAATAAATGCTATACTATACACATACTCTTTATGTTTTGGTGAAAACACAGTATTTTAAGCAGGCAACACTGTAAACGCAAAAAAATTTTTCGTTTACCGCAACTGAAAAATATACCAATAACACTTCGTTTGCGAGTTGTATTTGCCGCAAACGAATATTCCGTTGACATCAACTAAAAAATATATTTTATATATATACCACAAGCTATTTCGATCATTATTGTTTATTATATTAATTATCTTTCTTCGTATGTCCGTCCGTTTTCTTATACTTTGCACTCATCGCATCTCTGTTGCTATCTCCGCCCGCGTGTTAAGCTAATTACCAATTTGCTTATATAGCAACAATTTGTCCAAAAAGTAGCTCTGAACTATAAGCGTTGTGTTTATACAACTATGGGAAAAACAAACGAAGTTCGCAACTGATTATTTTTATGACAACTGTTGAAACGTTTGCAAATAACGATTTTAAGCACGACAAACGAAGTTCGTTTGCGGCAAACTGGCGATAAACGTTGTTTTTTTTTACATGCAATCTGCCCTTCTGTGGTTATACAACGAGTGTGCATGATCACACGCAAAGAAAAAAAACGTTTATCGTCAGTTTGCCGCAAACGAACTTCGTTTGTCGTGCTTGAAATCGTTATTTGCAAACGTTTCAACAGTTGTCATAATAATAGTCAGTTGCGAGAAACGCGTCACTTAGTTGCAGAAAATTAATTTCGTTTGTCATTAACGCGAGTGATTTTTAAATTGCAGTAATTGAAAAATTTGTTTTTTTCCAACTGAAAACTTCGTTTGTTTTTCCTTTGGTTGTATAAACAAAACGCTTATAGTTCAGAGTTACTTTTTGGACAAATTGTTACTATATAAGCAAATTGGTAATTTGATTGATACGCGGACAGAGTTAGTAACAGAGGTGCGATGAGTGCAATCCATAAGAAGACGGACGGAAATAGGGAGAAAGGTAATTAATATAATCAATAATAATGACCGAAATAGTTTGCGGTTTATATATATAAAAGATATAGTTTTAAGTTGATGACAACTGTATATTCGTTTGCGACAAATACAACTCGCAAACGAAATGTAGTTGGTGAATTTTTTAGTTGCGGTAAGCGAAAAATTTCTTTGCGTGCAGCAAATTCTGTACACACTCTATTGAGAACCACCGAATGTTGAGTACTTCGTTACTCGTTTCAATTTCAGGTCTGATTTGAAATAACTGCACAAAATTTTGAAATACACTTTAAAATGTTGTACAGTACAAGTCTGTTACTTAGCAGCAGTCAGTGTTTGTCTTTTCATTTAAGGTTGATGTATTTGATATCAATATCGAAGACATGATCCATATGCGGCGAGTTTTTTTCATTTCCGTTTCATTAGGAATGTATCGGTTTTACTTCCTTTAAATTCGCTATATTGCTGTAGGCGGCTAAAGAAGTTTCAAATAAAACACAAAAAAAAAAAAAAAAAAGTGGAACTATTCGGAAATAACACGGATGATACCGTTTGAATTAAAGTTATAAGGTGAATACATACTTAAGAGCTGCACAAAACCTTCTACTCTCAGTACTTGATTAATGTAGACTAGATCGGATCGAAAAAAAAGTTTACATGCCGGTTTCTTAAATAAAAGTTTAGATCGAGAAAACAAAAAATTCTTTTGTTTTACAGTGTACTCCCCGTTTTTAAGCCCTAGCCAAAAATACTTGATGAGGACCCCAAAAAAGTATTCAGTTGTAAGGATCGTTACAAGATTTTATTTTTTTAGAATTTTTTTTATATTTTTTTTATATTTGTCCAAAATAAATTTTTCCCAGATTTTTTTAATAAAAAAATATTAAAATTTATCAAGCCATATGAACGAAATTTTTTCGACTAGTGAATCTCGTATGTAACTTAAATATAAATTCGATAAAATTTCGAAAATTTCCCTTTTGGGAAATTTTTCCAGAATACCATTTTGCAAATTTTGTGTGTATTTGCGGATGTAAAAAGCTTTTAAATATAAAATTATAAAAATTTCCCAAAAAATTTCCTTGAGGGAAAAGTTTATGCCCGAAAAAAACTTTTGGGAAATTGTTTCATAATAGTATTTTTCAAATGTTGCTTGTATTTCACGATATAAAAAGCTTTTAACTCGGTGGGAGGCGCACCCCATGATGCAACCGAGTAAATAATGCCACAATGGATTTATTGTAAAAATGAGGTGTTCTTATGGGTATTTTAATGAAACAAATTTTTATATTATATTTTGATATATTTTTCACGAAACAATTTTTTTTTTTTTGACAACAGGGTGTCCAAAATAAATTTTTCAAAGATTTTTTTAATAAAAAAATATTGAAATTTATCAAGCCATATGAAGGAATATTAAATTTCATGTAGTATTGACCTTTCAAATATTCCATTATGTTCATTAATAAGAAAGTTATAATTTTTTTTTATTTTTGTATTAAAAAAGAAACTATATGAAATTTAATGTTCTTTTATATGTCATTAATAATTTTCAATATTTGTTTAATAAAGAAAAAAAAAATCCACAAATCTTAAAAAATTAATTTGAGACATGCTGTTGTCCTAAAAAAATTCAAAATTTTTCTTATGCCTATGCAGCGCCCTAGTGTTTGCCTCTAAAATCATAGTTTTTCCTTTGTTTCTTGCAAATATTTTAATTAACTAAAGTATGATGGGTGGAATGCCTCCTAAATAAAGCGCCATTAAGTGGATTATTTTTCTCACTGTGCAAAGCAAGCAAATACAAGTTGAAAAATAAGAATTTATAAAAGAAATAAATATCAACCCGAAAACGTTTGCCACATTTTAACTTTTAGCCAAAAATTAAACTCATTCAAGAAATTTTAAACTTTTAACGGTAAACTTTGTTGATTTCAATGGAGTTCTTTTTATTGACTGAAATTGAATTTGTTTTTTTTTTTTTTTATTAAAACAGAAATATGGAAGTACTCAGTCTTAATAGGATTTTTAACAACATTTTGAAAATATAATGTTTTTTTAAGTAAAAACATGTTTCCTTTTGAGAAGTCATCAGGTCCAGACGCGGATCCACACGCGGATCCACACGCGGGTTCAACCACCCCCCACTTATACTTTTTATATTTTATGCATTTAAATTCTGTGGAACTGGCAGAAAGTACATCTTTGATGCGTTTGTAAGTGACCATTATATTCAAAAATCATCTACTTAATTCGTCCCTTGTGAAAGGAAACGTGCCATCAATTTTTTTTATCTCCAGAAAATTTTTTTCCCAGATTGCGTTCCTTTTCTTTTTGTTGGTGGTAAAATCACTTTCAAAGCACAATCTTGTGCTTATTAGCAAGAGCTTCCTTTCGTGTGTCCATTTATTATTACTTTAAATAGAATAGTAAATAAGTCATGCATTAATAAAATCAAATATTTTATCAATTTCTAATTTAATCAATTTAATTATCTATAAATATACTTGCTTTGTTTGTGAGACGTCCATGTTGCATCATAAAATGAAATGATGCGCCGAAATGACATCTGATGCGCATCGCAAAGGGTTGCGATGCATTAGTGAACACACTGCATTGTCAAAAATAAAGTATGGATGTTTATGAACATTTGACTTTGCAGTGTTGCATTGCAACTTGCGTTTATGAAGTCAGCCACAATCTCAACCTGAAATCACAAAAACACCGCATTTTTTGGATAAAATATATCCAAACACCGCACAGTTTTAATTTAAAAACCCACAGTTTCGATAGTATCGGAAGTGTAGACGTAAAATTCCTTTTTATACAGTAATGGAGAAAAATTCCTTTTCTTGTAGTTTTTATTTATTTTGATGTTGGTTTTATGTTGGCCTTTTAGATTTGTATTCGGGTCAAATAAACAGATAAATAACTTTTATTATTATAATTATCTTCACCCCAGCGTCAGCTTGTGGTATTTAACACAAAAAAATAATCCTGAGCACCACACAATCATATAGAGTGAATATGGAGTGAAAGGTGGATGGCTATTTTTTTCGTAGCAAGGTTTTTTCCAATAAGTGGAATAATTTTTTTACACATTGCAGCAAAACACAAATTATAACCGTTTTTTGAAAAACCAGAGGCTCGAAATAAATTTTAGACTAACGGTTTCTTGAGCAAAGTTGAATTTGCTCCATAGAACATTATCCACTCCTACGATTTTTTGAAAAAAAAAATTAACCCGCTCTAATGTGTATAAAGGGTGGTTAAATTTTAAGGGCCGATGTTGAATATAAACCACACCTAAATGTCAAGTTCATTTCATTTGACATTTGACATTTCTCAATTTCAGACTAACTCAATTTGAACCGTTAAAGTTATTCAGGCTTATTATGAAAATGGGCTTTCAAATCAAAATGTCAATTAAATCGTCCAAATGTGCGTACAATCGGAAAAATCGTGCAAAAATTTGAACAAACCAGGTCTGTAGGAGATGTGAAAACACCAGTGCATGCTCGTACAGCTCGTACTGCAGAAAATATTGCTGCTGTTCGCGATAGTGTGGCTGAAGAGCCGTCCACCTCAACTCGTCGTCGTGCCCAACAATTCCGCCTCTCACGCTCGTCATTGATGAACATTATGCATAAAGACTTGCATTTACACGGTCAGAATGGTGGCAAGGAATGGCAACAGTGGATGATAAATTTTCGAAGAAAATCATCTTCAGTGATGAGGCACATTTTCACCTCAGTGGATTCGTCAATAAGCAGATTTGGGCGAATGATAATCCTAGAGTGATTGTCGAAAAACCAATGCACCCACAAAGAGTGACTGTTTGGTGCGGTTTATTGGCGGCATCATTGGGCCGTATTTTTCCAAAATGAGGCCGGTCAAACAGTAACTGTGAATGGTGTTCGCTATCGCGAGATGATAACGAACTTTTTATGGCCCGAATTGGAAGATATGGATGTGGACGATATGTGGTTTCAACAGGACGGTGCCACTTGCCACATAGCTAACGAAACAATGGCTCTTTTGCGCGACAAATTCAATGGCCGTGTTATCTCACGTGGTGGCGATGTCAATTGGCCGCCAATCATGTGATTTGACACCGTTGGACTTCTTTCTTTGGGATTATTTGAAAGAAAAGGTGTACGTCAATAAGCCAGCAACAATTCAAAAGCTTAAGGATGAGATAATTCGGCACATTAACGGCATAGAACCTCACTTATGCCTCGGCGTCATCGAAAATTTGGACCATCGGATGGAGGTGTGCCGCCGAGGTCGTGGCGGCCATTTAGTCGATATTTTGTTCCATGCATAATTGAACCATACCAATATTATCATAATAAAAAGAAATGACAATAATTTCCTTAATAATTTGTGTTTTATTCAAAATCAACATTGGCCTTTAAAATTTAACTACCCTTTATATATATAACGTACATAAATATTTTTGAAACCTCCCCCCACCCCCCCTCCCCCCGAAATATATTCCTGGAACCGCCCCTGATCAGTTCAACATTATTTTTAAGTAAAATTTCTTTAGAGTTGCCTCTATTATATCATCTTGTTTATTGTTATTAATTTGATATATCTTTTGCTTTTAGATACTGTTACCAAATCATGTCCATTTTTTCTGGCTTCTGGTATTTTCCTACTAATCAGTTTTATTGTTTTTCTGGTACCAACTTGTTCGCATCAAAACAATTTGTACTATTTTAGCGCGGGTATCATGTTCATTGTTTCAGGTGAGTTATCAATGAAGCTTAAACTAAAATTTTGTTTTTCTGTGTTTTTTAGAAGAACGTTAAGAAAATTTCGGAAGCACAATTGAGTTATATAATAAACTATATCTCTTCTATCACACTATATATCCCCACTTTGAAGTATCTTTTAAATCTCTTTTCAGGTTTGCTCATGTTAATCGGACTCATTGCCTACATATCAATACTCAAAGCGGAAATTGGTTCAAAACTACGCCCAAGATCAACTCTACAACCGCCACTTTTTAAGGTCACCTATGGACAGAGTTTTTTTCTGTTTGTTTTCGGTTTCATATCGACCGAGTTTGTGGGTCTCTTGAATATTTTTCTCTACATTGGCCTGCAGGAAGTGGGCTACTATAGCGTAAGTTCTTAAAACTTTAATTGAAAAGTTAGCTTGCAATTAAGCAAGAGTTCAAATATAAAAGCTTAAATGCAAAGTTTTTTGTAAAATTACATTAGCTTGATGTAAATGCACATTAATTGAGTTAGTCTTTAAATAAAGTTTTTTCTTAATTTTATGAGGGAAAAACTATTAAACTAGTTTTGTCAGTGGGAGCTGCAGTGATTGGCTACACAGCATGTTGGTAGCTTATTTTTCAGCGCAATAACTAAAAGAAAGTTTGTTTTTTTAAACTAAGTAGGTGCTCGTCAAAAATATTTAACTTTGGGGAGAAGAAATTCTTTTGACAATATCGCACCCAGCAGCAGTAAATGTGGAATGTAAAGTAAAATGCAATAATTGTCAATTATGCGCACACATTGACGCACGCACACATAACACTCGCACACATATAGCTACTGGTAAATGTTGAAAAATATAAAATAATGATTTTCGCATATATTGTGCTGCTGCCAGAATTGCTCTACGTAGTAGAAGAAATAAGTTAAACATCTTCTATAATGGCTGCAAGTATTCAAACTTGTTTCACTTCCGCTATATATGCTAGCACGGTTAACTGTGTACGTTTGCTTTGTACTATTTGTGAATAAGTATATGTGTGTGTGTGTGTGTGTGTGTGCTTGCGAAAAGTTTGCCAACTTTCACACAGGTGCTTTGTTGCCTTGCGTAAGTAAGACAAAACATCTATGAGCGGATATCATCTTTATCATTGTTTTAGGTATTTCCGATTGTTCAGTTCCGGTGCAACTTTTGTAATATAAATATTGCATGCAATATTATTGCTTTGACTATCGTATACTTTCATGTATGCCTTTAAATTTATGCAAGTTATACAAGATAAGCTCCACAATGTTTGATTTTTAATTAAAAAAAAAAAACAATGCACTGTAATGTGCCCAATGTGTGCTATCATGTGTCAAATTTTCGAAAGAGAAATTAGCCCGACATTTTATTTATTTGGAAAATCTAGTATCGTGAAATAAATTTTAAGAATTAATTTTCAAAATTGGAAGATTTGGTTGATCAATGAAGAGATTCTTATCTCATTAGGCATCCACTTTCAAAATAAATATATCCTGGCAATGGGTCTGCCGGGAAGAAAGAAACTTCAACATTCTGATCTCCTCTGCGTTAGACCGATTGGATCAATATATTTTACAACAATTTAGAGCATGTTTTCAAAAGTCAATTTACTCGGATTGTTAACTTGAACTTTATTTTGTGCTCACATTAGGTCTGTTTCCGTACTTGAACATTCGCACGAATTCGTACTATTTTCTGCGATTTCCTATTCCCGTACCCAAAAAATTCGCAAAAGAGAGCGAAAATGTTAAATCCAGTCCTTGTCAAATGTTGCTATTTTCTGCTGCACAAATTTGGCGAAGCAGAAAATTGAAGGCTTTAATTTTTTGACAGCTATCTATTAAATTAGAGTGGCAGCCATTGAAGCAACATTTAGAAAAATAAAAAATGTCGAGAAATGTGCAAATCGTTTGTTCGGCAAGCACTTTAAGTATAATACAATGTAATAAGCAGTATTTTATATAATTTTTCATCAAAAGTTGCAAATTTTTGCAAAAACCTGTTTCCGTAATTTTTGCAATTTTTCACGCAAAGAGAGCATTTTTTGGATTACTCTCTTGAATTTTTGAACTTTCGAATTTCAGATGCAAAAGTACAAAAGTGCAAAAGTACGGAATTATTACTCTTTTATTCCCTGTAAAGAAAAAAAAAACAAAAAAAAAAAAAAAATATAACAAAAAAAAAATTAAACTCAAATGAAACTCAGTATGGTGAGTTTTTAAAATATAGCTGATCATGTGAAACTCATTTTAAAATGTAGCTGATCAAGAATGATATTGAACGATAACAAAGCTGTAAGTGTCACAAACTACAAAAGCAACAACAATTAGAAACAACAATTAGAAAAAACCCCTTTTTCGTTTGTGTGGAATGCCTCTATTTTATATTTGAGATTTTTGTGAAGTAGGAAAGTTTTTTATTATAAGTCCAGGGAAAGCATAGGTTCAACTAAAGCAGTACTTCTTTCGCATTTCTTTCAAAAGTTCTCTGGAAAACCGAAGAATATCAGTTAAAAACATGTTGAAGACACATTAAATAAAAAATTTGTGATACTGTTGAATCTTGTATACAACTTAAATATAAATTCAAAAAAATTTCGTAAATTTCCGTTTTGGGAAATTTTTCCAGAAAAGTATTTTACAAATTTTGGATGTATTTTGGGATGTAAAAAGTTGTTAAATATAAAATTATAAAAATTTCCCAAAAAACTTTCTTGAGGGAAATTTTTTTTAAAAAGTTTTATGCCTTAAAAAACCTTTTGGAAAAGTGTTTCATAATAGTATTTTGCAAATTTTGCTTGTATTTACCGATGTAAAAAGCTTTTTACTCGGCGGGAGGCGCACCCCATAATGCAACCGAGTAAATAATGCCACAATGGATTTATTGTAAAAATGAGGTGTTCTTATGGGTATTTTAATGAAACAAATTTTTATATTATATTTTAATATATTTTTCACGAAACAATGTGTGAACAAAGTATTTATCTGTTAATGTAATGTATTATTTGTAAATGAAATTAACCAGAAAAATAAATATTTTCGAATTTACGCACTATGTGGTATATTTTAGGCGGTAGCGCCTCCTGCCGAGTTAAACATAAAATTTTATATTTAAAATTTATCTCCAATATGAACTTCCCTTGTTATTCGGCTATGATATGCTTAAGAAAATACTAAAGCTTTACCGGTTGGATGGAGTGCCACTTTTTATATTTGAGATTTTGGTGGACCAAAGAAGTTGTGTCCATGGTGAAAATTTATAATTTTTTTAAAATTGTTAAACATAGTGAATCTTGCATACAACTTAACCCTCATCGGTCCTTTGTATGCGCGCAAATACAAATTCAAAATTAAATTAATTAAAAAATATATTAAACCTTAACCGATTGGTTCCCACATATCAATTAACTGAGGAGTTACACAAACGGCGAATGACCATTATCGGAACAATTCGGCAGAATCGAATCGAGATTCCACCAGTTTTGAGAAATATGCGGAAAAAGCCTGTTTTTTCCACCGAATATGTCTATGAACCCAATCTCCAAATGACAATGGTTTCTTACGTGCTCAGAAAATACCGCAGTGTTACATTGCTTAGCACTTTCCATCGCAGTCTACAATTTGATCAAGATGAGAAGCGGTAACGGAACCTGAGAAGCGGAACCTCATCATGGATTATAATACAAATAAAGGCGGTACAGATACGCTTGATCAAATGGTTGGCACTTATCGATGCCAATAATCACAACAAATGTCGCAAGTGTTCCAATTCATCCAATTCAGCATGCGTCACGGAAGCATGGTCGATGTTACATTTGTACTAGCAAAAACAATCCTAATGTGTTTGCAACAAGATGTGATAAATGCAAGAAATTCATCTGTGCAGATCACAAATTCAATGCATGCTTGAATTGTGCCAATAAAATATCTTAAAATTATCTTATACTTGCCAAATCGACAAGATTTCAAATTTTTTTTTACTTTTTTCGAAATATTTCCAATTTTTGTCCTGAATATCAATTTTTTTATATATATATTTAACTCTATTCATAAAAAAAATAAATAGTCTTTAAATTTTATTCATAAAATTTGTGATATTTTTATTTCTTTTTAAAGTTTTCTGTATGTAAGCGCGCGCATGCTTAAGGAACCTTTTAGGGTTATGGGTCTGAGTTACCGATGAGGGTTAAAAATAAATTCGATACAATTTAGAAAATTTCCCTTTTGGGAAATTTTTATAATATAGTATTTTTCAAATTTTTGATGTTTTTTCGGATATAAAAACTTTTTAAATACAAAATTTTAAAAATTTCCCTTTTGGGAAATTTTTCCAAAATAATATCACTGAGCATATAATACATAGAGGACTCAAACCGTATAAAAATGTGTTTCTATCGAAATTGTATGCAGTGGCTCCCACACTCTCATTTACTCTCCGATCGTTTCTGCGTTCAAACGAACATTACTTCGTATTTCACTGTCGAAGCTACCACCATGGCTACCATACATTTTGTTATTGCAAGCAGTGTTGCCAGTCTAGCCTTTTTGAGGCTAGATCTACCCTTTTTTTCTGCCGTCTAGCCTCGAAAAATACCATCTAGCCTCTAGCCTTTTTTTTAGCCTTTTTTTGTTTCGTTCTAGCCTTTTCTAGCCTTTTTTGATATATTGCTTAAGATGTATGGACCAGAGATGGACCAGAGATGGACCATTTGTTGCTTAAAGTTCCTTTAGTTTTTCAACTCCCTGCAAGTCGAGACAGGGAAACAATAAGTTTGCGCGAATCATTGGAAGCAAGAATTAAGTCGCCAAATGTAGAAAACTGGAAATGTAGAAACTTGAAATGTAGGGAAAAGTCATAATTTTGCCTACAAATTGTTTATTTTCAAGTCTGTTTTCGAAGTTCGAGGAAATAACTTCGTGTCGTCAGTGCAAACTTCGTTTCTCGAGTTGAGAATACAGTTTAACTTTAAAGCATTGGATTGAAGTATGTTTGTGTTCTTTTTGTTGTTTTTTTATTTCCTGCACCTGAATAGGGGAGCTTTAAGTAGGGCCGGACAGGGTTAATATGTATGACCGACCCCCATTACTTTTACAAAGGGAACTTTTTTCGCTCCGACCACTCCGTAGGGGTTAATTAATTTCGTCACTTTGTATAGAAAAGTATAAGTAGACGCTCGTCAGTGGCTTTTTACGGCAGCGCAGTCGCTTGGACTTGAAAAGTAGAAAGCTTGATTTTTTTCTATCAATTAAGGTAGGGTAGAAACAAAATAAAATCAAGTCTGATTTATGATTCGTTTTGCAGAAGCTAGTCGTGGCTTGTAGATTAGAAACATATCAAGTTTCTACAAGTCAAGTCTAAACTTGTTTTTTTCAAGTTACTTGATTTTAAATTGACTTGTTGTAGATCTCTGGTATGGACCCAGTGCAACCCTGTGCTCTAAAAATAATATATTTGGCAACACTTCATAAATGAAACGTTATTTCAGCTGGAAATGGAAAACACAAATATTCTTTGCAATTTTTGTCTCCATTTACTAGATATCTCAATAAACTTTCTAAATTCATACAAGAAATGAGTTAGAAAACAGGTGATTCTAATGATGAAACTGAAAGTACTTCCAGCTCCAGCAATTGGGCTTCGTCTGATTAATGGAATTTGAGGAGCCGAGTCTTGCTTCGAGCAAGCAAGAAAAATCCAAAAAACTCGAAAAATACGGTTTTTATACTTATACGGAAATACGGAAAATTAAATACTTGAGCTTGAAAGACCGAATTAAATTTTAATCAATTTTAAATATATTTTGCTTGGTATTGTTTTATATCATATTCATATAGTATGTAAAAATATAAATACGTACGTATATTCACAGAGTAAAAAATAATGTAAGCAAATCTAGCCTTTTTTAGCCCTTTTTTTAAGCCATCTAGCCTTTTCTAGCCCTTTTTTAAAGCCCATCTAGCCTTTTTCCCCAAAAATTTCTGGCAACACTGATTGCAAGCAACGAGCGCCTTGTTGTTGCATTTGTTGTCGATTTTACTGTGTTGTTGTTATACCACATTGCAGTCAACTTTCATATGATCGCCACTTTGTGTTTTGTTGTTGTGGCTACCATTAGCTATG
Organism: Pherbina coryleti; assembly: GCA_943735915.1. Taxonomy (NCBI): domain Eukaryota; kingdom Metazoa; phylum Arthropoda; class Insecta; order Diptera; family Sciomyzidae; genus Pherbina; species Pherbina coryleti. The sequence continues at coordinate 30,060,839 of OX030951.1, forward strand.
AAGCATACGCTTTGTTGTTGCAAGCATCGTTTATTTTTATTTTGCGTTTTTTTCACTTTGTGTGTTGATGGAAAAGCAATCGAAGTTTATTGCGATTTTAGATTTCTTGCGAGATAGAAGCAATATTTTATGCGTGGATGCGAATTTTTTTAGCGTTAATTAAGATTTAATTTGATATTTTATATGCAAATAATTTTAAACTTTGACGACTTTTTGCTAATTTTTGGGACATCGATTAATAAATTTACAATTTTTGCCTTGACGTTGGTTAGAAAATATTCCGTTGACGACTTATGCACTTTTACTTATAAATGATTTTTGATTTGACGATTTAATAGGAAAAAATTTTATGAGATTTGGTTGATGACATGTAGAACATTCACAGGGACTACGATTTTGAAATTAATTTATAAAAACATTTGTTTATATTGGCTTTTTTAATTATTTTAATTTTGACGACCTTGGCTTTTAATCGGATTACGATTTTTTGATTAAATTTTGATTTAATTAATTGGAGTTAGAAAACAGATTTCTTACAATGGAATCTAATAGAAAACTAAAACGAGATACAAGAAGAAGCGGTGACAGGTGTATTATACATTCATGTCAGAGAAGCTATAGAGACAGCTCAGAAAATTTTCCCGTTCGTCTTTTTAAATTCCCGAAGAACGAATTTTATCGTCGTATATGCACAGAAAATAAAAGAATTGATTTATTACCTAAACTAGTTTAGCTAATGTGAAAGTTTCTATTTCACCTAATCTTTTCAACAACTTTTCTACTTACACAGTTAATTTAACAATCATGCATTAGGTAATTCACCTAATTTAAATTAGTTAATTCAACTAAAATTTTGCTTATTAAATCATCTAATTCTTCTAGTTATTTTACCTAATGCAAGTTGTCGATTTGTTCGTACACTAGGGAAATAACGCATATTAGCATTATCCACGCCTCAGTATAAATTTTATATAAATATTTACGTGGATAAATCAAATGCTTTCCTTACAACTTGTTTTTTCCCCGTATTTGAATTTTATAGGAGCACAGCGCTCTCCTATAAAAAACATAAATAAAAACAAAGTGAGAAAATTTTACAAAAAGTAAAGTCTAACGCGAGAATTGAACTCTGGCCGCTTGCGTTATAGTCAAACGCTTTACCGCTGTGCTGTTACGCCGTTAGATAATTTGTGAACAAAATGTATATAAAAATATGAGGTCCACAACTCTGAAATTATGGGCATCTACAGCAATTTGATTAATTGGTATGTAGAGTAAATTTCTGTATTGGAAATTTAGCTCAATAGATAAGGCGTTGGTTGTTGAAATCTTGAGATCACAGGTTCGAATCTCAGCGGTGGCAAAGAAATTTTTCAGTCATTTATACAATGTATATATCTCTCTCATTCTATCTACTATAAAACAAATCTTTCTTCTCTATCATGTGACGAAATGAAGTAAAGTCACCTAAGGAAAGTTTCACTTCAAAATAGAAATTGCAAAACAAAAAACATATTTTTTGCATATTTTTTGCACGGCATTCCCACTCTTAAGTGGGAATGCTATCTAAATAATTAGTTGGTTTTTCTACACTTAGTAGGTGGCTTGCCTAATCTGAAGTGGTCATAGTTTAAAAAAAATTAGCTAATTCTTCTAATAAATTATGTGTCTTATCTATTTTATGGTTGAAGGTACACCTAAATATTTAGGTTTTTTTAGCTACTCTCGCAGTTAAACTACCCAATATAATTGCATATAATTAACATTTAGAAATTGGTAGCGCACCTAATCAAATTCGTTGACTGAAAATCACCGGATTACTTTAGCTGAATTGACTACATTTTTAGGTAAAAGTTCTACTCTTTTTTTTCTGTGTGGATTTCAAAATGTAATTTAAACAATATAAATGTTGTTAATGCACGCATTTGCGATTATCATTTTGAAAAAAAATTTCTTGGAAAAAAATATCTCACAGCGAATGCTGTCCCAAAACTTCGGCTTTTTAATACCGGTCAAAATAAAGAAATTAATATACAGGGTGATCCTTATACTTTTATTGAAGAAGACTTCAGTTCTAAATTACCAAAATTTAAAAACATAAAACAAATAGAAAGAAGCCATAACACTATTGACATAGACTTAGTACACTCTATAGATAAAGAACATTCTGACTCTAGGGAAGATTCAATAGAAGTTGAAGAATTATTATTATTTAAAGATGAAGCAAAAAATTAAATATGGTCTAATATAAATAATCAAAACACCGCTCCAAGAAACAAAACGGGTTATAAGAATGAGTTTTGTGACAATTGTCTCTTGAAAGAAAAAAACGAGCTTTATTACCGTCGTAAATACACGGAAATTTTAAAAATGTACAAGCTAGAGAAAGAAGCTAACAAACTTCGTCAGAAAAAAATTTTGCTTTTAAAAATTTCCTTAAGAAGAGAACGAACAAAAAATGCAGCACATTTAAAACAAATAAAAAATAGTAGTAACTTATGCAAAATCATAGATAACGATGGTTACTTATCAAAAAACACAAAAACTCTCTGCAAAATGTTGGTAAAAAAAAAGAAATCATGGAAAGAGAATGAAAAAGTTATTGCTCAAAGCATCAATTTTTATTCTGCAAAAACTTATGCGTTTATTCGAAATGATTTAAAAATAAATCTGCCCTCAAAAGCATCATTAGCAAGATGGGCTCCAGTTAAATTTTTAAGTCCAGGGTTAAACTCAAATTTGATAAATGCATTATCACAAATAATTTCAAAATTTACTGACAAAGAAAGGGATGCTGTTTTGTTGTTTGACGAAATTTCTATTAAAAGAGGGTTACAGTATAACTCGTACAAGGATGAAATAGAAGGTTTTGTTGATGATGGCAATGAAAAATATATGAATCTTTGCAAACAAATTTGTGTTTTTATGATTAGAGGTTTGTACTCGAACTGGAAACTTGTTTTAAGTTACTATGCCTCCGACAATGGGTTGACATCAAACTGCATGAAAAATATGGTAAAGGAAAACCTGATAGCTGCTCAAAATTTAGGACTGAATGTAAAAGCAGTGGTTTGCGACCAAGGACCAAATAATAGAGGAACTTTTACAAAATATGGAATAACATCAAAAACTCCATATTTTATGTTAAATGAAAAAAAAATTTACGGATTGTATGATGCTCCTCATTTAATTAAGTCATTGAGAAACATTCTTACTAAAAATGATATTGATTCACCAGATGGGAGAGTTTCTTGGAAGATAATTGTCAGGCTCTTTGAAATTGATAAAAAAAATATGACTCGTTTATGTCCCAAATTGTCCTTTAAACACATATATCCAAATTCGTTCGAAAAAATGAAAGTAAAATATTCTACACAAATTTTTAGCCACACAGTTGCTGCAGCAATACGATCACTGATTGAAAGTGGTTATTATAGTGATTGCATGGACCTAGCATTTTCAACGGCAGCGTTTATTGATAAAATTAATAAACTATTTGACTGCTTGAATAGCAATGTTTTAAATGATAAGAACCCTTTCAAATCAGCGTTAACAAAAAATTCTTTCAACGAAGATTTTTTGATGGAAATGAAAGAATATTTCAAACAGATAAAATATCCCAAAAAGGTATATTGTATTGATGGTATGGTGCTTTCCATAACTTCAATATTGTCTCTGGCTAACGATATTTGGAAAGAAAATCCAGATCTCTTCTTCCTGATTTCCTCTAGATTGAATCAAGATCCCATAGAAAATCTATTTCATCTTATTCGGAGTAGAGGTGCAACTAATAGCAATCCAACGCTTTTTGAATTCAATTTAATAATTGCCAAAATGTTGTCAATGAAAGTAATCAATTCGAGTTCAACATCTGGTAATTGCGAACCTGATGACGATCACATGTTAAGCAATTTAATTAATGTAATAAATGAAGAAAAGAAAGATCCTTCAAGTAATATTAATTCAACTGATGAATTAAACACATCCAAAAATGCTGATATTGATCTTTTAATTAATGATATTGAAACAAGTGATTTCAATGACTTACCAAGCACTTCAAACTCTATTTCAAGTGAAAATTCTCTTCGATATTTTGCTGGTTTTATATTGTTCAAATTATTGCAACAACATAAATGCATCGATTGTGAAAAATTTCTTAAAGAAGATTTATCCAGTTTGTCTCATTCTGAAGTGTTTTTATTTAATAAAAATTTTAATTACTTTAACGGTAGGTTTAAATTAAAAGCTCCTACCGACGAATTTTTTGATCTCATTCAAATACATAATGAAGTTTTTCGTACCATTTTTGAAACGCAACCTCATCAAAGACACATAAAAAAAACCATATTCGATGTGTGCATTAATAAAACCAATCAATCAGACAATTTCAAATCTTGGTTTTCAGAAGAACATAAGTGCTACGAGCACAGAAAATATCTCCTAGACTATTTTTTAATAATACTAATAAGGAAAAATAGTATCTGGCTAGCAGAAAAGCTATGCGGCAAATCTGATAAGCAGCACACAAAAAACAAACTCAAAATTTTACAACATTAAATAAATCCCGAATGAATAATGAATATTTAATATAATAATTATTTAATGCTTTTTAACATATTCAATTCATTTTAAAAATTTGAATTACGAAAAAGTTTTAAAAAATAAAAATTTGGTTTAATAATTTTCATTCATTTAAAAAAAAAAAAAATACATGCATATATTTGTTTTTATATATTTTAATACCAAACAAAAAAAAATTGCAAATCACAAGTATCAAAAAAGGTCTCAAATCACAAAATATAAGAAACTCAATCTTTATTCATTTTCCATTGATTTGCGTGTAACAACAACACAGTGAAACCAGTTTCACGCAACAACAAGGCGCTCGTTGCTTGCAATAACAAAATGTATGGTAGCCATGGTGGTAGCTTCCATGAACCAAGAAATAAAGATCATGCAAAGAAAAGAGCCGCCATATTGTAAACAAAACAAAGCTGATAGGTCTGACGTCATCAGTCACAAATTGTTTTGTTTACGTATAACGATTATATGTGAAAAATTATTTCTTGAAGTTTTAAAGAATGATTAGTGTTTATAATTCAGTAATTTTTTGTTTTTTTTATAAAAATGAAGTGTGCTGTAGCGACGTGCAATAATTGCAACAGCAAAAAAAAAATTACTTTAAATTTCGTTACTGCATGAAAATATAAACAAACAAAGTATTCAAACACTTTTTTCGAGAATTAAACTTGTTAATTTTATAATTTTCCACTTTTATTTAAGTTTTCATATGTTTTGCATGAAAAACGTATGCAATATAGCTTTTTTTGTGACCGATGACGTGGCACGAAAAAAATACTTTTTTCTCGCACTGCTGACTGCTTGATCTTGTCTTGTTGGTTCATGGTAGCTTCGACAGTGAAATACGAAGTAATGTTCGTTTGAACGCAGAAACGATCGGAGAGTAAATGAGAGTGTGGGAGCCACTGCATACAATTTCGATAGAAACACATTTTTATACGGTTTGAGTCCTCTATGTATTATATGCTCAGTGATAATATTTTGCAAATTTTCGATGTATTTGTGGATGTAAAAAGCTTTTAAACATAAAATTTTAAGAATTTCCCTAAAATATCCTTGAGGGAAATTTTTTAAAAACTTTTTATATCTGGATAAAAAATATAACTACGTTAAAATTTAAAAAACACAAACTTAAAAAAGTTATATTTGTTGGTTTTCTAGACATACTATGTTAAACTTTTGGAGTAAAAAAAAATTTCTGGAATAATTTGAGAAAGCAATTTTTTAATTATATAAACGAAAATACAAACTGAATGCACTTAACATAAACTTTACGTTAAGGGTAGTTCTTAAAAAAAATGTTTATGCAAGATAAACCTAAAACACCTACTGTGATTGGCAAGTTATTAAGATTTGAATGAAATTAAATTTAATGACAAAGCATTCTCCTTGAAAAATATTTTTCCACTTGTTACATGACCTAAAGAGCATAACTTTTAAATCATTAACATTAACAAGTCATTAAACCATGACACATTACAACACAATCACAGCACTATTTCCAAAAGGAAAAACAAAAAACCGCACCAAAAAAGTTATGTCCCTACAATGAAATTTGTTTTTCAATTCAATACATTATAGCACATATGAATCACATCGCAGCACATATATTTGATTAAATTTTAAACCAAAGATGACGAACAAGCTTTATGCATATTTTGCAACCGTTGAATTTTCTATAAAAGCTCTCATGATGTTTTCTAAGGGCGATGTTATGTAGACGGTCACGGGCACGGCACGGGCACGAGTTTTTACTCTCTTTTTTCCGTTTGATGAATGTCGTGCCCAAAGTATGTTATGCTGGCGGTCATTTGATCTATGGTCACTAGTACACTTTTTGCTACTTTTGATACTTTATGCAAAAAAGTATCACGAGTATGAGTATGGTGAGTGTTGCTATTATGCAGGTTTCATTACTGCTTTGATACATTTCGTACTAAAAGTGTACTATTTGCATGCAAAAATGCAAATATTGTGAATATTTCCACAACGCAACACTGTTTTGATCCAGTGATTTGGTATCGACAGCCGAATCATTTGGTGACCGCGGTGGGCAAAATTTATTCCCTCGCTCGCTCTCTCAAATTTCCCTTTTACATTGAAACAACAACAATTCGTGCCCGTGCCGTGCCCGTGACCGTCTACATAACATCGCCCTAACCGAAATCTTTTGTTATAAATTTGTTCTCACACAGCGCTTACCCTGCTTCACTATTGCCAACATACAGGAGAAAATCAAAGAGGGTGAAAATCCACGCAGTCATACCTATAAAAGTTATAAGCACACTAAACTGCGACCAACTGTCCAACCCACGCGCCAAAATCAGCACCAGATGCACCAACCTATGTCGACACCGAAATTGGACAGCGAGGGACGCAAAGGCCTGGAGCTGCTACAGCACATTCCTGCCTTTGCCTGCAAAAAGCATCCAGGTTCAAACATGTTGTTGACCACAGACTTGGAGCGCAGGTGAGCCTAAAGTAACGCGCTATCGTAGGCACCTTAAATTATGCAATCCATTTCCATTTCTAATTCCAGGTATTACTTTGAAAAACCGCCCAAATGCGATATGCACTCAAAAAACATTGCCAAAAGCCTTAACGAGCTATATACCGAACCAGCACCGCCCATTGCGCCCCCACCGCCAGTCGTTGAAACAGCCTCCCAACATGGTTCACAGACCTTGCCGCGTTCTACAACACAGTTCTCCGACTTGCCACAAGAGTTTCCGCTAACACGCAGCGTATCGACAACCACTGAGCTCTATAAAAGTGGTGGCATTGGCAGCAACGGAAACGGAAATGCCGCCAGCAATGTACACCATAGAGGCAACGGAGGCAAAAGCTCCACAGCAGTCATGCCTCATACTGTTGAGAAGAAAAATCGCCGCAATCAAGCCACAAATACGCTGCACAGTGATAATGAGTTGGTCTCTATGGCGAGCTTTGAGCTGGAAAATGGCGCCACACGTAAGGATGATATGTACGATGAGGAGCCGGAGCAGCGTTTGTGTGGTCTTAAGCGTGGCATTCGACGCACCAAAGATGAACTCTTCAATGAGTTCTGCAAACGTGCTGGCGTGCGTCCAAGACCAAAGAATATTTACTACATAGACAAAGATGAAGAGGAGGCGACTGAGTCGAGGGAGCACGAACGTGAAGAGCGGGTACGCATAAATGGTGGTAATGGACTTGCACGCACTGAGACGGGAGCTACGTTTATGGATGAAGAAGGCGATGAAGATGAAAACTTGCTGGGTGAGAGTTGAATCGAAAGAGTCATTAAGTTCAACATTAAGTTTAAAAGAAATAAATTTCCAAAAACATTCTTTTTGTTTTTCATGTAATTTTAATAATATTTCAAATCATTTCAATTCGAGTTAAATTCAATTTTAATTTCAATTCAATTTCAATTCAATTTCAATTCAATTTCAATTCAATTTCAATTCAATTTCAATTCAATTTCAATTCAATTTCAATTCAATTTCAATTCAATTTCAATTCAATTTCAATTCAATTTCAATTCAATTTCAATTCAATTTCAATTCAATTTCAATTCAATTTCAATTCAATTCCAATTCAATTTCAATTCAATTTCAATTCAATTTCAATTCAATTTCAATTCAATTTCAATTCAATTTCAATTCAATTTCAATTCAATTTCAATTCAATTTCAATTCAATTTCAATTCAATTTCAATTCAATTTCAATTCAATTTCAATTAAATTTCAATTCAATTTCAATTAAATTTCAATTCAATTTCAATTCAATTTCAATTCAATTTCAATTAAATTTCAATTCAATTTCAATTCAATTTCAATTAAATTTCAATTCAATTTCAATTCAATTTCAATTCAATTTCAATTCAATTTCAATTCAATTTCAATTCAATTTCAATTCAATTTCAATTCAATTTCAATTCAATTTCAATTCAATTTCAATTCAATTTCAATTCAATTTCAATTCAATTTCAATTCAATTTCAATTCAATTTCAATTCAATTTCAATTCATTTTCAATTCAATTTCAATTCAATTTCAATTCAATTTCAATTCAATTTCAATTCAATTTCAATTCAATTTCAATTCAATTTCAATTCAATTTCAATTCAATTTCAATTCAATTTCAATTCAATTTCAATTCAATTTCAATTCAATTTCAATTCAATTTCAATTCAATTTCAATTCAATTTTAATTCAATTCAATTTCCTTTGATTCCTTTTCCAGATATTCTTCATCAACAAGCTCATTACGTACAGCATCCTGTCCAAAATCCACGCCGAAGCTCCATGTTTGTAGATCCAACGCCTCTTCGCAAACTAAACTCCAATCTCTCGCTTCACTCCCTCTATCCACCGGAGAAGGTTTATCAAAAGAGTCTCTTCGACCTGGATCGGTGTGACTCTAATGTTGATATGTGGCAACATTATGCCGATTCCAATTATGCCAGAGCGTCCTACGGCGGTAGTCATAGCCGCCTGCATCATCTCGACTACAACAACCAGCTTTATCAAAGCCGAACCTTGCCGCGTTCCTTTCTCAAACGCAATTGCGACTCCCAGGACAGTTTAGGTCATGGTTCGAGCCTTAGAGTCAATGGATCGTTACATGGTGCCTATAGCGGTAGTCAAAACCGTCTGGCGACATTTATGATGCAGCAACATGAACAGCAGCAACGCTATTTGTCACTCTCCCGAGATGGCGGCATTTACAATCCTGGTCTAGGTTTGCACAAATCCAGTGAAGATGTTGCCAATAACTATCAACATGCGCCCAATGCAGTCTATACAGCACGTCCGCAACATTTGACAGCAACAAGCAACCTTGGTGCAAATCAGCCAGCTGTTCAGTGGCCCTCAGCTATACCAACATCACCCTCAAATTATCCTGCAAAGTCCTTTATGTACGCGCCTAACGCCGTTGCTGCAGCTCAGTTGAAACATGTCAATCACGTACAGCAACAGCAGCAGCAACAACACCAACAACAACAAAAACAACAACAACAACAACAACAACATGCGTTAGTCACGCGTTCCGTCAGCGGCGGTAGTGCGTCGCATAAGTTTCAACGCGGCTTCGCATTTGACGAACAGCGACGAGCTAGCGCAATCATTGCTGACGCTTTCGATTTGGACGAAATAGAACGTGAGCGTCGCCGTTCGCATGCTTCACTTTTCGGTGTCGCGGGAAGCAACGCGGAGCATTACGATATGATTAATGGAACTGCAGTTTAGAGTGCAAGCCATACAAAGCTTTCGTACGAGGCACACGAAATAATTTTATGCCCCACACTTTAGCTGAGCTTTTATGGCGCTCAACCGCGATGTTTTGTTTTTGTTTTAGTTGATTTAAATACTCTTGCACCAAATTGATGGCGTTTACTTGATGGTGAACAATTTATTAGCATTAGCCGGAATCGTGTTCTCCACAAGGTCCTCAGCGAAAAGGGGCAACACTTTTGTACGTAGAAAAAGCAACACTGCCAAACAGCACTCTTAGCTAAGTAGTTATTTAAGTCTAGAGGAATTAGTGCATTTTAAAAAATGGGTACTCGTCCGTTTGTAACTGCATGAATTTATGGCTTAACCAATAATATGGAATTGCCAGATCTAAAAAAAAAAAAAAAAAATTGAATGATTGCCTTCATTTAATAAAATAAACTCATAACTTTTTTTTTTGAGCCAAATTTTTGAAAGTTAGTTCTGCATAAAATTTTTCTTAAAATACTCTTTAATTCTTTAAAATCTTAAAAAATATGAAGAGCTTGAGCAGAGCATCCATATTTTATGCATCCATATTTAATTAGAATTTTTATGTTAAAAATACGGTATCTACTTAAAATATGTAGTATATATAAAAAGAAGTGTACATTTTTATGTCACCACTAACTGCGGAAACGGATCGACCGACTTCAGGGTACTTGGAGATGGTCTGTAGATAGTTTATGTGAAGTTTGCACGAAATCCGCCCATTGGTTCCGGAGAAATGGCATTTGAAAGATTTTCCCATATCTATATACATTCTATATAAAAATTAATCTTGGTTTGTTCGTATGCTTAAATCTTAAAAACGACTGGGCCAAATGTAATACTTTCTTCTGCGGGTTTGTTCGTAATGGCCTCGCGAAGGTTTAAGAAAAAATAAAAGTCGAAAAATTCGCAACAATTCATCCGATTGCGATAAAATTTTGTAAACATATTGCTTGCACTTGCGCGATGGTTATAGACATAGTGAAGCGGGCAAAAGACAAGGGGGAGTGGCACCACCAATACAGCCCAAATATGTAATATTGAATATTTTAGGAATTATAGGTCACACAGCATCGGAATTCGATACTCGAATTAAATTTTCACGTGCTGTTCCCCTGATAATGATGGGCGTTGGACGATAATGATAATTAATGGGCGTTGGACGAGGGGTGTGGCACTTTTTAAGCAGCCTAAATTTAAGGCATAACTCTCGAACTGTAAGTCTCATTATCAATTTAACTCGCTAAGAACGTATTATTTAGTTGTATCCTTTGACTGGCAAAATTGAGTGACCATTGGACAAGGGGGCGTGTCACTGCTTGTGCAATTAAAATGTATGGTATCGAATAGTTTTGCATTAAATTTCGCATAAGAATAAAATTAATATTGAGTTTCCACTTTGTGATCTACTACTAGAAAACCTTAATGGGCATTGGACAAGGGGATGTGGCTCCGCCCATATAAACCAAATGTTTGATATTGAATAGGTTTTTGCACACACTCAAACACAAAAGCACGCAATATTGCCACTAGTGCTGCCTGGAACGCCGCCTCGCAAGCACCTGACAAGCATACCGATTTAATTCAGCAATTTGACCGCTTGACGCGAGAGCATTGCCTAAATCAAATTTGCCATTCGCATGCAAAACACCCATTGCACGCAAATCACGAATGTGTTCATAAAAAGACCACTTACGAAGAACATGCAACCAATGCTCACGGACTGACCCACAGTCACACCTCTCAGTCACACTCAAGTTTCTTTCATGCAAAAATGCATTGAAAGAACTATGCCCAGTCAACAGGAAGCCCAGGCTCAAGCTGAAGCAAAAGTCTGGACAACCACTCACAAACATAACGTCACGTATAAAATTATGCGTGACCCTTCCATGCTGACATTTATCCCATCTAGACCGCACATAGTCTATCAGCATAGCCTTCCATTCATTGTCATTCATACGTCTTACATCCGTATGAGAGACCCAATCAGACAATAAGGAGGGCAAATCCTTCCGAATCCCGTAAGATACACATTGCTGTATTACCACAAGATCAAGAGGTGGCACCCCCAACAACACAAAAAAGCCAAAATTTTGATATCGGATATCTTTGGAACTAAACGGTGCATAACAATGAAACTCAGTATGAAGTTACTAATTGCCAAGTTCTTTCTACTGGAAAACTGGCACGTGCATTGGAAAACGGGGTGTGTCCCGATTTTCACTACAGAATAGCTATGAAAGTAAAAGGCACAGAACATTAAAACTCATAGAGTAACTTTGGGTAATATGGAATACCTATTTCTTTTCGGATCATAACTACGAAAGTACGACTTCGAAGCTTTCAAAAATTGATACTATTCATCACTAAAATATTGGCTAATAGAGTGCCTGACAGAAAATTCATAATAATATATGATACAAAAGTTATTCTAAAAAATCTGGAAAAAGTCGAAAAGGGGCATCATGAAAAACACGCGGGTAATGTGGTATAGATGGTTCGTTATATATGGTATACTATACCATATTACCAACACAGGTTTTTAAAAAAGTTATAAGATATGTAAAAGTGAAAATCGATATTTTTAATTTTTAATGAATTATATTTTATTAAGAACATAAAATGAAATTAACAATGTAGCCTTCTTGGCTTCATTTTTTTTTTCAAATATGAGAGCAATTTTTAAGTAAATAAAGCTATATCAAAATGGACTTTACAATTGATTTTATAGAAAAAATATTTGTTATATTAAAGCCTATTATTAGTAAAAAAAAATCCGTTTAAGCTTTATATGCAGGAGTGACAAAGAAATATGGCACTTCTCTTTGGAATGCATCTGTCATGAGCCCAGATCAGGTCACATTGCAAACAGGAAGTCCATTTTTGTATCTCTGTGTCATCTTCCCAGCGTTTATTGCAAAAATTGCACAGACTTTCACTATAAGGATGAGCATCGGAGAATTCCTCTTTCTCATCTGATTCTTCAAAAGTTACGCTTTGATCGGAGTCGGTAGTTGACTCCCGTTGTTGTTTTGTAGGTAAACTTGCTTTCTTAGACTTTAGTTGTTTCGTTTTCTTGGAGGAATTTCGTGCAGATCTTTTTGCAAAACTACTTTGCAGCTCACGTTTCTACGGAGATGCGGTCAAAACTGTAGGCTTAGACTTTCTTCCTCTATTGCTGCCAACGATTCTTGATATTTTCGGTGGCGGAGAGATTTCCCATGGTGTGATGTGTATTGCAACTGTATTGCATATTCTCCACACTCCACTGCCTTCGTTCACCTTTATTCGGCATAATTGCTATTAGATTCAACTTAAATATTAACACATTAGCCTAATGGTCGTATAGTAGGTAATATGGTACACTATACCAAATTGGCCTGCCACGAGTGTACCATATAAGCCGCATATTGCTTTTTCTGTTTTTTAATTTATTATTATGTGCAAAAGAACACGCTGTTGAAAACTAACCTTTTTTAAATAAAATATAATTCCTTAGTTTTTTATTGCAATAATATTTTTCGTTAATTTATTCTTGCTGCTCCGTGCCAAACCGTTTCTGTTAAACCGTCTTGAAAACTTCAGTATACACAAACACACGTTTTCACCAATTGAAAGAAAACTTGATAACAGTTACAACTGCCGAGTTTTTTTCTTTTCTCTTTTCCAATTTAACAGCTGTTTGGGCAATCAGCGTTGCCACATAGCAAATAGTTTAGGAGAAAGACAAGTGTACCATATTAGACGCCTATACCATAATACCCGAAGTTACTCTAATGGAATAGCCACCTGAGAATGATATCCTACTACTGGAAACAAACGGGCAGTGGACCATGAGCGTGGTGTCAGACTCAGCGACTAATAAGGTTTTTTAATTTACTTATTATTTTTCAATATACTTGCCGGGTGTAGCAACCCGCGCCGGGAATAGCTAGTATAAAATAAATAACTAAAGCAAATGTGAAGCAAATGGCTTGAGTTCCGTTAATTTATGCAGTTACATAATAGCACTGAGTAATATTAAGCATAAACGTAAAAACATCCATGTAAAACCTTATAAATCATTTAAGTCGAAAAAGGTCTCATATGAAATTATATAAATACTACTTTAAAAAAAAAAAAGTAAATTTTAACATGACTGAAAATATTTTTGTTTATTTCCTAAGTGATTAGCTTAAACAATTTCGCTCCATGTGTGATATCCTGTTTATGCTTAAACTTGATTTTTATTTATACCTACACAAAAGTTAAAAGAAAATAATGTGTAACCACTACTTAGTAGTAGATAAATATGTATGATCTGAGAAAAAGTACTCAAAAATATGTAAGTGTTCTAGAAAATAAATTAAAAAAAGTAGCATTTAAGCCAAAACGGACAGAAATAATAAAGTAAAGACGCCATTTTAAGGTTACATGAGTACAAATTTATTTCATTTCAAGCATAAGGATAAATTTAAAAAAAAATAAGCACTTTTGTGTCCTGCTCATAGATTTCAAAAGGATCGCGGAGCTACTCCCAAAATTCGCTGGCGCTACTTTTATCAGCGGCATCGTCTCCACGACCTCCACCAGTCGACAGCTGCAAATCGAAGGAAGTTGCTGTGGAGCTGCTGGCTACGTCAAATTTGTCGTCAGCATATTGAGTGACAGCAGCAGCAGCAGCAGCACTTGACGCATCAATAATTTCACCAACTTCCAGTTGCTGGTCATTGACATGTTGTCCCATCCACAACCTCTTTTCACCCAGCTGTGTATTGGAGCGGCTGCTGTTGTCGCTACTCGTGCTGCTTGTAACGCCCAATTGACCAGTTGTTGTGTGTTGGCTCATTTGTTGCTGTTGTTTTGGTTGCTTTTGTTCTTGTTGTTTTCGTTGCTGCTCTTTATTGCCATCAGCTCTTGCATTGTCAACATTAAATACTTGCGCTTCGTTGCCGCTGTTTATGTTGTGTATTTCTTGTTTTGATTTTGATGCCAACAATTGTTCTGCTGTTGCTCGTTTGAGTGTTGCCATACTTTCAATTATTGTCTCTGTTGTGTTGTTCTTTTCAATTTCATTGAAGTTTTTATTTTCCGTTTTTTTCGATGCACTTGTATCGATTGAGTGACTGGCTGTTGCTGCTGCAGTTCTAGCGGCAACATCATCGTCTACAAGAGGAATATCCCCAACGAGCAAATTGCTTTGTGGCTGTTGCTGTTGTCGTATAAGTGTTATAGTTGTTGTTGTTGTTATGGCTGCTTTTTTATTTTCTCTTCTTGCCGCGCGCAGTTCTTGTTGCTCTTCGCCAAACAGTTTATTCATTTTCGCCATCGATTGTTGCAACACCAATGATGTTGGCACCGCTTTTGACTTTATCGTTGTCGTCGTCGTCGTCGTCGTGGTGTCATTTGGAACGCCCTCTAGTTGGCATACGGCTTCTATTGTTGTTGATGGTTTTGTTTGTTTTTGTTGGTGCTCTAATTTTTCTTTGCCTTCATTTAGCTTGAGTTCAGTGGCTCTTTTGTGATGCTTTTTTACCCGCTCGTCAAAGAGTTTAAATGCTTGCCCCGCTTTGTGATAGCTGTTGGCTATTGATTGTTGTTGTTCTTCAAATTCATTCCGGTGATGTTTTGGTTTTAGTTCCTCTTTCAAGTGTAACTTAAGTGGGACTTGGCCCTCTATTAGTCTCCCACTCAATGAATCGCTACTGTTCGAACTTATTTCAAAATCCTGCTCCAAAATATGATCTTGTATATTAATCTCGGAATACGTGGAGTTTAGCACCACATTTGCCATTTCGCTTACCACGTCTGGCATATCTTCATTTGCTATATCCACCAAAGCTGCGGATGGCGAATAATTTAAACGCGTCCATGTTTCATTTGAAACCACATTTGCCATATCTGGCACCTGAAAACTTTTAAAGCTTCTCAGTTTCGACTCATTATCGAAGAGCTTGTCCCTTGCCTCCAATATAGCATTTCTGAAGACTATAGGTCCGGTTGCGTTCTCGCTGCATTTGACATTAGCAACATTTTTCCCCGCCTCCAGATGACAACGCTCTACATTCAATCCACTTATAAGACGATTATGCCGCTGCTCTGAGTTTTCATCAGTCTCATTTTCAGTATCGGAATTCTCCAGGCTTCTTCGCCGCCGTCGTCTTCGCTTCTCGTGTCTTCTTATATTCTCCTTGACCAAGTGATATTTCTGCTCAATTTTACTCTTTTCCAGCGTATAATTGTTCCACATTTTTGCAGCAGCTTCGCGTGTAGATTCTTTCAATAGTCTCTGGCGTTCGAGATAATTGCGGAAACTTTGCTCCAATTGATTGCTTTCGTTCTCAAGCTCACGTATACGCAGTCTTGGAGAGAAAAAAATAATAAAAGTTGATTTTATATTGTTTATT
This sequence comes from Pherbina coryleti, assembly GCA_943735915.1. Taxonomy (NCBI): domain Eukaryota; kingdom Metazoa; phylum Arthropoda; class Insecta; order Diptera; family Sciomyzidae; genus Pherbina; species Pherbina coryleti. Next base: position 30,077,054 of record OX030951.1, read on the forward strand.
TTTTTTTTTAATTTTAAATCTACTAACTTGGCATCACAGACTATGTGTTCCACGTGTTGATCTTCTATGGTTGTCTTTTTGAACATTTCCTGCCATTTTCTTTGCGTTTTGACCGCATCTTCAAAGGCAAGATAGCGTCTTCTTTGATTTTGCAGCTCTGTGAGATTAGGTTTGGGAACAGGTTTTGGATCAGATGGAGGCGGTAGCCCATTATTCAGTTTCTGTGTACCATCGCCAATCACTGGTTGCTGCAAAAATTTTTATAAACCATAGTTTAACTTAAATGTACATTTTTTTTTATTTATAACAGCAGACTCTTAAAATAACAAAGTAACAATTTGAAGACAGAAATAAGAAAAAATTTAATGGATATATCAAGGAGGCATTTAGAAACCACCAGCGAAATTATTATTTCCAGAAATAAGAAATTATTATGCCGCGCCTCAATACTGCGTTTCCTATGGCAAGGAGTCGAGATTCATGGAATTGCCACAAAGAAAATGAGCTTTCAGGTTGTTATCGCCACATATAACTCCCTTCAAACTATTATCGGGATGTTGGTTGTTGAAGTAATCCAAACTTCCTTCAAACCACTTCCTGGGCGTCACTGCCATGACTCTAGACGCGATAAACGCCCCATTATAGTAGTTTCAATACCGGACACACACACACCATACCCTGTGTATATTTAATTTAATAAATAAACGTATATCCAACTTAATAAATATACTGTATGGATAGTTACCAGTATTGGAACGCAATAGTACCAATTATGGATGATTAGCGTTATCACATTTATTGGTGTAAGTCGTGACCCATCAAAATCTCAGAAAATTTATGGGCATTGCCACCCGTTTGTAAACAACCGCAACTCCAAGCCGGCCATGCTCGCGAGCTACCACAGCCAGCACGATACTCTCCGAAGGGTCAGTTCACAATAGTCACCATGGCAAAAGATTCCACAATGAATAACCACATCAACATCACCGACCTATCAGTAAGTATTCCTTAAATACTTACGCTTGACTGTGTCATTTTATCACTATTGTTCTTGACTAGGCAAAATAAACGTTCACCTTTTTAGCATAACCTGTATAATATACTTATTATAGCTTTGACAAACTGGATACTCTAATGCGAATCGAATGTACTAGAATAAATGAGGTTATAGGAGGATCATGGAATAAATTATGGCTTCCATGGAACCTTTGAAACTTATGAACCAATGGAAGCTATCAGCCCAAACATTTTCCAATAGCCCACCAATCACATAAGATAATTTCAGTGCATTCGATTCGCATTAGAATCATTAATTTTTGCCCAAGATATCGATGGAAATCATAAATGATTCCATGACTAAACTATAAACTTCGGTAGTTCCGGTATTTCTACCATGTTTGCTAAAAATGTCCACAGAATAGTTTGTACGACAATATAACACATGGTCCAATAAGTCACGAGACTAACTTCTAGGTGGCACCTCTAACGAAGTATCGATATAATATTTCGATAGTTCCAACCTTCAAACAATACGTGTAAAAATTTCATGACAATCTAACGTTTAGTTCAGAAGTTGCAGTGATTTAAGTGACGCTACTGTTGATATTTTCAAAAGAATGGATTGAAAGCAATTCCGTGTGTTGATTTGTGACTGTTTTTTATGGGAAAAAATACCGTCCAAGCTGTGTGGGAAAAAATACCGTCCAATGGCTTCGAAAGTGTCGGACTCGGACTCTGCTCCGTCAAAAGCAACCATTTGCCGATGGTATACTGAGTTTAAACTTGGTCGTACAGACACAAATGATGCTGAACGTTCAGGACCCCCAAATGAGGCAGTTGTTCCACAAAACATAAAAAAAGTACACATAAAGTGAAGATGCGAGAGCTAGCCGAGGCTCTGAAGATATCGAAAGGCAGTGTGGGAACAATATTACAGGAACATTTGTTAATGAGAAAGCTGCTTTCCAAATGGGTGCCGCGTTTTTTCACACCGGACCAAAAACAACAACGTGTCGATGATTCGGAGAGCTATTTGGCACTGTTTACAAAGAATAAACATAAATTTTTGCATCGGTATGTGACAATGGATGAAACATGGATCCACCATAACACACCAGAATCAAAACGGAGTGGAGAGCAACCGCCAAAGCGACCAAAAACACAACAGTCGGCTGGAAAGGTTGTGGCATCTGTATTTTGGGATGCGCATGGAATTTTGTTCATCGACTATTTCGATAAGGGAAAAACAATCAACAGCGATTATTATATAGCGTTATTGCAGCATTTGAAGGATGAAATCGTGAAAAATCGGTCCCATTTGAAGAAGAAAAAAACTTCTTTTTCACCAAGACAATGCACGGTGTCACAAACCGATGAAAACGATGGCGAAAATCCACGAATTGGGCTTCGAATTGCTTCCTCATCCACCGTATTCGCCACATTTAGTCCCCAGCGACTACTGGCTCTTTGCTGACCTCAAAAAAATTATTGCCGGCAAGAGATTTGGCTCCAATGAAGAGGTGATGGCTGATACTGAAGCGTATTTTGAGGCGAAGCACAAATCGTTCTACAAAACTGGTATTGAAAAGTTAGAAAAGCGGTGGGTTGAATGTATTGCTCTTGAAGGAACCTATGTTGATGAATAAAGAAGAATATTTGCAAAAAAAGTTTTTTTATTACTTAGTCTCGGGACTTATTGTACCACGTGTAATAGTTTAAAGTTATCTGAGGAATTTGATGATAATTTGTTAAGCTTTTGATTAAAATTTCCTGGCTCCACGATGTAACCCCCAAATTAAATAACTCCCAATAAAATAACACCCAATGAAATAAAACCAACGAAAATTAAATAAACTCTAAATTACTCAAATGAAAGAATGCCCAAATTCATTTAAATAAAACCCAAATGGGAAATGAAATAAGCCCCAGAATTTTGGATTAATTTCATAATGAAATAACACCCAACGGAAAAAATTAAATTAGCCCAATGAAATATGCCCTAAAAAATGAAATAAGCTAAAAAAAAGAAAGAATTAAGTTTAAAATTTTTTTCAGAATGAATAATTTGTAAAAGGCGCAGCCCCCAAATTTATGGAATGAAATCATCCCCAAACCGAATGAAATAAACCCAAAAACAAAAATCAGAATGAAATAATTCCCAAATAAAATTGGATTGGGGCTTATTTCATTAGGCTTTATTTCATTATGAAAATTAAATATGACCCAAAATTTGTAAATAGTCCCGAAAAATTAGGAAATCTTTTGGGACTTATTTCATTTTTTTATTGCAGTTTATTTCATTTGGGGGTTATTTCGTGGAGCCAGATTTCCTTATCAGTTTCCCATAATTTCTCTTACACCACCTTCCTAACAAGTTTTCGATAAAAAAACGAATTGGCAATTTTAGTCCTTGAAAGGCCCTTGCCTGTTATGATCAACTTGTGTTATTGAATTTTAGTCCACAAATGATCGAGAACTGGAACTACTAGTTTTATGCCGACTCTGAACGGCTAATGTGCATGTCCTCAAGAAGCTTTACATATCATTATTAACTCTCTAAGGTTTGCCATTGTCTGCAGAGATTTGACGGTAGATCAGAAAAATTAATTGCTATTGAAAAAAATTTTCGGTCAGGTAGGATTCGAATTCCGTAACTTTCGGTTTCGCAGAATTGGCAAATCATCATCAGTCTCAGTGATTTCTTGGTGCACTATAGTAAGTTCTTTCTACTTTTCCTATTCTACTGATTCCTTTGATATACAAACATTGCACAAACCTGTGTTTCTTCCTTGCTCTGATCCTTTGGTATCTCTGGCTCTGTTGGAATATTTCTGGTTGTGCCTTGGAGAGCATTTTGCTCAGCCTCCCGAATTTTGCTCAGCAACTCATAGTGTTTTGTTTCGAATAATTTTAATTGTTTTTCAATGCTTTCATTTTGTTTCTCTAGATAAGACTCATTGAAAGGCTCACGTGCGGCAAATTTATTTAAATGCTGCAATTAAAGAAGGATTTTAGAAAAATTATAACAGTAAACATGTGTAGTATATCAATACCAACACTCATTAATTTCTGCTTGTAGCGTATTTTAAGCAGCTCCTTCTGATGTCTCAATTTCAACTCGGACTCGTTTTGCAGCTGTTGCTTCTGCTTGCGCAGAGCCTTGTTCAGCGATATTTCAATCTAAAGATATGAAAAAAAAACATGTTAAAAGATGACTGAACCAATGAAGCGGTTGGACAAACCCTGTTTAGGAACTTCTCCCCATTTTTGGTGTTGCGCATCTCATGCACCCAGTTAGCATAGGTTTTCTCCGGCATGGCCCCTGCTGCAGGCTGCGCGTTACCAGCAACTCTTTTCTCCGATTTTTTTAATAGATTTTTGGACACTTGCTCAAAGTTGGCAGAGCATTTTTCAAACTGCTTTGACATTGCATCGATAGCCGTTACAATGGCGGTCACACGTTTGTTCTTTCGCTTTGACAGCGACATTTGCTTCAGATTCTCTGTGATGCGTTCCAAACTGCGATTTAGGTTTTCATACTTGCGTCGGCGTCTGGATTTTCGACTGCGCGGGCGTGGTAACGTCAGACCACGTGGTCGAGTACCTGTATGAAGTGGATCGTGCTCGGAGTGGTGCTGTTGTAGATTCTCGATTTTTTGTGTCATTTCTTTGACCTTCTTAGAGAGTACGATAAGGTATTTATTCAGATAGCGGAAATTGGTGTTGTAAATTTCTGCCTTGACATCATGGCGCGCAGCATGCTGCTCGACGTCAGCTTCACCTACTGGTTCGTTTGGCAATGGCTTGTATGGTGCTTCAGTTGCAGTGCCTTGGGTAACTGTCGGTTGTTTCTGGAGTTCCAAGAGGTTCTTCAGAATCAACAGTAGCAACGAGTAGGTTGGATTACCGGCATATTCCTTCGAAATACGGTTCCGAAGATCCTTTCTCACATTGGCATCACCGGATATGGCTTCAAAAATATCACCCACTTCCGGTTCAGTAAAACGGAAGCAGCGTGAGCTCTCAAAATCGGGCAGAGTATTGCGAAAGGGTATCTCTGTGCAGAAGACTGAAAGTGAAAAATGACAGTTCTGCGCATAGAGAAACTCGGCGACCAACGTATTCAGAGCCAAGATAAGTGGGGACAATGTGAGGCGTTGAGTGGAGGCGCCATAAATGCCGGTAGAGTTTGTGGTCTGCGAGAGTATTTGTTTACCTGAAAAACAAAACAAAAATTTGCAACCAATAAGAGCGCATTGTAAAAAAGGCGCGCATTCTCAAGACTGCAACATCGACGCAATGGTTGCCAGGCCAACACGTTATCTGAACGAAAATGTAAACAATGATTGTTTTTTTTTTCTTTCTTATAATCAACACATGCACGTTGTTTTCGCCGCATTGCACTCATTCATTTCACTCATGCATGCATAAAATATTTGAACACAATCGAATTTTTTTGAAGTTCACTCACCCAGATGTGTTTTATTAAAGTTCTTAATTAGATCCGAGCGCAGTTTTGCCTGCAGCGAGCGCGCTACATCGTCGCGTGCCATCCAGTCGCTAAAATGCTTTTCGAATTCTTTTTGTGGTATTTTGCTTAAATCACTTAAATTTTTCTTTATATTTGGTTCCATTTTATTATTAATAGTGTTGTTTAAACTTTTCCAACAGCTAAATAATTTTAATTATTTATCTCAATTTGAATATCTTCCTTGTGTATTGCAAAAACATCCTTGGCAGCTGGTTGTTAAAGTTATACTGATATATTGCGCCAGGACTCGGAAGTTGTTAAATGGCAAAGGATCAACCACCAATACATATTTAACGCTCTTACTTAAAGTTGAAATTATTCGAGCGTATAGAAAACGTCAGTTGAAAAGGAATAATAAGAACAACAAAAATAAAAACAAAACATTACGAGTGACAGCTGTTTGAGAGGGTTTGTTCATGAGGATGAATGTTTTGAGAATAAAATATTTACAGCCGTGTTCATAAAAATATTTCTTAAAAGCTTTGAAATTTTGTAGTCAAAATAGGAACACTTTGGATTTGAAGTGGAAAGAGCCTTAATAATGGTTTGTGTATTAAATAAATTCAATGACTTTTTATTTGTTTGTCACAATTTCGTCAACATTTTACTCAAACATCAAAAGTCTTATGAACCTTTCCTCCGCATTTAAGAAATTGTAATTTTATAATATTTTTTGTAAATATTTTAAAATGTTTTGACAATTTTTTGTTTTTATTTTCTTGTTTTAAGAATATTTTTATATGTATTGAAATATTTTGCAATTGCTTAAAATATTTTTAACAATTTTAATTATTTTTGACAATATTTGTCAAATGAGAGCAAATAATTTTAAAAATACTTAATGAAAGGTTAAAAGTACGTTTTAAAAAAAAATTCGCTCATTTATAAATTTTTTTGACATTGTGTTTGTTTTGGATATATGTATGTTGAAATAATATGATATATATTTGACAATATTTGTGCTCAGATGAGAACAAAAAAAAACTTTAAAAGTACTTTATCAATGGCCTATTGAAGGTTTCATCCATTTTCAAATTCTCTCACATATAAAGCCTTTAAAATAGATTTTTAACGTTATTGAGTGTTTATGAAACATGTTTTTAAATTTTTTTCGATTTTTTTCTTTTGAAGGCTTTATAAGGGGATATTGAATTCATAATTCATGACTTTTTAAGAATTCAATGACGGTTGAAAGTGAGTTTTACTTAAATAATTTAATTTTATTAAAAACAAAAATATTATTCAAGGTATTACAAATTTTCACAAAAAAAGCATTCAATGCTTTATTTTAATTATGAAATAATAAACTTATCGATGTTTTTAAAGTCATATAAATTGTGAAATGATAACGAATAAAAAAATTTTTTGTTAGTTTTATTGTCTACATTTATTTACAAATAATGTTAATAATTTGAAAAACTGTCAATACTTTATAAAATTTTACAAGGAATTTATGAATTCATAAGTTTTATTGTATAATATTTATATAACACTTGTATATGGGCTGGGATTTCACCTTCTGATGGCTCAGAATAATTTTCGAAGAACTTAAAAATTTTTCTGAAAAAAAGTGAGAATGTTCAATTTACATTTTTTAAAATGAGTTTTTCGCATCAAAATTTCTTGTATCAAAATGTTTATATCCCACGTTCATGTTTACACAGAACGAGAATTGAAATGATTCAGGTTTTTTTTTGTTTTAGACCGAGACCGACTACTAGGAGATTTCGAAATAGATCATATTGTTCACGCTTTATTCCAAATCTTTACTAGATAATATTAATTCAACAAGTTTTTTAGGCTTTCTACTCCAATATAGCACGTCGCCGATTGGAATTCGCACGTCTTATGTGATAAACACATTTCTTAACCAATATTGTTATATATAAAGAGTGATTTTTTAAGTGCCTGAAAACTTTTTTTTAAAAAAAAACGCATAAAATTTGCAAAATCTCATCGGTTCTTTATTTGAAACGTTAGATTGGTCCATGACATTTACTTTTTGAAGATAATTTCATTTAAATGTTGACCGCGGCTGCGTCTTAGGTGGTCCATTCGGAAAGTCCAATTTTGGGCAACTTTTTCGAGCATTTCGGCCGGAATAGCCCGAATTTCTTCGGAAATGTTGTCTTCCAAAGCTGGAATAGTTGCTGGCTTATTTCTGTAGACTTTAGACTTGACGTAGCCCCACAAAAAATAGTCTAAAGGCGTCAAATCGCATGATCTTGGTGGCCAACTTACCGGTCCATTTCTTGAGATTAATTGTTCTCCGAAGTTTTCCCTCAAAATGGCCATAAAATCGCGAGATGTGTGGCATGTAGCGCCATCTTGTTGAAACCACATGTCAACCAAGTTCAGTTCTTCCATTTTTGGCAACAAAAAGTTTGTTAGCATCGAACGATAGCGATCACCATTCACCGTAACGTTGCGTCCAACAGCATCTTTGAAAAAATACGGTCCAATGATTCCACCAGCGTACAAACCACACCAAACAGTGCATTTTTCGGGATGCATGGCCAGTTCTTGAACGGCTTCTGGTTGCTCTTCACTCCAAATGCGGCAATTTTGCTTATTTACGTAGCCATTCAACCAGAAATGAGCCTCATCGCTGAACAAAATTTGTCGATAAAACACATTTCGAACCGAACACTGATTTTGGTAATAAAATTCAATGATTTGCAAGCGTTGCTCGTTAGTAAGTCTATTCATAATGAAATGTCAAAGCATACTGAGCATCTTTCTCTTTGACACCATGTCTGAAATCCCACGTGATCTGTCAAATACTAATGCATGAAAATCATAACCTCAAAAAAATCACCCTGTATATATAACTAGTATTTGAGGAAGAAATATAACATGTTTACTTTAAAATTTTTGCAATCGAATTTATATTCAACGATATTAAGTTATCAGAATTCATATAAGAAGTCATGTTTAAGTAATGAAAATGAAAAACTGACACTTATATTCTTCCACTGGTAATTTCATACGTCAAAAAAGTATTTTTAAATTAAAGTATATGACGGAGCACATTCGTCGTGTTATAATCTTTCCTGAGAGTAATCTTTACAACGATAACTTCTGTACTGTTTGCTCGAAAGTAGAAACTATGAGTATTTCCAATCAATTTCTTTTTAGGTAAAGAAGACATCTTATTCTTATTTCTCATTGTCATTGCGTAAGGATTTTTCGAATATAGTAGCATATATGCTCGTACGGATATTTATGTTTAATTTTGATGATCGCCAGAGGTCATCTTAGTTAAAAAAAATTTTTAAAGGAATGAAGATTGTAAAGATTTTTGGTCCGAGTAATACAAATTTATTGTCTATTTTGATATTTTATTACTACTGGTGTGTGGTGCCCTCTCACAGTGCAAAAAATATGAAAAATGTTAAATATATCACACTAATTGGACTTTCGTGGGGGTTATGGACCATGGAATCCAAATTTGGCGATTATTTTCAATTTTTATGATCAACAGAGAGGATTTTTTAAAAATCATATATTTACTTGTTCGATAAATAAAATTAAGAAAAAAGACAAAAAATATTTTTTTCTATAATTTCATTAGAAATAGAATATAAATAATGCGAAAAATATGTGTATATCTTTTGAACCGTCTCTGGACCTCAACAAAACGAATACAAAAGATTAAAAGTTTTTGTTTTAGTCCTGCTCTTCCAACGAAAGATGGGAGAACGATCATTCGTTGCTCTGGGATTGACTTTGATAACGTCTTAATGATAAGCTGACAGGTGTTTAAGACACAGTTTCGAAGTCATTTTGTATATATGCAAATGAAAAAATAAAACTATCATAAATATTTTTGAAATGTCTCCTGCACATCAGATAGAAGTTCGTGTGCTGGTATATTAATATGTTCCAATAAAAAAAAACAATCTAAAAGGAAGACCAAATCATTTACTATCCGAAGGTTCATATAAGAATGATTCAGCTCTTGATACTTTGATTTCTTATGCGAATATAAATTATATAAATAGATATCAAAATCGAAATCGTGTATGCCCTTAAAAGACTTTGACCGAGCTTCCTGTGATAGAATTGTGTTGTGCCTTTTATTAAACATTTGCACACAAATGATCGACCACTGGACCTTCTAGTCTAATATCGACACCCATGGTATAATAATACAAGGTAGCACTGACAACTGCTTCTTTTCTCTTCTACAAGAAAACATCTCCTGTCAAAAACAACTGTTTGTGCAAATGCAGCTGCAGCTGCTGAAGTTGTTGATTTCTTCAATTCTACGTTTTCAACATTGTTTGTGTTTTCAATGGCCGATTGTGTGCGCTCTCTTTTTGGGTATATTTTTTGACAGGAGATGGTTTCCCAAGCAACTGTCAATGCTAACTTGCATTATTATACCATGATCGACACCGAACGGCTAATGTCCGATCAGAAAACTTTATTTCAAATCAGCACGGCTTACGCTCGCTAACTCATACCATGAATCAATCAAAATAATAGGAATTTCTGTTGTGTTTTTTTAAATTTGACAATCATCAGTTATCCAATTAAACACCGAATTTGTAATCAACAATCTTAAAAAGTCCTGCAATCTTAACTAATTTTGACATAACCAATTTTTTTTTTAAATAGACACTTTATTTGTGTTCTCTGACCCAATTTCCATTCATAAACTTTTTTAAATGATCCGTAATGATCCAATTATTCATATTCTTATAAAGAGTGATTTTTTAAGTGCCTGATAACTTTTTTTTAAAAAAAAACGCATAAAATTTGCAAAATCTCATCGGTTCTTTATTTGAAACGTTAGATTGGTCCATGACATTTACTTTTTGAAGATAATTTCATTTAAATGTTGACCGCGGCTGCGTCTTAGGTGGTCCATTCGGAAAGTCCAATTTTGGGCAACTTTTTCGAGCATTTCGGCCGGAATAGCCCGAATTTCTTCGGAAATGTTGTCTTCCAAAGCTGGAATAGTTGCTGGCTTATTTCTGTAGACTTTAGACTTGACGTAGCCCCACAAAAAATAGTCTAAAGGCGTCAAATCGCATGATCTTGGTGGCCAACTTACCGGTCCATTTCTTGAGATTAATTGTTCTCCGAAGTTTTCCCTCAAAATGGCCATAGAATCGCGAGATGTGTGGCATGTAGCGCCATCTTGTTGAAACCACATGTCAACCAAGTTCAGTTCTTCCATTTTTGGCAACAAAAAGTTTGTTAGCATCGAACGATAGCGATCACCATTCACCGTAACGTTGCGTCCAACAGCATCTTTGAAAAAATACGGTCCAATGATTCCACCAGCGTACAAACCACACCAAACAGTGCATTTTTCGGGATGCATGGCCAGTTCTTGAACGGCTTCTGGTTGCTCTTCACTCCAAATGCGGCAATTTTGCTTATTTACGTAGCCATTCAACCAGAAATGAGCCTCATCGCTGAACAAAATTTGTCGATAAAAAAGCGTATTTTCTGCCAACTTTTCTAGGGCCCATTCACTGAAAATTCGACGTTGTGGCAGATCGTAAGTCTATTCATGATGAAATGTCAAAGCATACTGAGCATCTTTCTCTTTGACACCATGTCTGAAATCCCACGTGATCTGTCAAATACTAATGCATGAAAATCATAGCCTCAAAAAAATCACCCTTTATTTTGCTTATTGAATTTTAAAATGATAATCAAGCCTTTTACTGGTACTGTACAATATGGAACTACCTTACCGACGGGAAATACAACAAACAAAAAGTGTTCTCGTCATTTTTGAAGATGTCAAGGAAAAAAATATAGAAAACATATGTTCATAGATTTTATTTGTTTATTTTTGTTTGTCTCTGCTTTTGTTGCAAATTCGTAGTGTTCAAGTGAAGTTTATAAATAAATTGCAGTAAATAATAATAAATAAAGACTATAGAGATTAACACAATTGAAAAAACCAGTTGATTAAGAAAGTTATGAAATCCCAAAATATCTGGCAAGAACAAAGATTTTGAGTGAAGCAAAATTTGAGAATAAAACCGATTTCTGTCAATGTCATCTCATTTGACAAGGAAGCAGCAGTCAGTCCGTCGAACAAAAAACTACGTGTCGCGCTTGCAATTTGCAAAATCATTGCATACAAAAGAATAACATAAAAAGCGTCAAACTCCATTGTGTGGGCGAGAAATTAAAGAAATTAAACGAGAAGGTTTTTGAGGCAGCTGCCTCGAAATGTCACAAATCGACAACATCATCATTCAGGTGCGCGCACGGCTACAGTCGCAAGGCATCAAGCTATGGCTGGAACCATACTATTTCGCTGGCCTAGGCAGCATGGAATCCGAAATCGATGTAAGTTAAAGATTTTAATGCTGCTCTTATTTATACATTTCTTCATTTGGATAACAGCGACTTGCTGAGGACTTTAGTCACAGTCTGGGCATAACTGTCTCCCGTTGCAAGCTGGCGCTGACGGAGCTGCAAGATGGTGCTCTGCATAAGCTGGAGGCACGCAAGGAATATGAAAGAACTGGTTTGTTATCGCATACTGCTCGTTTGAAGCACATTATTGCAAATATTTTACTGATTTCTTAGGTCGCGCCACCTTCAGCGTACGTCGCATTAATAACGAGGAAGGCACACAAAATATTTTAGAGATAAAGTGTTCGTTAAGCGCCCTGGGCGAACATCTTCAAAGTATTATTGCTGATAAGCTGGAGCTGCATGATGCCAATCAGGTAAAGTGCATTGCTGCGGGTAAAATTGTAGATCCAAACAAGACGCTGGAGTCACAAGGTGAGCTTTAAAATTTATTTTGAATTGAATAAAATTTAAAACAAATCATGTTTAGGTATTAAAAATAATCAGCAGCTCATGGTGATCATTAGTCAGTTGGACAGCGACGCAGGCACAAAGGAGGCCATGTACGATCGCATACGCAAGATCAAAATGGATGTCGAGGCCATTGTGGACTCCAATCGACAGTTATTCGAGGTGCTTTTATGAGCTACAATTTTTGCTTCAGTTTTAATTAATTTCAACTATTTCCGCTCTCTTGCCTAACAGATGGAAGATCAAGATGGCAATCCTGTCTTCCTACCGCCCGAAGAAAATCGCGCTCTTCTCATGGCCATGAGTTATTGTGAAAAAGCACGCGCAGCCATGAAGCGTCAGCACTATGATGAAGCCTTGATTTTGCTGCTGGAGGCTGATGAAAAGTTCACAACATGTAACTCTAAATTTCTGGAAACTGTAGACAACTATGCGCTGGTTAATTTGGACATTGTCTGGTGCTATTTATGCCTAAAGGTGCTGCTTATATCTTTTACTTTTTTTTTTTTGTTAACGTTCATTGTAATTCCCTTTCGTTTCCACCCAGAATGTTACTCAATTGCCCGATGCCCAACGCCGTCTGGAAATTTGCGAGAAGAATTTTAATCGCAGCTACGGTGAAAATATGAATCGTCTCATTGCGCTGAAGGGCAGCGCTTGCCCGGAGCGCGCACTCATCATGCGTCTTCATTTGCTGCAAGGTGTGGTACTATTCCATCAGAATCGTCGCGATGAAGCCTACGAAAAGCTACAAATGGCTGCATCTGAGCTAAATGAACTTAAAGTAGATGACGCCGATGTCGCAAGACTAGTCGAAATGGGCTATGAACCCTTTGAAGTGCGCTTGGGTCTACGCGCTGCTGCTGGCAACATAGAACGCGCTATAAATTTTATACACGAGCGCCGGGAGAAGCTGAAGGAGGCTCGTCTGCGCTCCGAAAAGGAACGAAATATTAATAAGAATCTAATGCAAAATGAAGGCAATGATAAGGATTGGGTGAATCCGCGCAGCGTCGCTACGCTGATGGACATGGGCTATGCACATGACATGGCTGTGGCTGCGCTCAAGAGCGCTAAAAATAGCTTAACGCAGGCGGTAAGTGACGCTAGCGGCGTCTTTTTTATGTGAAGAAATTAATTCCCACGTTTATGCTCTATAACTAAAAAACATATTTGATGAAATGTGCCCGATGTTTGCTATCAAGTGCCACATTAAAAAAAAATTGTGCTGTTAATGCCGTAGAGAGATTATAAAAATTGTAAAAAAGCACATATTTATTTAAGTTATAGATAAAGAGTATGTAAAGTTGCCCTAATTGCTCCATTGCCAGTAGGTCATTGGAAACCCAGTAGGTCATAGAGCAAGTTTCAAACAACTTATAAAAATAATTGCTAACTTTAAAGTTAACTTTACTTTACTTTATTTACTTTACTTTACTTTACTTTACTTTACTTTATTTTTACTTTAAAGTAAAAATCTCCATTAAATATAATTTTAATCTAATTCTCTTCCTCAGCTTGATTACCTACAGACACGCGCCAATGAGCTGCGTCAAAATATGACGGCGAGTAAAACTGCTGATGAAACAATGTTGAAACAGGTTCAGGATGCGTACTCTTCAAAAACATGTCTCCCTTTATTCTAAAAATGTTTTTACTTCTAGCTCAAAGAACTTGGCTTCAGTGAGGAAATGGGACGCGCAGCTCTTGAAACCACTCAAAATAATATAGAAAAAGCCTTAGATTTCTTGGTAAAAACATTTGGCAATATAGACGAGCTGCGTCGCACAATGGCTCGCATGGCTGAGACAGCTACTGCTGCCCGGGAAAATGCATATATGCAAGCTGCCTCCACCTCTACTGCCGCTGCCACACTTTACAGCAGAGCCATGGAGAAGGCACAACTAGAAATCGAGTCTTTAAAGGCCTACAAACGATTTAATGAGGATCTTACGGATAATGAAAATGATTATCTGGACTTGCCGCTGTTGCAAGAGGAGCAAATACTGGCCGAATATAAACGGCTGCTAGAGCAATGAGTTTGGTACGACGACGCACACCCAAATTTAATCCAGGACATGTGAAAATTTGTTTGCGTTCAAACATACGATTAAGACTTAACATTTTAATTTTCTTTTTTGTTGGTATTTTAAAAAAGATTTTGTCATATTTTGATATACATACATATATTTTTGCAACAAAATTAAAAATATAAATTATATTAAATACAAAACTAAAAATAGACAAAACTAAACGTAGATTTGAGTAAATCAGTTCGTCTGAAAACAAGCAGTAGGCCATGATTATTATTCATAAAAGCTTGCCATGATTAAAGGTAAATCCAGTAAAAGTTGCATAAGAACTAATTATAAATCATTATCTATTGATAGCAAAAGTACGCGATTCTAAGAAGTAACTCATTTAACAAGTAACAAAAGAAACTTCCCATAATCGATGAACTAAGAGTCAAGGTCTTTTTAAATGCCGTAATAAGAGATGTATAAAAAAGCCCAACCGCTAGTTAGGAGCAACTAATCCAGAATTCAAGCATTTTTTCACAACAAGCAGAATCTTGTTTTCACCTTAAAAACTTCTCATCACATTTGCGCATTCATAACCAGCTCAACTTTTAGACGCATTCCACATGTAATTTTTAAAATTACCAAGCATTGCGCAAAATTAAAAGTCGCCAACAATTGCATTGATCGATCGCATGGCGACAAAACACTGGCACTCGCACTGGCGTTTTCTTAATGTTGCCAATCTGGAATCATCTATAGTATAAGCCAAACCGGTCTCTTATTTCTATTTATAACAAAAATGCGTTGCCTGTTTGTCGCCTTGTCTTAACTTAAAAGCCGGCTTATGTTTTTATTTTGTTTGTTTTAATTCCGCATTGAATGCATTTGCTATGGCAACCGATGCGAATGTAAAGTGCGAATTAATTTTTATGTTTATAACGGCGTGTTGCAGAAACATTTTTTTTCAGCAACATTCAAAGTTGGCGATAATTTCGATGGAAATAATTAATTTTAGTTCTTCGCAAATATAAGCTCATTTTCTACGATTTCTTCACAATTCTCCATAAGTGAGAAGTGAGATATCATTGATAAAAAATAAAAATTTTTTCCAATTTTTTGTTTGATGTGACTTTAGTTCTATGAAGTACCAGAAGGGAAATATCCACAGATGTATGAGTAGTGATTTATTTCTTTATTATAATGAAGATGAATAATATTTGTTTGCTTTATAAAATCGTGAAATGTATGTGGGGCATATGAGCTTTTATACCTTAAAGGCCCTTTTTCATCTCTCAAGTAAAGCATATTCCATACAAAACACTGAAAAGTAATTTTTTTTTTAGTCAAAATTACTTGAAAATTAATCCAGATTGTAAGAAACCATTTTTTATTTTTACTATTTTCCATTGAAATCTGTGTCAAGATATATCGTTGGCTAACAAAGAAAACTGACCAACTGAAGAACGCAGTTCGTGAGAAGTTCCTTGTGTTTCCTTTTAAATTTGGTCTTTAAAAGGACCAAAGAGATATTTTTAGCCGAACTATTAGATAGGCTAGATATGTGACCTATGAAAAAGTAGTACCTTAAAAGATTTCAGGTCTAAAAATAGATCCGTCTTCACAAATACGACCCTCCTTCTAATTGTTTCCCCTATTTAGAAGATTTTTGCAAATTTTTGTTTTAACATACAGGGTGGGCCACGTAGGGGTTTCTTTTTAAATCTTAGGTTATTTTGACACTCACAGCCCACTCGAAATATTGACATAAAGTCAGTATCATACCTCCACGGAAAGAAATGAATTGCTTTACACTTGAACAACGTTGGGGAAATATTGGAAACTGATTTCCAAAGTGAGTGCATTATTTGAAAATAAGTTTTGGCTCAAAATGAAGCACGAGGCGCATTTTCATCTAGACAGCTACGTTAACAAACAAAATTGTCGCATCTGGGGCTCGAAAAACCCACACGTTATTGTCGAGAAGCCGATGCATCCACAGAGAGTGACAGTTTGGTACGAATTGTGGAGTGGTGTCATCATTGGACCATTTTTCTACGGAAATGAGGCTGGGAACAACGTTTCGGTCAACGGTGGGCGTTGACATGGTTCCGTATGTTAACCGACTTTTTTTTTACTTAAATTGGAGACATGCATTTGGACGACCTCTACTTCATGCAACAATCGATCCTTTTTCGCACCAAATTCCCAAATCGTGTTATCAGCCTTCTTGGCGATGTCAATTGGCCGCCTCGGAGCTGCGATTTGAACCCCTTGGACTTTTTTTTGTGGGGAACCGTGAAGGACCGATGTTATGCCAGCAATCCGGAAATTATGCAAGCACTTAAGGCCAATCATCCAAGCAATCCGTGAGCTACAGCCCGTAACAATCAATAAGGTCTTAGAGAATTGGAGTGATAGAATGCGCTATTGCGAAGCCAGTCGATGCAGCCACTTGAACGATGTTGTATTCCATAATTAATGGGAATGTTTACTCTTACTAATAAAGCATGGAAAAATACATGGAAACATTTAATTTTGTTCATTGTAGTACATTTAAAAAAAAAAAACTTGTATTAGGCCCA
This sequence comes from Pherbina coryleti, assembly GCA_943735915.1. Taxonomy (NCBI): domain Eukaryota; kingdom Metazoa; phylum Arthropoda; class Insecta; order Diptera; family Sciomyzidae; genus Pherbina; species Pherbina coryleti. Next base: position 30,093,988 of record OX030951.1, read on the forward strand.
CCCTTTATATTTGAAAACGTGGCGACGTAACGGCTCAAAAACAAAAAAAAAATGATTTAACTCTTATTTTTGTAATTCATGTTGTAGCAGTTGATGTCTGGTAAGTGCTAAAACGGGGTCCTGACCCCAATGACCTTTAGAGCGAAAAATTTGGTCTTCTCGAGATCATATCGACATATTATTCTTTAAGATCGGACTGTAAGTGTCGAAGATATGACAAACAATTTAAAAGAAGAAACTCTAAAATAAATAACTGGTAATTTCAGCCCTTGAAAGGACTTTGACCTAGCTTATTAAGTTTGTACACAAATGACCAAGAACCGGACCTACAGGTTTAAAGCCAACTTCGAACGGCTTCTCAAGAAGCTTTACATGTCATTTTAATTACTCTCTGAGGTTTGTCATTGGATGCAGAGAGGTGGCGGCCGTACAGAAAAATTATTTTAATTCAAATTATTTTCTGTCGCTGCTGGGGTTCGAACCCGGGTCTCCAGGTTCGTTGACATAGAGGCCACGCACTTTAACCAACTACGCCACGGACGCCACTCAGAAGAAACTCTACACCAACTCTACACCGCTACACCAACTCATTAGTAGTCTTGCATGACTTTTCACTGTGATCCACTCAAGCTACTTACATAACATAGGTCCTACTTATACTGCCAATTATGCCGAGAAAGTTACCCGGAAGTTTATTTGGCAGAGAGAACGCTTTTACATTAGTAACTGTAATGTTATGACCTTAGAATGGTACATTGGGATGGTAGAAACTGGGATCTGGTGGGTAATTACTAGAATGGAGTGACTCAATGACCTTCATAGCAAAAAAGATGGACTAACACATTGATATACCTACCATTCTTTAAGATCCGACTGCAAATGCCGAAGATAAATAAATGCGCGACCCCTGCGTTCGGTAAAAAAAATATTTTTATCGAAATTTTCTTTTAAAACTGCTTTATATTATGTGGTGTGTCCTTTTTTTATCTATAAGTTGATACGGTCTAATGTACACTCCCGCAATAAAACAAAACCTGAAATTAGCTTGAGATACTGGCGATACCATTACACCCGCAACGGGTTTAATTCGCACCACAGTTTGGTCAGAGGGTATTCTCCAGATTTAGCCCTCAGTGACTTTTTCCTGTTTTTAGATCTCAAGAGAATGCTTGCTGGAAAGAAATTCAAGTCCAATGATGAAGTAATCGCTGAAACTGAGGGCTGAGGCTGTAGTTGCTCCTGTGGTTTTAAATGATTTTTATTGATGTTGATTTGCTTTTTAAAGAAAGTCTTGGATTGTTCTTTTTAGACAAAAGTCTAATCCTTTGAATTGGATTGTTATAAATACTTTAAATATTAATATATGAATAATTTTTCAGAAGTAATTTATTTTATTTTTTACCAACATTTTTGGTGGGAGTCTCCGTTGCGTTTATATTACTTCCGATAAACATTTTTTCATTATTTAACCATGGGAGATGTCGAGCTTTAATTAGTTTTTCATTCTTGGCAAGAGTTATTTTGAAATTGTCATAATTTGCTTTGAAGATAATCTGTGACAATTATGATTATCTCTAAGAATTGATATCAAAATCTTAAACTTATCTCCACTGTGACATCTCCAAATAAAAAATAGAAATAAAAAAAGAACAAAATGAAATTACTGAAATATACAACTGCTAATTAAAATTTTATACAATTATTAAAATTTTATATTTTACGTATATTCATACACAAAAAAGAAAAAACAAAAATTGTTTTACCAGTTTTATTGCCATTTTATTTTGTTGCTTTTAATTGCCATGTAAACGCTTTGGAGTATAATTAAGACTATAATTAAACAGAATGAAAAAAAAACAACCGGTCAGAATTTAATTGGCCCAATGTTGATTTAATATCTTAACTAAAATGAGAATAAAAATTAAACTGAAAGTTCAAAGATTGCATTGGAAAGACTATTCCCCGAAAAGAGCTAAAATTAGATAGTAAAAAATAATTTGTTGTATATTTTTTTTTTTTAGTTCGGCTTAAATTATTCTTAACACATAAAGATAAATATGCAGACATAAGATGACAAAGTATATATACGTGATTTGAATAATTAAAGCGGCGAAATTAGCAGTTAAATAACACGGTGTTACAAAATGAAAACAAATCAAAAAACTTGCCTCAAGACATAGAAGAGGTAGTAGGCCTGGTTGAACATAAGATAACTGCATACTTAGTTTTTTGAATATACCCTCAAAATCGGGATTTGTGGTCAAAAAACCGATTTTAGGTAGGTGCATGTATAGTTTGTTATGTAACTCCGTTATATCTAGCTCAATTTTAAAAATTTAAACATTGATAAAAAGAAGAAAAATATACCCTTAATATAATACATAAACCGTTTTTTTACAAAAAGAATTGACAAAGTTACAGGTAAAATCATTTGAAAATTTCTCATTTTTTTTAATTTTTTCAACTTCAACAACGTTTTGTTAACAAATTTTGTTTTGTGGCACTATTAGTTTTAGCAGGATTCTGAAAGCCTCTTAAATTTTGCGTTTAACAAGCTATCATTTACTTCAATTGGCTGAAATACAAATGCACTATCGAATTTTTAGTATTTGTAATATAATACAAAAAATTTTAATTTTTTTTTTTTTTCTAAAAATGTTTATTTGACCTTTTTCGTTTATATATATTATAATCGATTTCACGTTTTAGGGACCAGCAGTAGTCTACCAGTATGTTTATGGAATTTTTTCCCTGAAAGCCGGTTTCTATAGCTTCCATCTCCTGGTGGAACCTTTCTCCTTGTTCATCACTAAACTGCCCAAGGCTATTCGGGAAAAAGTTTTTATGGGAGTGCAAAGAATGTATTTCGATTGACATATTGCAGCCCATTTCTTCGTAGGCACTTAAAAATTCATTTACAACATCTAAGTAATTTCGACTCTTCTTCTTGCCGAGGAAATAAATGCATAACGAAATATAACTATTCCAAGCTCTTTTTTTCAACTGGATTTAATTTAGAAACGAAATCAGTGTCCAAGAAAATTTTCCGAATTTGTGGCCCCACAAATAAACCTTAGAATAACCGAAATGAATAAATAACTTTTATAAAAGATTTGAACGTGCAGGATACTTTCTTTGATTTTGGCCTCACTTAACCTAGGAAACGATGCAATCAGATTTTTTTTTTTTTAGCTTTGAACCAAGGATTTCAGGGGGAATACCTATTCAGTCAAGTCTGAAGTTGGTTCGAGGTGAAATACCTATTCAGTCAAGTCTGCCTTGGTTCGAAAATGGGATGATAGATTAGTGGGAAGGAAAGGGCAATCAAGTGAAACACGTGTAGGATGTTCTAAGCGTTGTGGAAAGCCAAAGAAAGATATGAATTTGAATCAGACGCAAGTGTTATGCCTTTACCTCAGTCAATTCAAGTTATAAGTCAATCTCATCCACAAACTTCTCTACCATCAACTACAACTTCAAGTTGTAAATATTGATGAATTTTTAATATCAGTTGATGAGAAATGAGGATAGAAAATTAAGAAAGGTTAAAAGCGAAGGACCATGGCCTGGCCAGGAATCGAACACGGGACCTCTGGGGTGGCAGTCGAGCACGCTACCAACTCGACTACCGAGGCCGCGGTAGGATTACATTTTCAGGTCGCACCAGTGGAGTATTCAAAACATATTTTTTGACAACTTGAAATGAAGCACGCAGTGGATACTCCTTTTGCTTATATTTATTATCCCATTCGACTATCCCATTCGCAAATAATGCAAGGATACTTGGTATATCCACCTTGCATTCCAAACAGTATTGTTAGAGCCTTTAAGTCGGCGATATACATATATCAGAATTTAACATATCAAGAATCACACAAAAAGTGTATAAATAAATCATACTCTTGCAAGATCCCTCAATAAACAAACGCCATTCATTCGGAGCGTGTTTGTGGTAAAAACTGAAAACAGTTCCGTCACATCCGGGCAATACACCAGCTTTATGATAATATATATAAACGAAAAAGCTCAAAAAAACATTTTTTTGTATTTTATTACGAATACTAAAAATTCGATAGTGCATTTGTATTTCAGCCAATTGAAGTAAATGATAGCTTGTTGAACGCAAAATTTAACAGGCTTTCAGAATTCTGCTAAAACTAATAGTGCCACAAAACAAAATTTGTTAACAAAACGTTGTTGAAGTTGAAAAAATTAAAAAAAAATGAGAAATTTTCAAATGATTTTACCTGTAACTTTGTCAATTCTTTTTGTAAAAAAACGGTCTATGCATTATATTAAGGGTATATTTTTCTTCTTTTTATCAATGTTTAAATTTTTAAAATTGAGCTAGATATAACGGAGTTACATAACAAACTATACATGCACCTACCTAAAATCGGTTTTTTGACCACAAATCCCGATTTTGAGGGTATATTCAAAAAACTAAGTATGCAGTTATCTTATGTTCAACCAGGCCTACAACCTCTACTATGTCTCGAGCCGAGTTTATTTTCACTGTTACACCGTGTAATTAAAGTATAAAAAAAAAGAATTAAAATTAGTTAGGTTTGAAATGAAAAAGATCAAAAAGCTGGTTAATAAAGTAGTTTATTTTGAGAACTTATGGAAAGGAGTCATTAAAACAATCACTATAGTGTTATTCTAAAAGCTCACTTCGAAAAAACTTACAACAACAAAGAAAAATGTATGCTATTTATTTTTCAATTTTCTACCTATTCATTTATTAATAGCTTTAAAAACTCCCACAACTTTAGCTAGAAAGTGATCATCTTTGAGTTAAAATCGTTCAAGCATTAAACTCAAGTTTTCTCAATATTTGTAAAAGCATTGATTAACGTTCGGTTGAAAACATTTTAATAACTATTTAGATACTTTTAAATGCGGAAATGTTCAACTTAACCTTTCATTAAACTTTGCTACCTAAGTATAGGTGCTACTTTGTATGCTACCTAACTTTGCTACTTTGCTCATGTTCTAAGTATACTCATCTAACTATACTAGTCAAAATCAATTCTCTTCTTCTACACGAATAGTTAAACTTAAGCGATTTAGTAGTTTTGTAACTCCCACAAAATTTAACTCTTCACACAAAATCAATCTCATCCTCAATGACAAAACAATTAATATGCCGACAATTTTGTTTTGTTTTTTTATACTTTTAATTCAAAAATAATAAAAATTAGAGAAAACTTTAATCCAACAATACCTGAATAACAATCATATTTTTTTAATAATAAAATAATTGCTGCTGTTTTAATAATGAGCGGTTTTTTTCGACTCTTATGCGCTTCAAAAGCATCGAACTGTGACTTAACAACGAACGTTTAGAATAGAATAGAATTAGATCGGTATCGAATGAATGGGCCGTGATTTTAATGGCGTTTAGAAATCAGTGACAAATACACGTTTTCACTTTGATGTTTTTGCAAAACAATTTTGTATTTTGTCAACAGACAAGTTGGCAAAAAAAAAAACCCCGAACACGAAATGAACTTGTGCTCAAAATTAAAATTAAATCGAGACAAACAAATTGTAATATTTGGAGCAAAATATTGCACAAAATCGTGTGTTCTTATCTGATTTCGAAATTTTAAAGATGACTGAGATTAATCTTTCATTACAAAAGTCAATGCAGCTTTCATAGAACTTAAGCATGTATGTATATGATGATCGAAAATTTTGAAGTAAGATTTCTCAAAACATTCATATCAGACTTAAGCAGTTATTGTTTATGAACACAAATATGATGTCTGCCAAATGTCATTTTAAAATTTTTTTCTATTAGTTAACTATGTTCATCAGAGTTTGACCACCTAAATTCAATTTGTGTCCTCATGACGCTGTCAATTTTTTTGTTTTTTTTTATCATGTGTTCGAAGACCTCACGTCCATTTTCGTTCTATTAAATTTGCCATTGCGCCAGTAGCCACAGAGATAAAATTCCATGCAACGTTTTTTCATTCTTGTAGCATCATATGGTTATATGGTTTCATCACTGCAGTATATGGTTGCCACCCTGAAGTCATGACGATAAAAATTTTTTTAATATTTTCGTTGTGAGGCTTAATAGCACATCTATGCTGTCGCAAAATAAAATTTACCGTAGCATTTCTCCTGAGTGAGTTATAATTCCATGCAACGATACTACATTTCTGTTGGATAAGCTGTTATCTTCACGACTTGACCCTTCCGTGCGTAGAATTGGACGTAACACCTAATACACAAGGTATATTAAGGAAGGTAGAGTTATTAGTTGAAATTCTCTCTTGTGGTGGGTACAGCACCTGTCAAAATCAGCTATTGGACGAATAAAAGCAAAACAAATAACAAAATTTTCCAATTAGAATTGAGTTTTTGATGAAAATTATTTAAACGATTTAATGCCTAGATGTTTGTAGGAATCCTTTTCAAAAAGAAAATGGCTAGTGTGCCTCTTAATGAAGCAAGACGCAATCGCTGGAACGTTGCTTGTTCCACAACATTTTCCCAATCAGCACGGGTCTGCGAAAAGCATTTTTATAAAACGGATTTTATAAATCCTCCGGGGAATAATTGCGGTCCACTCCGGTTGCAGCCAGGAGCAGTGCCTTCCTTAGTGTTTCCGGAAATAGCAGAATGCTGTCCCATGCCAGACATTGTGCAACCAAATGGCGAAGTGATTCCAGCTCTTTTTTTTTATTTTTTTATTTATTTTTTTTTTACGCTCTTCTTATGTTTGACAGCTTCTGTAACCACCACTCCGAGACGAGACTACCTTGTTGAATATACCTTGCTAATACAGATGTCTCAAGAAGAGGTATAGGAACTTTGAAATGGCTGTGCAAAGTACGCCCTCCTTCAACCGAGCTGGCGGCGATACCAGTAAAGGCTACTGGAATAGCGATTTTGCATGAACTTGCTATTTTGTCTCTTCTGTATCAAGATAAAATAAATTTGTACGTTTTTCGCTTCACTCAAAAAAAAAAAAAAATAAATTGGAAAATTTCAGAAAAAATTTATCACATAGTTTAAGACATTCTCTTTATAAAAAGACCCTCTTTATAAAAATCACATTTACGGTATAGATTTGATGGTCATTACAAAAAACGCTTACGTAATAATAATATAGATTTTTTTCAAAAAGTATGGGAGGTGGGCATGGAAATTTTTTTTAATCTATATATATATTTCAGATCCTTGAGTGAGTTGTTTTGATATATATAAAAAAATAAAGCTTTTTAAAATTTTGTGTTATATGAGAGGTAGGCGTGTTTGTGGGCGGATTTCAAAAATTTTTGTAATAACTTCTAATAAAAGTAATTCTAACTTATGTACCAAATTTTATTGCTCTACGACGACTCCTTCTATTTTTTTCCAAACTTTTTATTTTTTCCAAACCACTGTGCGACGCTTACATGCGGCGGCCACACCATAACTTTAAAAAGTAGCGAGGTGACAACAAGTGCTAACGTTTCTTCACTATGGACAGTAGTGAAAAGGAGTTGATAAATAATTTCTTGAAGGTGGAATTATCAGAGTTTGAGAAACTGGAGGGTCTATCCAATATTACTACACACAAAATAAATATGCAGGATGATAGACCCATAAAGCAGAGGTACTTCCCGAAAAATCCCGCAATGCAAGCGATCATTAATGAAGAGATCGATGAGTTAATTGAAAAAGGGTGTATTGAGCCCTCACAGTGCCCCAATAGTGCTTGTGAAAAAGAAGACACGAAAATGGCGGCTCTGCGTAGATTATCGGCAATTGAATGCAAAATCCATACCAGACGCCTACCCAATACCACAAATTTATCATATTTTTGACCGTCTACGTTACGCAAAATATATCAGCAGTTAAGATTTAAAAAATGGTTATTGGCAAATTCCGATGGACGAAAATAGTAAGCAATACACAGCATTCACCAGGTCGAGGTCTTTTCCAATGGAGAGTAATGCCTTTCGGACTACATTCAGCCCCAGCGACGTTTCAGAGAGCGTTAGACCAAGTGATTGGTCCTGAGATGGAACCACATGCCTTAGCGTATTTAGACGACATAATTGTCACAGGGAATTCGTTCCAACAGCACATGGCTAACTTGTCCTTATCCTTATCCTTATCCTTATCCTTATCCTTATCCTTATCCTTATCCTTATCCTTATCCTTATCCTTATCCTTATCCTTATCCTTATCCTTATCCTTATCCTTATCCTTATCCTTATCCTTATCCTTTTCCTTTTCCTTATCCTTATCCTTATCCTTATCCTTATCCTTATCCTTATCCTTATCCTTATCCTTATCCTTATCCTTATCCTTATCCTTATCCTTATCCTTATCCTTATCCTTATCCTTATCCTTATCCTTATCCTTATCCTTATCCTTATCCTTATCCTTATCCTTATCCTTATCCTTATCCTTATCCTTATCCTTATCCTTATCCTTATCCTTATCCTTATCCTTATCCTTATCCTTATCCTTATCCTTATCCTTATCCTTATCCTTATCCTTATCCTTATCCTTATCCTTATCCTTATCCTTATCCTTATCCTTATCCTTATCCTTATCCTTATCCTTATCCTTATCCTTATCCTTATCCTTATCCTTATCCTTATCCTTATCCTTATCCTTATCCTTATCCTTATCGTTATCCTTATCCTTATCCTTATCCTTATCCTTGTCCTTATTCTTATCCTTACTGTTATCATTATTCTTATCCTTATCCTTATCCTTATCCTTATCCTTATCCTTATCCTTATGCTTATCCTTATCCTTATCCTTATCCATATCCTTATCCTTATCTTTATCCTTATCCTTATCCTTATCCATATCCTTATTCTTATCCTAATCCTTATCCTTATCCTTTTCCTTATCCTTATCCTTATCCTTATCCTTATCCTTATCCTTATCCTTATCCTTATCCTTATCCTTATCCTTATCCTTATCCTTATCCTTATCCTTATCCTTATCCTTATCCTTATCCTTATCCTTATCCTTATCCTTATGCTTATCCTTATCCTTATCCTTATCCATATCCTTATCCTTATCCTTATCCTTATCCTTATCCATATCCATATCCTTATTCTTATCCTAATCCTTATCCTTATCCTTATCCTTATCCTTATCCTTATCCTTATCCTTATCGTTATCCTTATCCTTATCCTTATCCTTGTCCTTATTCTTATCCTTATTGTTATCATTATTCTTATCCTTATCCTTATCCTTATCCTTATCCTTATCCTTATCCTTATGCTTATCCTTATCCTTATCCTTATCCATATCCTTATCCTTATCCTTATTCTTATCCATATCCATATCCTTATTCTTATGCTAATCCTTATCCTTATCCTTTTCCTTATCCTTATCCTTATCCTTATCCTTATCCTTATCCTTATCCTTATCCTTATCCTTATCCTTATCCTTATCCTTATCCTTATCCTTATCCTTATCCTTATCCTTATCCTTATCCTTATCCTTATCCTTATCCTTATCCTTATCCTTATCCTTATCCTTATCATTTTCCTTATCCTTATCATTATCCTTATCCTTATCCTTATCCTTATCCTTATCCTTATCCTTATCCTTATCCTTATCCTTATCCTTATCCTTATCCTTATCCTTATCCTTATCCTTATCCTTATCCTTATCCTTATCCTTATCCTTATCCTTATCCTTATCCTTATCCTTATCCTTATCCTTATCCTTATCCTTATCCTTATCCTTATCCTTATCCTTATCCTTATCCTTATCCTTATCCTTATCATTATCCTTATCATTATCCTTAGCCTTATCATTATCCTTAGCCTTATCCTTAATCTTATCCTAATCCTTATCATTATCCTTATCATTATCCTTAGCCTTATCATTATCCTTAGCCTTATCCTTAATCTTACCATTTTTATTATTATTTTAAAATTTTATTAATTTTATTTTTATTTTATTTTTAATTTTTATTTTATTATTATTAATTTTTATTTTTATTGTTATTTTATTTCATTTTAATTTTCTTTTTTTTTTTTGATTTTTTTATTTTTATTTTGGTTTCCATTTTTATTTTACTTTTATTATTTTTTTCTTATTTTTATTTTTTTTTTTTAATTTTTCTATATATTACTACATTTTCTATATTTACGTTTATTGTAATTTTATGTTTAATTTTTATTCTTACTTTTAATTTTCCTCTTATTTTTAATTTTATTTTTGTTTCTACATATTTCTATTTCTATTTCTATTTCTATTTCCATTTCCATTTCCATCTCCATCTCCATCTCCATTTCCATTTGTATTTCTATTTTTATTTCTATTTCTGTTTTAAATTTCATTTTTATTTCTATTGAAATGCTTTACTTTGTTTTTCCTTCATGAGGTGAAGGAATCCTTTTGTTAATGTTTTCAATTTCAACTTACCACCTATACTGAGCGAGTAATAATTCCATTCTACGATACCATATTTTTGCTGCTTAAGCTTCCTTCTCCGCGACCTGATGGCCCAAAATTAATTTTTTTATTAATGAACGCCACTTTATTTTTGTTTTTATCATTACCCGTAGGGCATATACTTACGAAAAAATAAATGTACAATGCCTTTGCATTGTTTTATTTTGCTTTTTCTATGTTTTCAAGAAAGAATTAACCAATTTCTGTTGTATCACAACTTTTATCGTTACGTCTTTATAAAGAGAAAAATAATTCCATGCAACGACGTTTAATTTTGATTAAAATACTTACATAATTATTTTGAAAATATGCTTGATAAGACTTTACATTGTTATCTCATCAAAAATGTCTTCCATGACTAGCAATACTTCAAAATAACAGCTTTTCATTTTAAAAATCAAAGAAAGTTATAAGCAGCAACATGCTTAACAGAAGCCAAAGTGCAAAAAGCAACATAATAATGTAATAGTCTTCTGCAACATGCTTCAAAGTCTAAACATTGTTTGTTTAGAAGTATTAAATGGACACAAATTAATATTTCAAGTAATTTTTAATGATGCTAAATTTTTTATAGTACCAATTAATGTAACAAATTAGAATTGTACAGTTCAAGTCATTGTACTGATACAATTGTACAAAGTGATTATACAAGCAATGTTATAATCAAATCTTTGGCAACATTTTTGACATTGAAACATCTTTCTGACAGCAATATTGCTAAAGTATTGATCAAAAGAGTGTGTTGGCTTTTAAAAATACTTTTAAAATCTTAGCAACATATTGAACGTCTTGGTAGCAACATTTTTAAGCAGCAGAATTGTTAACAGCAACCTAATGCAAGCAACATGCTCAACAGGGCTTAACAGAGCCATATTAAAGATCACACCATAACATTACCAAGCATTACAACAACAACCACAACTAGCAATATCATTAACATTAAAAGTTAAAGCTTCGTTTTAATCCGAGGATTGATCGATTGAACAATTATCATCGATCGATGCCGCTACTTCAGACTCAAAGCGATTTTTAATATTTCCACCACGATCGCTCGAAACCAGCTCAGTTCTGTTTCGGCAACAACAGGCGTCGGTTGTGGTTAACGGAAAGTGAAAAATAAATAAAAAAAAAACAATAAGTTTTTAAGCATAGCTTGAAACAGATCAAGACAGTTGAAGTTACACATACACACACCTGCTGGAACTTGTAATAGTTGATGCCACTGAAGCAACATTTTTTACATTACATTTCGGTTAGTGCTGACTAGAGTTGTTGTTTTTATTGTGGCTTAAAGTGACTTCTGCTTATTTCGAGGCACAAACAAAGTCAGTGGAGTAGAGCGAGCCGATCTTCCGCGGAAATAAATATTGGAGAAGAAAAGAAAAAACTCCATCATCAACTATTAAGCCGGAGCAAGACACGCGTTACTCTAACGTTGTTTTAGTGAATTGTTTAAGCGTGTGCGTGAATTGCATTTCGATGCATAAAAAACTTGTGTTGTTTTTATTGTTGTAATGTAAACAGCAGTTTTCTGTCATTACTTTCAATGCGTGTTGTGAGCTAGAAAAAGTGAAACCGGATTTTTTTTTTTTTGTTTTTACATTTTTCTTTTCCCTCTTCGCTATTTTGTGTTTGCATTTTTATAAGGCGTTGTTGTCATTGTTGTTGTTATTGTTAGTTTTATTGGCAATATAAAATACTGTTGTTGTAACGCGATATCTTTATTTAGAGAACGTTGTAGCAGAAGGAGACGAATAATCTGGCTAAAACAAAAAATTGTTAAGAATTAAAACTTTGAAAAGAACCCACAAGATTGTTAGAACCAGCAGCAGCAACATCTCACAACTTTAACCTACCAAACTTTGGTGAGTAACAAAAAATGTGTAAAAACAACAACTCAAGCATGGTTATAAAAAGATTTATGCTAAACATATCTACAGGAATAACTAGAATAATAAACAAGTATATATTTTCGTCGACATGAGACATCTCCACTCAAGCTTTGCTTAACTTTATGATTCCGCCAAACGAATTCGAAAATAAAACAACTCACAAATGATTAAAAACTTTTAAACAGTTAATTATTGTTTGTTGTTAGAAGTTGGCAACTTTTTCTTGTCACTTTCAACATAACCTAGGCTAACTCGGAATTAATTTCATTTACAACCTATCTATTTTTTACCATTGATCGTGAGTTTTCCTCCCATGCATACCAATAGATAGCAATTTGTTGGTGGTACTTTAACTTAATGCATTACGTGCTTAAAATTGATTTATTTACCACCAACAACGTTGAAATAAATAAGAAAAAGTAAAAGAAAATGTATGCATAAAATCTTGAGGAATGCCGGAAAGGAATGTTTATGGGAAGATTTAAAAAAAATTTTTGTACGCATTTTTCGAGTTATAAGAAATGGGTTTAAAAGTTTTCAATACTTTATGTACAGCTTGAAGCTTTCTTTAAAAATATTAATTCGATAAAACTACACAGAGAAGAAATTATTAAATTTATCCAAAAACTTTTTTAATTTAACCAAAAAGCGAGTTATTTTTGCATTAATAACGCATTTGCATAAATCGACTGCGTAAATATTTAAAATATATTTAAATACTTTTTTAATTAAATAAAATATTAAAATATTTAAACAGAATTAATAAAAAATATATTAAAATTATGCACGAATTTTTTGAAATATCTTTCAAATATTTACTATTTGAAAATAAATCTATCGCATTTAAAGAGAATTTATATAAAAATATTGAAATTTTAAAAACAATATATTTAAATATTTCTCACGATCTGTGTCCATCAAATAGCATTTGCTTGTATATTTTATTTTCTTTTTTACTTTTTTCGTTCTCATTATTGACAGTTGGTGCAATATTATGGCATGAAATGTCAAAAATAGTATAAATTAGAGAAGGAAAAAGTAGAAAAGAAAATAAATAGCAAAATATGTAGGCAAATGAAAATCGGTGCAAGATATTTGTGAGAAAATGTCCGGCTGTCACTCTAACCTTGCATAATTGCATCAAGCGATCACCCATCGTACTCACAAATCATCTTGGCCAAACATCCACACTATATAATATTCATAACAAAAAGCAAATGGAAACTATAAGAAACCGAAAGCAAGAATCTTCATTCTAAAAACTTCATTGATAACTGCTGGAACAGAGTGCGAACAGAGTTGTTGCTGCTTGTCAGCTATTTCAGCTGTATGTTATTGGTATGTAGGATTGAGGTATAAATACAATTTAAATACAGGAAAAAATGAGTTGTAAGGAAAATATTTGATTTATCCACGTAAATATTTAAATAAAATGTATACTCAGGCCTGGATAATGTTAATATGCGTTATTTCTCTTAGTGTATAAGTAAGCAAAGGATCTACCAATAAAGTTGATTGACAAAATTTTAAGCAAGCCATGGATGACTTGTTTTCTAGTTCTTGACAATCTGACCATATTATTCAAAATACTTTGGAGAGCCCATTCTATTCTGAACAATTAAATATCTTTGCAAATTAATGTTTGCAATTTGTATAAAAAAAGATTGTTACTAAAATTAATATTCCTTTATGAAATTTTTGTGTTGTTTCTTTATCTCAACTCTTTCAAATACAGGAACGATTTTCGAACTGTTTTTTAATGTTATAAAAATCGGGGTTATAAAAATAGTTCATTATAAAAAATTGCTAACACTTATAAGCATTGCTTCAAATGGGTTATCAACAAGTCTTTTGGATATTTGTTTCTAATTTATAACGGTTTAAAAACCATTGGTGGTAAAATATAGCTATTTATTTCAACTAATTTTGGGATCCAAATAAACTAATAGAAGAAATTCGTTTCAATCATTAATCTCAGTCCGATTTTTTATTGTAATTTTAATATATTTTGTTTAATTATAGACATCAGAGTACGCAATCATCCACACGCGTGCCTATGTAAGCGTACGTTTCCAAAAGGTTCACAAGAAAGCTCACGCACTTGCCAACTCGTGCGCTTTTAAAAATTTTATCTTGCTCTCGTTCATAAACGCTTTTAGTTAGACTTTGAGAAATGAGATCTCACCTATCGTGGCGCTAATGGACAATATCACAGCTGAGACTTTAGGACCTTATAAGCCAGTTCATGAGCCGCGTATGTCAATGAAGGCAATAAATATAAAAACAGAGAAGATTAAGAGGATAACTTAGCTCTTAGTGGGTTATTGGAAGTTTCATGCATTATATTGACTTTTATGAAAAATATCGTTGATTCTTTGGTCAAAAGATTCCACCGGGTTAATGTATCGATAAAGTTGCATCATTGGAACTTTTGAAGGCTCTTTTATTTTGTTCTATATCAAATTTTGGTCGATATACCTATAACTCCAATGAAATCAATTTGTCAAGCATTCATCGATTTTTGTCCAATAACTCTTCAAAAGCCAAAAAAGTAAAAAAGAACCAGCTAGGACCATATAACGTTCGAGCATATTATTTTGGCCATACGAGGGTGACTACATGTATTTCGGGAATTAATATAAAGACCAATTTTTTCTTCTCATATTGAAAGAAAGGCAAAAATTTAGGTTATAGAAAAAAAGAAATATTCTGTGAAATAAAGAAAACAAACAAGCGCCGAAGAATTATTCTTCATCAAGACAATGCGAGCTCGAAACGTTTTTGAGCACTTAAAGGCGTTTTTGAGCATTTAAAACATCGAATCATTCGTCCTAATTTGGCCGTACAGTCTATACAGGACCATACAGTTCTTATTTGGCACGCAATGACATTTTTGAGCATTTTTGAGCACTCAAAACATCGAATTAATGGGTCATCTGTCCTGATTTGGCCGTACAGTCCATACAAGACCATACAGTCCTGATTTGGCACCCAATGACTTCATTTTGTTTTCGCACATCAAAGACAAACTTCGTGGACAACGAGGTGTCTCAAGCGGAATGGGATAAGTGTTCTGGCAAATGGTTCGAACTCAGGCCAAAATTTATTAATTAAATTGAAGAATATTTCGAAAAACAATAATGAAAAAAAATTTGGCCTTTATATTTATCTCCGAAACCTACATAGCATTATAGGTTTTTTTGAAAGATTTATTGATTTCATAGATTTTCCTGTGACTAATCAGGCTCCATTTTAATTGTTGCTATACATTGCTATCTAGGGGTCCTGAACTGTCTCATGCTCCTCAATCGTCTCATTTGTGGACATTCTCGCGTACACAACTGAGCGGACTCTCCGATCCCTTATAGACAACAATCAACACTACACAATGCTTTAGCATTTATGGGGGGCATCTGAGCCTTAGATTAGTTTAAAAAAAATTCAATTACGTGAATTATATTTTGTGGAATTTGTGAAGGATTTGCTGTTTTGATGACGACGTCTCTTTATACGTTTTAGTAGGCGTAGTTTTCATCCGATTTTGCTCATTTTCAAACTTGAACTTACTTTCTTAAAAAAAACCTTCATACAGCAAATTTTATTTCGTTAACTTCAAAATTACGGAAATAATTGTGAAGACTGATAGACAGATGTGATTAAATCGACTAAAGAAGTGATGCTGATCAAGAATACATATGTACTATATCTCCTTAAAAGCGTTACAAGCGAAGTAACAAATAGCGTGTGGGTATGAAATAATATCGAATTGAAACTAATTGTTGAGCTTAAGGCCAAGTATGTTAATGAAGAAAACAACTAACTACAACAACGGCTCTGTATAGAGCAAATCATACAGCAGACTAGACAGACTGTTTCGTTAGCCGCTACACCAATTCATTCAGTAGTCTTGCATGACTTTGGCTGTGATCCACTTAGTTACTAAAATTTGCTAGATTCTGATTATTGTCGAGAAAATTTCTATTGAAATTGAGTCTAGAGGTGCTATCTTTGTGTCAGACCTAATTTGACCCAATTTTGAAAGCAGATATAAAGGAGTGTAGAAGTTTTTTTTTTAATAATAAAAAATGAAGCATGTCTTGGCATTATTTTAAAGTATGCAAAATGAAATTATTCTTTAAAAATTATTTCCTTCACATGGTCACCTTGGCTGCACTTCACATACGACATTCGAACGACGCAATTTTTCGTCACATTTGCAAGCATTTCATTTACTTCCATCTCATTCACATAGACCTATGACTGGACGTAACCCCACAAGACATTGTGTTGTCTTGTTCATTTAAAAAAAAAAGAATTGGGATCGATGATGCCTTCTGAGTGCAATCCGCACCAAAATGTGAGCCGTTGTCAATGTAATGGAGTTTCCAGTATGTCGTGTGGCTATTCATCGCACTCAATTTTGCAATTCTGTTTGTTTACGTACCCACATAGCCAGAAATAAACCTCGTCCGGAAATATACATTTTTTATTGAAATCAGGATAATTTTCGAGCTGCGCCAATGCCCAATCTGAGAACGCATAGTGCCTCCGATGGTCTTGTATGATGAGATTTCATCATTGAATAAAACATGCATAAGAATGTTGAAATTTCAATAAAATAAAAAATAAAATAGCGTCGAGCTGACAACACACATATGAGATATCCCTATTAGAAAACTACAGGGTTGCCCATATTCGACGGACCCATGTTTTTGTTAAAACTTGTGTGCGGTGGAGCGCCGTCTTGTTGAAACCAGAACTGCCTCATACGCTTTCGACGAATAATTGGCATCACAAAATTGGTCATCATGTCGCGATAACGCTCCTGGTTGATGGTAACAGCATGGCCATTTTCATTTTGGAAGAAAAATGGCCCAATGACCGTTTTCGCACTAACGCCGCACCAAACTGTGACTTTTTCGTCATGAAGAGGCACTTCTTGAATCTCCTGAGGATTTTCAGTGGCGTAAATACGGCAATTTTGCTTATTTACGGTCCCATTCAATGTGAAATGGGCACGTGAAAAAGCACGTTGAGTTTTCACAATTGACTTCTTCTGTTGAATGTAAATTTCAACTATTTCAGAGCGCTCGCGTGGCGTGTATTGTTCCATGGTAAAAATCTGCTTGGACTGACGCTTCAAACGCGGTATGTCATTAAGCGATCTGACATCTCTGTCAAAAGTTATGGCGTTGCCAGATGGGTCCGTCGAATATGGGCAACCCTGTATAGTGAATTAAAAACATCCTTTATGATAAGACAATAAATAAAACATAATACCGCCAAATAAAATGGATGGAATGGATAACGAGGGTAGCACCTCATCATACAAATCTGGACTTAAAAAAGCTAGAAGTTTCCACTTCTCTCTTTTAAAATTTCTACAGATCAGAGAAATCAGAGTGAATATTATCGGACATAGCACTTAAAAAATAAGGCCGAGATTAGACTGTGAGTGGTATGCCTCCGATAAAGCTAATGTTTCTTCATCCATACTTCCATTCTATCCTGAACTACATATACCTTTAAGAATTCTTTTCTTCGAATGGGGAAGATTTATGGGTAAGAATTAAGAACAAAATTCACGTAACGTACATTAAATTATGCAAGTCATTAAAATAATTTTTTCAAAACCACATCTTGTTATATATAATCTAACGAAGTTATAGTTAGGAAAAATACCGTTACGTCATTTATGTTTATTGAACAATGGTTTTTTTGTTTCACTTTTAACAACACGTTATTAACTTCTTAAAAAAGTTCTTAAGTTTGAAATCTTTTGCAAATTGTGAATTATTAAGACTTCACTTCCTTCTTCTGTGACACCTTGTGGTTGTTTACGCTATTGAGAAAACAAAATAGTCATTTATTATACACCATTGAAGAACCGACAAATAAAAGCCTTTATATCTGCTTATTACTTATAGCTCTTATATATTTTAAATAACATTCTAAACAACTATTACCTGGATGAGGCTTAACTAAAGTAGCTCTGAATATAATTAAAAATAAATTAAATACATAAGTATGAATATTGACTTCTAGAAAATAAAACATGGCCTTCAATAAACAACAGTGTCTGCTAATGAAACGATAAATTAAAATAATGCATATTATTCTGAATAAACCGGAATTTCAAACTAATAAAACTATTAAAAAACTTTGCAACAAAAGTGTGATGATCAAATCAAATGCAAATGCGATGCGTTCTTAAAGTAAAAATCATGTGATTAACAGTTTCATTTAAAGTTAGTAAACTATTACTGGATTTTTTTTTTTTAATTTAACCCATTTCTGGCCAAGACAAGCAAATTTTTTTCCGGTGAAATCCTTATAATGATTAGGTTGTAGGTTCCCCAAAATGGATCTGAAATGGTCAAAAAATGTTTCCGCTTTTCCGTTCACCTGGAGCAGCAGGGTGCGAAAACGCACCCGTGGCAACTAAGATGTACAAGAACTTTATTTGGGAATAATATAAATATATGAAAAATCAAAATTTGCGTGATGGTTATACTTTTATTTAACCACAGAGAGTAATCAAAATGCCATGTAAAAAGCTTCTTGAGAACGAGAACATTTCGTTCATCGCTGTTCGGAGTCGGCGTTAAACATGTAGGTCCGGTTCTCGGTCAATTGTGTACAAACTAAATAACACGCACAACACAATTGATCATAAGAAGCTAGGTCAAAGTCCTTTCAAGGGCTGAAATGGCCAGTTATTTATTTAGTTATTTATTTTAATATTAGATTTCTGGCTATCTCCGATCTGAAATCAAGCTGTGGCATTGATTTTATATTTTTCTCTTTACATGCAAGACAGTGTAATTTCCACGCGTCAAAGTGTTGGTAAAGTACTTAAATATTAGCACTAGCAAGCAAAATCCAATACAATAAATTCAAATTAGTTTTGCAATTAAATTTTATATAATAGTTAGTATTCATTACTTTAATAGAAAAATCAGGCTAAGCGCCCCGGGTGCGTTTTCGCACCCAACGAAAAGTAATGCATATAAATCGCAATTGCATTTACTTTACGTTATACAGTAAATTATTTATTATTTTTTGATTTATTTTCATCACATTTATATAATTCTAAGACATTTTTTCCTTCGTTAAAATTGAATCTTTTTATCTGGTAGGGGGAAGAGAGTATGGTTGGGGGAATTCTTAATTCGAACTTACAATACGAAAGCTAAAATATCAAACATTCTTTTTATGCATTAACATTAAAATAGAGTTACATTTATTGTTTATTAAAAAATTTCCCAACTTTTGGATGCGAAAACGCACCCTTTGGCAAGAAATGGGTTAATAATATGTCGCAATTAAAATAAGTGCAAGGCTATTCATACTTGGTGCTCCAAAAATTTGGATACAATCAATGTTGATTTTTAGAGGTTTTTTGAGGATTCCGATTTTTTTGGAGATTCCGATAGGGACAAATATTATTGTTTTTAAGTTGGCACTACTGTCACTGACAACTGTACAAGCCCAGCAAGCATTTTGACTCTATAAAGAGTCTTTTAAGACTCATATAAATGAGCCTTCATCGCCATAATGACTACTTAGACTTATAATAAAGACTCTTTAAAGACTTATAATAGAGACTCTTTTATAACTCATTTAAATGAGTCTTTTTGGACTCAAAGTTAAGATTATTTTATGACTCATTTTAAATACTTTTTTAGGAACTTTAATAATAAAGTTCCTAATAATAAAGACTTTAAATGAATGCTTTTTTAGAACTCATATAAATGTCTTTTGGACTCAAAATTAAGACACTTTTGATAGTCATATTTGATACTCTTTTAAGAATCATGGAAATGGAATCTTTAAAGACTCATACTGAGAACTCTTTCAGAACTCACAGAAGTAATTATGATCCGTTTTGGGCTGAAATATATTTTTAGATTCAAATTTATTTAAAATATTTGATAGTTGAAAAATAAAAAAAAAATGCCAACAATATATTTTTTTAAACATTTCAAATAAAAAGTAATAGAAGAAAAATTTAAAATCATTTTAAAATCATATAAAAGACTTCTTTATGTCTTTTCTTGCGTCTTTTTATTGTGTACTCATAAAACACGCATAAAAAATACTCTTTTTAAAGTCTTATTTCTGAGCAATCATTTTACAATCATATAAAATACTTCTTTATGAGTATTTGTTGCGTACTCACAAAACACGCATAAAAAATAATCTTTTTAGAGCCTTATTTCGGAGCAATCATTTTACAACCATATCAAAGACTCCTTTATGAGTCTTTTTATTGCGTACTCATAAAACACGCATAAGAAATACTCTTTTTAGAGTCATTTTTTTTGAGGCACTCAGAAATTGTTTGGTGGGAGATTACACGTCAAAATATTCATAAGTGTTTGAGATACTCGTCCTTTTGTTAATAGTTAAAAGTGAATTATTCATTTTTTATAATGTCTGAAAGTATTAAACAACGTAGATCCATTAAATTTTGTGTGCGAAGTGGAATTTCTGCTGCCGAAACATTGAAAATGTTGCAGAAGGCCTTCAGTGAGCAAGCTCTATCGAAAACAAGAGTTTATGAGTGGTACAAAATGTTCAAAAAAGGTCGTGTAAGCGTCGCAGACGAGGCACGGCGATCATCAACATAAACTGATGAGCTACACGACAACAAAATCAAAGAATTGGTGCTCCAAAATCGTCGATTCACAGTTCGAGACCTTACTGACCTTGTTGGAATATCGGAAGGATCAGTGAAAGCCATTTTGAGCGACTATTTAAACGTCAGAAAAGCGAAATCTCGATTGGTACCAAAAACGCTAAATTTCATGGAAAAACAGCGTCGCGTTGTTGTTGTGTGTGAAATAATGCTTTCCGACTATCCAGACAAAAAGAAACGCATCATAACTGGAAATGGCACTAGGGTCTAAATGGCACAGCCGATCAATCGGGTGAATAACGTGCAAAAGAGTAGCCGAGACCGAAAAAACTACGTCAAAGCAAGTCAAAAATCAAGGTCGTATTGACAGTTTCCTTCGATTATCGTGGTGTGGTGCTTTATGAATTCCTTTCAACCGGCCAAACTGTCAACGAAGTTTCCAACACACTTTCCTTTCAACACACTACTTGGGTGTTATGCGTCGTTTGCGTAATGCTGTGCTTTAAAATAGATCGGATTTGTGGAGAGACAATTCTTAGTTTTTGCATCACGATAATGCACCATCTCACACTACATGCATAATACGAGGTCATTTCGCCAAAAACTTGACCCATATCGTGCCATAACCACCGTATTCACCTGACTTAGCCCCATGTGACTACTGGCTATTCACTAAACTCAAGAGACCACTCCGTGGACACCGTTTTGAATCCATAGAAGAGATAGACACCGAAGCGAAGATGGAATTGAAGGCTATTTACAAAAGGACGTGTATCTCAAACACTAATGAATATTTTGATGTGCAATTTGTCACAGATGTCAGTGAAAGTAGTGCCAGCCTAAAAATAACAACATTTGTCCCTATGGGAAATAAATTTTTTTGGGATTCTGCTATTTTTTGCCCACAGTATAGAAATCAGATTTCAATAGACTTCTACATCACGTCAATTGGACCTACACTAAGGGAAATAACGCATATTAACATTATCCACGCCTGAGTATATATTTAATTTAAATATTTACGTGGATAAATCAAATATTTTCCTTACAACTCGTTTTTTCCCGTATTTAAATTTTATTTATGCCACACACTGACACACATATTCCATACAGCTGCCAAGCAGCCGCCAAGCAGCAGCAGCATCGCACTCTGTTCCTGTGCGATGCTGCTGCAGTTTCTTCGCACCAGCAGTTGCAGGTCTTATAGTTCTCATTTAGTTAATGTTTCAAGGGTAATATATCGTGGATATTTGACAAATATGATTTGTGAGTGCGGTGGTGAGTGCGAAGCATGATGAATTCATGTAAGGTGGAGTGACAACTCGGTATTTTCTCAAGAATGTCACTCCACTCTACATGATTTCATCATGCATCGCACTCACCACCGGACTCACAAATCATATTTTCACAAAAAGAAAATAAAATATACCACTAAATGGCATTTGATATGGACGCAGCTCGTGGGAAATATTCAAATAAATTGTTTTTCAATTTCAATATTTTTATATAAATTTTCCTTAAATGCGATAGTTTTATTTTCAAATAGTAAATATTTGAAAGATATTTAAATATATTCGTGCATAATTTTAATATATTTTTTATTAATTCTGTTTAAATATTTTAATATTTTATTTAATTAAAAAAGTGTTTAAATAAATTTTAAATATTTACGTGGTCGATTTAAATAAATGCGTTATTGGTGCAAAAATTACTTGCTTTTTGGATAAATTAAAAAAGTTTTTGGATAAATTTAATAATTTTTTCCCTTAGTGTACAGACTACACTACTAGGACGTTCAAGATGCTGTCGGTCTCCAAGTGACGGCACCAACACTAATCAAATGCATGACATTTCTGACGGATGGCAACCTTAACATGAATACACCATAAATGTCAGATCGATCTGTCAATGAATAGTGACGTTACAGTGTTCTAAATTAAACAACTTTTGTTATTCTTATAAAAATGGATAAAGAAGAATTCTGTACCTTGATTAAGCATTACTTTTTACGTAACAAAAGTGCAAAAGAAATATAAGAAAAGCTCGATAAATATTATGGTGAATCTGCTCCGTCGTATTCATATATCTTGGACTGCAGAGTTCAAAAAAAGTCGAATCAGCACAAAAAATGAACACGCCGGGGGAGCACCGAAAAAAGTGACCGCTCCAAAATGTATTGGAAAAATCCACGATTTCATATTGGACAACCCGAAAGTGAAAGTGCGTGAGATAGCTAAAGCCGAAGGCATATCAAGTGGGTCGGTGGTTTTAATTTTACATGAACATTTGGGTATAACAAAGCAAACTGCAAGATGTGTCCCGCGTTCGTTAACAATCACTCAAAAAAATGAACGTGCACTTCCCAATAATGTTTGGACATGTTTAATCAAAATCAGACTGATTTTTTGCTTAAAATAGTGACCATGGATTAAACATGGATACACCAGAATCGAAGGAATCAGCAAAAGATTGGGTAAGTCCCAGTTAAAGTGCACCAAAGCGAGCGAATACTCAATAAAGGGTCGGAAAAGTCTTGGCGTCTTGTTTTTTTGGTATTCAAGTGGTATTTTTTTCATCGATTATTTTAAAAAAGGAAAAACAATCAACAGCGACTATTACTGTAAATTATTGGATCGATTAAAGAACAAAAGAGCAAGTAAACTGCCCCATTTATCGATAAAAAAAATCATATTTTTGCAAGACAATGCTCCGACTCACAAATCGATCGAAACCATGGCCAAATTGCAAGAGTTACGCTTCGAACTGCCTCAACATTCCCGATATTCTCCTGATTTGTTCTGAACTGTTCCAAAACTAAAAAAGGTGGCTCCAGGGAGGGAGATTTGCAATGAATGAACAGGTCGAATTGGAAACTGAAGCATCTGAGATCTTTAGAAATCTTATTATTCAAAGGTATCGCAATGTTAGAAAATCGTTGGAATAAGTGTATCGAGCTGAAAGGGGACTATTAGACTTCTATTTAGGAACAACTTTTTTCTACTTAGAACTTCTATTAAGGGAAAAAATAAACAATAATTTTGGCAAAAGTCGTGTGTTTTCTTTGTTAGGCCGGCAGCATCTTGAACGCTCTAGTATGTATGCGTCAGCCGCAATGGCCACATGCCCGAAATCATACTCAAACATAAATATCAAAAACTTATCTTTAAGATAAAGTTTATTTCATATATGTTTAATTTCAATTGAAAGTTCTCCGCCTCTAAAAAAAGCACCCTAAAAGCACTTAACCCATTGTTAAAATGTTTGCAGAAAGTAAGTCCAAGAGTACTCGTAAAGTTTATTAAATAATTAAACTGGGTTCCATAAGGGAACTCTTTTTTATGATCATTAATTTATTGCTCCAATTTCAGTAGTTACTCTTCAAATAGTCAACTCAATTGTTTTAAAATTTAAAAGTTTTTAAGGAAGTATATTTATAAAGGTCATAGAGAACCATTCTCATAGCCACTCTCAAAAATTTCCGTACTGAATTTTTTCACATGCTCATTCGCATGGACAAGTTTTTTGAATAAAATTAAGAAATGGGAATTCTGCAATACATACGTCAAAAGAAGACAAAACGAGTTTGTCCAATTTTTTTCTTTTTTTTTTTCTTAGTTGAGTATTTTTTTAAAAGTGGTTTAATAAAATAACTGCAATTTATTTTTTTTTTTATAAAAAAAATCATTATATCTTTTACTCGTGTGTCCAGACGACTGTTTTAATTAGTTGTTATCTGCTAGTTTCACTCTATAAAAACTTGAAATAAAACAAGTAATAAAACAAGTAGTAGAGAAATCAGCTTTGGAAGAACTTAAACCAAGAATACATTTTTTTCGACTTTATTTAATTACAATTTTAAGCAATCCTCAAAGCCTTTTATGATCAATCTACCAGTTAAATTAAAATTTAACTCAATTTAACCACTTGCAAATCCATTAAACTATCTGATATATTAATTGTTTGCTTCTTTATTCAAGATGGAATTGTTAACACCTGTTGAGTAACTGTAACAACTGTTTACCAACTGTTTGTTCTAGTTGATTATGTGTCTCATTAAAATGTATCTTAAAATATAGTTGTTCTGAAATGATCGAGAACTGGACCTACTAGTTTTTGCCGACTCCAAACGGTTAATGTGCATGTTCCTAAGCAGGTTTATATGGCATTATTTACTGTTTGCACTTTCTGAGAATAGAATAAGCCAAACTGGACGGACCGAAAATAAAATGTGCTAGTTCAGATGATTAGCAGTTTCCTGGAAGTCTCTATGTCAGTGAAGACGATGTTAAGTTGCTATTCCATCTTATTTTGATATCTGCGGGACTTAAGGAGTGTTTTGGATGTTATTTCAACAGATTCCAGGTCTTTCAAAGTATCTTGACTGTAATTTGGCCATGCATATATCTGTAGATGATATCTCATTCATCTTAAAGCTAGTCACGGCTCCATGTATTGCGGTAATTTGGGTTTAAAAGGCACTGCAATGGTCAGCAAGCCTGTCAGAGAAGACTCCTTCGCAAAATTTTCCATCTAATTTGATCCATCACTATGCTCGTCGATGCCAATGACATTATTTGGTGGAAGATTTTCAAGCCCCCATTCATTTCGAGAGGGAATGGTTACATCAAATTTCTTATTTCTCCTTAAGGAGAGTTTTGTAGTATGTAGTCAACGATTCGGGGCTTAGGATAAAAGTATTGCCTAATATAAGAGTCTTCCCGTCGTTTCCTCTGAATTGAGAAATAGCCGCATTTGCAGCCATCTATTTTGTAAGGATATCGAGTGGCGTAAGATAGACCATATTGTCTATTGAGGAAGGAAAGATTCTTAGAGCTAATGCACAGTAATGATCTTTTTTCACCTTCAGGAAAAAAATTCCACTTTTAAAGAGTAAAAACTTATAAAAACCTTCATTTACTTTGGATGTAACACTCTTATATATCCACTTCAGGTTGTATATTAATTTCAGGATATATATATCCACTTCAGGATTTTGAATATATCGTGATTAAAGATCAAAATAACCACACTTAAATCCATTGTTGCCTGAGCATTGTTTCCGCCAGTAGAATTTGCCGAAATTTTTTATTCGACAACCAAAAAATTCTATGCTATTCATATTGAACCTTTTTTATAAATATACTAGCTGACCCGGCAAACGTTGTTTTGCCCAAACTTAATATTCAATGGTGCTACTTTTTCAACAGATGACGGTGTAGTTTGAAAGACAAACACAATTACCAAATTTTAGTCTATTATGACCAAAACCGTTTGAAATATAGCATTTTCATATATTTGTGGGTGGTAAAAGTGGGCGTGGCAACATATTTTTAGTACAGTTTCCGACAGCAAGCAAACAAAATGAATTAGTATAATAATTTAAAAATTTATTTATAATACCAAATTTTAGTATAATATCACCAAAATCTTATGATATATAGAGTTTTTATTGATTTGTAGACGGTAAAAGGGGGGAGTGGAAACTCGGTTTGAGTACAGTTGCCGACAGTGAGCATAAAAACTAAACCCCCAAATTGTAGCCTAATACGGCGAAACCATCGTAAATATAGCATTATTATTGATTTGTGGGCGGTAAAAGGGGGTGTGGCAACCCAGTTTTAGTACAGTTGCCGATAGTGAGCATACAAACTAAATTACCAAATTTTAGTATAATACCACCAAAATCTTCCCATATATAGAATTTTTATTGATTTTTGGGCGGTAAAAGGGAGGTGTGGCAACCCAGTTTTTGTAAAGTTTCCGATAGTGATCATACAAACTAAATTACCAAATTGTAGTCTAATACGACCAAAACCGTCGGAAATATAGCATTTTTATTGATTTGTGGGCGGTCAAAGAGGGTGTGGTAAATTTTTTTTCTACATAGTGTCCTTCCTTGGGCCAATACGAATCCATCAAGCTCAAAATTGTAAAAATTGAACGACCGCTTCTTGAGTTATGCGCGTACACACGGACGTCAGTCATTTTTATATATAAGATTACACCTCTAGAAGTCCCTGGCCCTCTGATGTAGGTGGAATTTTTGAAATAGTTTTTTTTTATATTTTTTTTTTATGAAAATAGTTTCAAATTTAATCCACCTTATTCAATGCATAAAATATGTGTATAAAAATTTCTTCCACATGAGAATAGCAAAATGTAAGATAAACACCAATAGTTTGAGGCAATTTATCATAAAATAACCCTTATAATGTGTACCTTCGAGACCGCAACAGATCCCATTTTAAATCAGATTTTTTAAAAAAATGCATTTTCTTTTTCTTTTATTAGAAAATATAACAAATATCAAAGAGATGTAATATACATGAATAAAAAGTTTAAGATTTTATTGGTTGACCTCTTCGGAAAAAATATCCCATACTTAAGAAAGTTCGCAATTAAAAAATTTGTCAAATTTCTAGTATTTTTTACTAGAACAACAAAGACAACCTAGGCTCACATATCATAAGAATTCAATAAACTTTAGTAAGAAAAGCTGAGAAAAGCTCTTTCAACAAATTTTCTTAAAGGAAATATTAGTGGTCCTCATACAAGCTGGCAAATACCTCGTATACCACGTAAACCTTTCAAGTTCTCACTGCGCATATCAGCTGTTCTCTTTTTCCAAAAAACCCAGCAGTTATTTTGAAGTCAATTGAAAAAGTGAACTAGTTCATTTCTAGCGCAGTTCGCAGTAGTTCTGAAAAAGTACAAAAGGCGTTCAGTGTAGAACAGTTATTTTTGCTTTTGTTTTCAAAAGTATTGCTGAAAAAATAAACGCGTTCTGGCTATTTTTTAAAATTTGCTGCGCACAAGAAAAAATAATAAAAAAAAAAAATGTTTATATACATAATGTTTTCTGGAATGTGGATGGAAAAGATGGTACAAATGAGATCTTTAGGACCCTTCAGTTGCACTAAATTTTTACACTTTTAATGTGTTCACTTTAAAACTAGTGAAAAAAGAACCACTTCCAGGCTACTGCGAAAGCAACCAGTTTAAAAATGTTCCTAATGCAACTAGTTCAAACATGGGTAAAAAGGAGTGTTTCTGGGGACAATTGTCTTTTCCTATGACATCAACCCGCAAAAAGCGTCAGTTCGTTCAATGCTAAAGGGTATTGTAGTGGAACTAGTACTGGTCCTTTTTGGAACTAGTTCAGAACTATTTCAAATTTGGTCCACTTTTCTGCTGGGAAGTTTACGCGGTGCTCTCAGAACTCTCATGTATTTTCAGTTCGTAAACCTCGTATAAATTAACTCGTATGACAACCTCAGATTTACACACTCGTAACCTACAGAGTATGCTCATGAAAAGGCGTATATAAATTTGCGCAAATACGAATTTGATAAAATTAACAAGATAGCAGTGATGTATTGACCTCTGTGATATCTTGATTCATGGCTTGGTCAAACTAAATGGGAAGAATAGTAAAAAATAGATAATTTTTCTTGATTTTAAACTTTTTATTCTGCAAGCTGCTACCGACTTATATCAACTGTTGTGTCGATAAAATTACGGAATTGCAAAAATTTTTTTTGTGGGCATGACATGAACAGCGGAATTAGTTTTTTGTCTATAACCCGGTTGTTTGTAGTCCGATTTTAAAACTTTATATGTCGTTGAGAAGATCATAGGAGGGACTATGTTTATAATTAAAAATATTTGAACTGCAGCGTCATCTTCACCTAATACTCAACATCACTTTCTGAAAAAAACCCCTAGTCACAAATTTTAGTCCCCCTAGCTGTATCGGACTTATACAGCCCACGAAATACAAAAATTTGGAACATACCTCGTAAGCATAATTAACCCTTTGAGTCATACATTTTTCTATTGAATATTTTTGTCTTAATTTTCTTACTCAGGGGTTTTCGGGGTCACTGATTACGAATCTAAAGTCACATCTTGAAAAATCTGAAAATTCAAAATGACGAATCCAATATGGCGGCCCACTAGTGCCAATTTTCTATTAGATTTGTATAATAGTGCACTAAGGGAAATAACGCATATTAGCATTATCCACGCCTGAGTATATATTTCATTTAAATATTTACGTGGATAAATCAAATATTTTCCTTACAACTCGTTTTTTTTCCGTCTTTACATTTTATTTATGCCACACACTGACACACATATTCCATACAGGTGCCAAGCAGCAGCAGCAGCATCGCACTCTGTTCCTGTGCGATGCTGCTGCAGTTTCTTCACACCAGCAGTTGCAGGTTTCTTATAGTTCTCATTTAGTTAATGTTGCAAGGGTAATATAGCATGGATATTTGGCAAATATGATATGTGAGTTCGGTGGTGAGTGCGATGCATGATGAATTCATGTAAGGTGGAGTGACAACTCGGTATTTTCTCAAGAATGTCACTCCACTCTACATGATTTCATTATGCATCGCACTCACCACCGCACTCACAAATCATATTTTCACAAAAAGAAAATAAAATTTACCACCAAATGGCGTTTTATATGGACGCAGCTCGTGGGAAATATTCAAATAAATTGTTTTTCAATTTCAATATTTTTATATAAATTTTCCTTAAATGCGATAGTTTTGTTTTCAAATAGTAAATATTTTAAAGATATTTAAATATATTCGTGCATAATTTCAATATAGTTTTTATTAATTCTGTTTAAATATTTTAATATTTTATTTAATTAAAAAAGTATTTAAATAAATTTTAAATATTAACGTAGTCGATTTAAGTAAATGCGTTATTGGTGCAAAAATGACTCGCTTTTTGGAGAAATTAAAAAAGTTTTTGGATAAATTTAATATTTTTTCCCTTAGTGTGGTTGTAATGTATATGTATGTGTTTTTGGGATAGCTGATTGCAAATCTGAAGTTAGTTTTTGTAAATTCTGAAATTTCAAAATGGCGGATCCAATATGGCGGATAGCAATGGTAGACCATTAGTGCCCATTTTTAGCAGATTATTTATTGATTATTGGATATTGGCTTTCATTGTTATGTATGGGTTCTTGGGGTCGTTGATTGCGAATCTGAAGTCAAATTTCGATAAATCTGAAAACCAAAAATGGGGGATCTAATATGGCGGACCATATGCTACATTTTTCTTTGAAATTTGTTCTATAGAAAATAGTTCTATAGAAAAATGGGTCCACCAAATTGGTTTCGCCATTTTGGATTTCTATAATTTCAAATTTCGACTTCAGATTCGTAATCAGCGACCCAAAAACCTCTTGAACCACAGTGCTAACCAAAAAATATAGTTTCAAAAGATGTGCGTCACAAAAAAGAAAAGGTGGGACCGTAGCGGTCCCGCTGTGACTCAAAGGGTTAAATATTTGTTCTTCACTTATGTTAAATTGTCTTTGATAGGATTCTCCAATAAAACATAACATAAAAAATATTCTGTTAATCAAAAAAAAAAAAAAAAAACTGATGACTTGACTATTGAACGTTTTTGGATACCACCACTAAATATAATTTTATTTATAACAACAACACCAGCACTAAAACCATAATTGAACAAAATTATGGTGTTGAATCTGCTTGAATCATTAATGAATTTTGTAAAAATTTTCTGCCTCTTCATAAAGTTATCTATAAATTTTCTTTTTTTTTCATACAGAAACTTTATTTTTTCATCGTAAGCTTTTTCACCTCAAGTTTTCATGATACCTGGGTTAACATTGACATTGCTCACTTGATATACATACATACTTTACGTTCGAAGTTGTTGTTGTTTTTCTTTTTATTTTAAATGTTTTAGTTTTATTTTTAATTCTAGTTTTAATGCTGATTTTTGCATAGTTTAACAGTGACTTTTATTTAGAACGAGGCTAAAGTAAGTTAAAGTGACACATTAAATGTTTACTTATTTAATGTCTAAATTATAACTGCGATCAATGGGAAAACCGGCTAAAATTTAAAGAGGAAATACTCTGGTCGGTTGTTTAAAACATAAAATTGAAATAATGTTGGTTGGAAGTGTTTTTGCTAGCTTTGCCAAATTAACATTTTTTTTTCATTTTGAAATTTGCTTGAAGACATTTGGCTTGAATAAAGCTAAGACCTTCGATAGCTCAGTTGGTAGAGCGGTGGACTGTAGAACGGTACAAATTGTAGAAATCCATAGGTCGCTGGTTCAAATCCGGCTCGAAGGAACAATAGTTTTATTTTTGTTTTTTATTACTTATTTTATGTTTTTTGCTACGAAGTTTTTTTTTTATTAATTTATGTCTAACCTAGCAATTAATATTCAATTTAGTTTGTTCAAGCCCTCGAATGAAATTAAAATTTTTAATGCTTTAATCACAAAATTAATTTCGTTGTTAATTTTAATTATTATCTAATCATTCTGTTTACTTTATCTCTGACGTAATGTGCGTTAGTAGATTTAAATAAAAACGTAAAAGCGCGTTCTAATCACACTTTTAAGGCCTCGATTAGAAAAGTGTAAACAAACATAAGATGATTATTAAAACAAAAATAAATCAAATATATAACATAAGCGAAAATCTCATCATTGATGTTTTAATCAACATCGTCAGAAGATGTTGACCTATTTTCCATCATTTGTCTATCTGTATTTGTATCACTTTATTCCTGTTGTTTTCACTTTGAATATCATGAAAAACATTGGCATTTTCAGGAGCAGTAGGCTACTGCTATTCTGTTACATTTAATACTACTATAGTCAGCTTTTTTTTTTGCTTATTTTCTTATAAGTCATAATGATGAAATACGATTTTGTAATTATCTTTTGCCTTCTTCTATAAAAGTTTATTTTTAGAATATTTGAAAAGTAGATTTCTGTAAAAACTATAATTTCTGTGTTCAAATCATGACATGTTTTATTGATTAAAATAAGCTGATAATGACAGTTTTAAAAATTCGAAATATTTTAGTCATCAATCATTTTTTCCTTTTGTGTTGGCTATTGATGTTAAAAATTTGTTAAGCTTAGCAAATACAGCAAAATTTGCTAAATAAAATTTGGCTGAAAGCGAACGTGGTTTCTCAGCTTCTTCTCCAAGTTCTTATTTCCGCATTATTCTCGTTGTTTGTTTACTTACATACACGTATATACATACATACAAATATACTTCATTTATTCATTGCTCAGTGGTAGCCATTTAAGCTCTTGGTCATTTAATGTTGCTCTCTCACATTGGCGCTTCTAGAATTGCATAAAAATCTTAATCATTTTAAATAAAACTAAATCAATCATATTTTGATGTTGATGTTGATGTTGATGTAGATGTTGATGTTGATGTTGATGTTGATGTTGATGTTGATGTTGATGTGGATGTGGATGTGGATGTTGATGTTGATGTTGATGTTGATGTTGATGTTGATGTTGATGTTGATGTTGATGTTGATGTTGATGTTGATGTTGATGTTGATGTTGATGTTGATGTGGATGTGGATGTGGATGTTGATGTTGATGTTGATGTTGATGTTGATGTTGATGTTGATGTTGATGTTGATGTTGATGTTGATGTTGATGTTGATGTTGATGTTGATGTTGATGTTGATGTTGATGTTGATGTTGATGTTGATGTTGATGTTGATGTTGATGTTGATGTTGATGTTGATGTTGATGTTGATGTTGATGTTGATGTTGATGTTGATGTTGATGTTGATGTTGATGTTGATGTTGATGTTGATGTTGATGTTGATGTTGATGTTGATGTTGATGTTGATGTTGATGTTGATGTTGATGTTGATGTTGATGTTGATGTTGATGTTGATGTTGATGTTGATGTTGATGTTGATGTTGATGTTGATGTTGATGTTGATGTTGATGTTGATGTTGATGTTGATGTTGATGTTGATGTTGATGTTGATGTTGATGTTGATGTTGATGTTGATGTTGATGTTGATGTTGATGTTGATGTTGATGTTGATGTTGATGTTGATGTTGATGTTGATGTTGATGTTGATGTTGATGTTGATGTTGATGTTGATGTTGATGTTGATGTTGATGTTGATGTTGATGTTGATGTTGATGTTGATGTTGATGTTGATGTTGATGTTGATGTTGATGTTGATGTTGATGTTGATGTTGATGTTGATGTTGATGTTGATGTTGATGTTGATGTTGATGTTGATGTTGATGTTGACGTTGATGTTGATGTTGATGTTGTTGTTGATGTTGATGTTGATGTTGATGTTGATGTTGATGTTGATGTTGATGTTGATGTTGATGTTGATGTTGATGTTGATGTTGATGTTGATGTTGATGTTGATGTTGATGTTGATGTTGATGTTGATGTTGATGTTGATGTTGATGTTGATGATGATGTTGATGTTGATGATGTTGATGTTGATGTTGATGTGGAAGTTGATGTTGATGTTGATGTTGATGTTGATGTTGATGTTGATGTTGATGTTGATGTTGATGTTGATGTTGATGTTGATGTTGATGTTGATGTTGATGTTGATGTTGATGTTGACGTTGATGTTGATGTTGATGTTGATGTTGATGTTGATGTTGATGTTGATGTTGATGTTGATGTTGATGTTGATGTTGATGTTGATGTTGATGTTGATGTTGATGTTGATGTTGATGTTGATGTTGATGTTGATGTTGATGTTGTTGCTGATGTTGATGTTGATGTTGATGTTGATGTTGATGTTGACGTTGATGTTGATGTTGATGTTGATGTTGATGTTGATG
Organism: Pherbina coryleti; assembly: GCA_943735915.1. NCBI lineage: Eukaryota > Metazoa > Arthropoda > Insecta > Diptera > Sciomyzidae > Pherbina > Pherbina coryleti. The sequence continues at coordinate 30,127,612 of OX030951.1, forward strand.
TTGATGTTGATGTTGATGTTGATGTTGATGTTGATGTTGATGTTGATGTTGATGTTGATGTTGATGTTGATGTTGATGTTGATGTTGATGTTGATGTTGATGTTGACGTTGATGTTGATGTTGATGTTGATGTTGTTGTTGATGTTGATGTTGATGTTGATGTTGATGTTGATGTTGATGTTGATGTTGATGTTGATGTTGATGTTGATGTTGACGTTGATGTTGATGTTGATGTTGATGTTGATGTTGATGTTGATGTTGATGTTGATGTTGATGTTGATGTTGATGTTGATGTTGATGTTGATGTTGATGTTGATGTTGATGTTGATGTTGATGTGGATGTTGATGTTGATGTTGATGTTGATGTTGATGTTGATGTTGATGTTGATGTTGATGTTGATGTTGATGTTGATGTTGATGTTGATGTTGATGTTGATGTTGATGTTGATGTTGATGTTGATGTTGATGTTGATGTTGATGTTGATGTTGATGTTGATGTTGATGTTGATGTTGATGTGGATGTGGATGTGGATGTTGATGTTGATGTTGATGTTGATGTTGATGTTGATGTTGATGTTGATGTTGATGTTGATGTTGATGTTGATGTTGATGTTGATGTTGATGTTGATGTTGATGTTGATGTTGATGTTGATGTTGATGTTGATGTTGATGTTGATGTTGATGTTGATGTTGATGTTGATGTTGATGTTGATGTTGATGTTGATGTTGATGTTGATGTTGATGTTGATGTTGATGTTGATGTTGATGTTGATGTTGATGTTGATGTTGATGTTGATGTTGATGTTGATGTTGATGTTGATGTTGATGTTGATGTTGATGTTGATGTTGATGTTGATGTTGATTTTGATGTTGATGTTGATGTTGATGTTGATGTTGATGTTGATGTTGATGTTGATGTTGATGTTGATGTTGATGTTGATGTTGATGTTGATGTTGATGTTGATGTTGATGTTGATGTTGATGTTGATGTTGATGTTGATGTTGATGTTGATGTTGAAGTTGATGTTGATGTTTACCGAATGCCTTTATTTGTATGATCAGTTGCAATCACAGCTCTTCTTCTATTTCTCTCTCTACCTGTATTAGCTGGTGCAATTACAAGTGAAGTGATGTCATGTAATGTGATGTGATGTGATTTGATATGATGTGATGTGATGTGATGTGATGTGCTGTGAAGTGATGTGATGGGTTGAGATGTGATGTGATGTGATTTGATGTGATGTGATGTGATGTTATGTGATATGATGTGATGTGATGTGATGCGATGTGATGTGATGTGATGTGATGTGATGTGACGTGATTTGATGTGATGTGATGTGATGTGATGTGATGTGATGTGATGTGATGTGATGGCATGTGATTTGATATGATGTAATGTGATGTGTTGTGATGTGATGTTTTTTGATGTGATGTGATATTATTGATGTACTATTATATGATATGATATAATGTGATTTTATGTGATCTGATGTGATGCAATATGGTGTGATGTGATGTTATGTGCTGCGATTTGATATGATTCTGTGATGTGATATTATGAAATGTGATGTGATGTGATGTGATTTGATGTGATGTGATGTGATGTGATTTGATGTGATGTGATGTGTTGTGAAGTGATGTGATGTGTTGAGATGTGATGTGATGTGATTTGATGTGATGTTATGTGATATGATGTGATGTGATGTGATGTGATGTCATGTGATGGCATGTGATGTGATATGATGTAATGTGATGTGTTGTGATGTTTTTTGATGTGATGTTATATTATTGATGTGCTATTATATGATATGATATAATGTGATTTTATGTGATGTAATGTGATCTGATGTGATGCAATATGGTGTGATGCGATGTTATGTGCTGCGATTTGATATGATTCTGTGATGTGATATGATGAAATGTGATGTGATGTGATTTGATGTGATGTGATGTGATTTGATGTGATGTGATGTGATGTCATCTGATGTGATGTGATGTAATGTGATGTGATCTGATATGATGTAGTGTGATGTGATGTGGTTTAATGGAATTTGATTGTCCGCTTTTTTGAATTTGATTTGTCCTTTTACTCGAACGCCCTTGACTACTTCACTCAACTACTTTATGTTACTCTTATCACTACTTTACCTGTTACCTGTTATTAGAGATATGTTAATTTTTACTCACAACTACATCTTCATCTCTGCTTCCTTTTATCTCTTGATGTTAACGAAGTTTACAACAAAAGCAAACAATAACTTAATTTGCACAATAATTATTGTAAGATATTCGCAGAAGTTTTCAACAATATCAACATTTATTGTTAACAAATATCAGTTCAAAGTTCAAATTAATAACGACAGTTTAGGTAGTAAAATCGATTTAGAGCCGAGTTTGTGCAAATTAAGGTGTGAAATGCTTGAACAACCAATAACTGACAACATCAGATCCCAGAAAATTTGTTGTTTAATCTACAATAAACAACTATAATCTTTGCTTAACAAATAATTCATCATTTAACTCAGAAAACCAAGCAATCAGTCAGAAGTTTACATAAGAATGTTGCATGCAAATAGTGCAATTATCTGATATTCCTTTCGAGTACGTAAAATCGTTCAAAAATAAAAAAAAAATAGTTTAAGTAGGTACTTTAATATTTATTATAGGCATTTGTGTGGAGAACTCAAGATTTTATTTTATGGATATGAAATATAAAATCGCATGCAATTTTTGTTTGCTTTTGTCTGCGTTTCACTCCATTTTGTAATAGCTTTTGTCGTTTAGAGAGAAATGTTGTCTTATCATCGGCTACTTGATCGGCTGCCAAAATGTAAACAAATTAAAAATACATCTCAACCACTGTCAGCAACAGTGGTGCAATGAAATTATGTCGTAACGACATTACCACAAAATTCTTCTCTATAAGAAAAGCATGTAAATTAATTTTGCCAGAATGATGTCGATGTCGCCTCTAGTGTGCTCAGGCTAGAAATCTTAACAGATTATTAAGAGTTATATTGGAAAATATTGTTACGAAACTACGGATTGTAGTTAAGCTGTGTTATACGGATTGACGTTAGGTGGTATTGAAAAAGCTTTGCGATATGCTTAAGGAAAATTTTAATATTTTGAACAATATAATAACTGATATAGGCTGTAATCTACCCATTACCGTATGGTGTTTTGATATATTCGAAGAATAAAAATGTTTTCCTAATATTCGAGTATGTTCTCAAATGATTATCTACTTTGAATTTGAACAATATAAAACAAAACTTAGTGGTGTAACTATATATTACAGTTGAGGTCTCAAAACTTTACTTTGAAGTCCAAATTTGTGAAAAATACATGTGTACAAAAAAAAATATCCCCTTTTATTGCGTTGTATAGAAAATGTCTCTTTATATTCAGGGATGGAAAAAAGGATCGTTTTTTCATTTTTGGATCAAAAGATCATATATAAAAAGACATTGTAAGATAATTTTAGATGTAGCAAATGAAGCTAGTGAGTCAGAGATTCCGTTTTTGGCATGATTTATTTTTTCATGATTATTAAAATAGAAATAATTTTCATTAAATTATTTGTGATCGATTTTTTTTAACCGATATATAAAAATAAAATAAAAATAGTTTTTGATCGTTATTTTGTCGATCAGAAATAAAAATAATTTTTTTCAATCAGAAATAAAAATTATATTTTATCGTTATTTTTTTCGATCAGAAATAGAAGTTATTCTTTAATCGTTATTTTTCGATCAGAAATATAAATGAATCAATGATCTATATTTTTTTAATCAGAAATAAAAATTATTTCTTGGTTGAAATAATATCAATTAAAATTTAAATCAAATCAATAATTACAAATAAAACTGTTTTGAGTTGAAATAAAGAAGTTATCGGGCATATAAAAAATAAAGTTCATTCGTATTACCATTCGAACCTACGTTTACTACCATAGAAGCATGTCGTCTTGGGCAAGACTATGAACTATGAACGATTTTGACAAAGATAAGGACAGGATTTTAGATGTGGACTTGGAAAAGGATTTGGAATAGTATTTGGACATGGATGGGGCCAAAGGGTAGGGCAAAGATTCGGACAAGGGCAAAGGTTAAGGACAAGGACTCGGCAAGGATTTGAATATGGACTAGGACAAGGATTTGAACAAGGACTAAGACAAGGGTTATGAGAAGGATTTCGATATTTTTTTTTTTTTTTTTTGATACAAAGAAATATTTTGTTGTGTTATTCGCAATTTTTTCTAAAAAATTTATTATATCAGAAAAAACAAAACAAATTATATACATTTTTTTCAAATTTTTTTCAAATTATATACATTTTTTCAAATTGAGATCTGTTAATAGTATTATATATATAAAAGTTCTTATTTTCATATTTATTGAAATAATATTGAGATCTGTAAAAAATAATAAAAAAGCTACTTCGTTTTATACGAGAATTTTGATCGTTAAAGAACATTTTTTTAGAGACTATAACTATTTAGAATTTTTCAAAATGCAACTTTAAAAATAAAAACTTTTTACAAAAAACGTAGTTCCATTCTATTAAATACTTCATACATATTAGACTCTTCTTCCGTTTCGTCAATTCTCGAAGTATTGTTTAGTTAATACATTTATTTATTCATTTTTGAAATCATATAATCGGAAATTGCAGCGACTTGTAACAACAGTTTTGAGCCTTCATGAAGCATTTTACTCGAATGATTGAAGCTAGCTTATCTAATTTCATTCTGTTACGAATTTTTGTTTTGGCCAAATTCATGACGGAGAAAATACGTTCCACAAATGCATTAGAATGTGGCAAGGAAAGCAAGATGAAGGATAACTTACAAATACTGCCAAACATTTTTCCCCCTACTGCTGTCTTAATTTTGTATGCCGATTCCCACAATTCTTCACTTTCAGATGGTTTTTGAAAACATTGCTCCATGGAAATGTCAACAAAGATTCGTATTCGATTTCTGCTGCACGTCGCTCTTCAAGAGATAGATAATAAAGAGGAAGTTCACGTAAAGAAGATCTTATATAGTTTAAACATCTTTCAGGACATAAAATAAAAGCATTTTCAAACATTTCTAAATGACTAGGTAATCGTTTTAACATTTCCTTAATTAAAACTATAATGAAATTCTAACATTTTGATAGTATGTCTATCTTAACAATATCATCACTTAATTTATGAATTTCTTCATGGAACTGATAATGAAATGTAAGGTCATTAATTCTTTTATAATTGCTTTTATCCGCTAAAATTTTATTTAAGCTGGATGTAGCTAAATTATCAAAATTGAAATTTTTGACAATGTCTTCTTTTATAATTTTTGAAACAAGTCTTTGAATAAATGTTGTGATTTCAACGTAAGCATGAAAAAAGTCAACTTTTTCTCGTTGAAAAAATAAATTAAGTGAGTTGATGTTTTGAAGAAACGGTCTCAAAAAATAAGTATGTATTTCGATATAAATAAATTATCGATAAGGCTTGTGAGCTGTGTTCAGTCGAATTGTTAACAGAGTGTTCCAAACACTTTTAAAGCAATTTTTATTTTCTTTAATTTAAATTTTAAACACATTAGATGAGTTTATGAAAAGCGTAGTTTACACAAAAATCGCCCAAAAAATCGCCAGGCGATTTCCTAAAAATGTAAACGTAAAAACAAGAAAAAAAGCGCCCAATTGGCGATAAATCGCCCAATCTGGCAACGGTGCGCTCTATTAAGAAGAGATAGAAGCGAGCGAAATGTGAGCAGCGAATTGTTTTGCTTTGAGTTTGATAACGTTGTTCTCAGCTGCTTTTAATTAAAGTAAAACCAACATAACAACAACAATTATATGCAATTATATGCAAACTGTAATAATCTATAACTTAAAAAATATGAATTTTTAAGAAATAAAAAGTCCAGTTTACACATCTACAGGTCTAAACCTATCAAACCATATTAAATTTATTAAAATTGGACTTGTATTTAAAAAGCCTTATGCCGGACAAAATTTGGGTTTGCGTAATATATATAAGATTAGTTAAAAAATTACCAGAACATTTTTCAAGTGTTCGCTTATAACTTCTAGACTCAAGTTTTTGGCAAAATACTGAAACTATTTTTTTTATATCTTCCTTCGTTTTTGAGATATTGATATTGATTTCTGATGGAATAATATAGATCAATGATGCATTTCTACTTCTGATCGAAAAAATTACGATTAAAAATAACTTCTATTTCTGATCGAAAAAATAACGATCACAAAATAATTTTTATTTCTGCTTGAAAAAATATCGATAAAAAATAACTTTCATTTCTGATCGAAAAAATAACGATCACAAAATGATTTTTATTTCTGATCTAAAAAAAAATAACGATCAAATTATAATTTTTATTTCTGATGGAAAAAATGACGATAAAAAATAATTTTTATTTTTGATCGAAAAAATTACGATTAAGAAATAATTGTTATAAAATGATTGATGGATATCGATAGTCGTTAGTGGCAGTCTCTGTTATTATTTCTTTAAACTATTATCATAACTTTGGTGTCCAAAACCGGGTACTGGTAGATAAACTTCTTATTTGTTTTCAAACGATTTTATCTCTGAACTTCTCGGAACTTCTTTTATCTCTATATTCTTGATGACCTTGTTGAAATTTTCGAACTTTATTTGAGAATGCATCAAAATTAATTAGCTTGAATTTATATGCATTTGTTGATTTAAAATATTTGCCAAAAAAAAAAAAAACTTTTTTAACGAGTTGCGAAAAGTTAGTTCTCCACATTCACAGTGACGTTAATTTTTGAATTTTGAAATTTTCCATTCACATTGTGCTAATATATATGTTACTTAAAATCTGATAAATTTTTTTTTCAGCTAATTGTTCTGTACTAACAACAGTGGCTTAAAAGCAAACACGATAGAAATGCTTGAGCTGTCAACTTGTATTTTGCACTTCGAACATCTAACATTTGATGTGACTAATGTATATATTATGTAAATTTTTATGATAAACTTAATGTTGTTCGGACTTTTTCAACGGCATCAGCATAAAAGTAAAAAAACACGTTTGCTTAAATTATTTTTAAGAAATTTGTTTTTCGCTCTATTTTGTGAAAAGATTTAGAATTTAAATCAGAGTCTGTTAAAAAAATTCATCTGTGAATCTTATAAATGTAGCCAGAACTAATTCTGACATTGAATCAACTTTGCTGGAGACAGCTTAAAGAAGCATCATGAAACCAACATTTAACCATGCCAATCATTGTATTGCATTTTTAAAAGTTCCTTCATTGATTTTGTCATTAAAAAGTTAAGGAGATTCACGGCAAGTAATAGTTGCCAAGGGAAACAGGTACTGGTTTTTTTATTTTGTTTTGTTGATTTCAGTTAAGATCAACTCCTACTTATATTGTATTAAAAAAAAACAACGACAAATAATAATCAAGGTTGTCTCAAGACAATCCTATTCGATTCTCCTTAAACTTGAATCTGTTTCTTAACCCTCAAAGCGTTGCTTAAAGTTGTTAATTCTACAACTTTTCAATTATCAGTTAATCACTTTTGTGCATAAACATTATAAAAAGTAATTTTTTTTCGCATCTACCTCACCTGTTTGTTACAAATACAGTATTTGTATTTTTTTATTTTTATATTTGTTTTGTTTTGTTTTTGTTTTTATTTCTATTTTTTATCTTCGTTCAGTCACGGCCCGTACATTTGCTGTGATATTTAATTATTTATAAATGTTATTTATATGTTTAATATTCAACAATATTTTTGTATGTTTTTTTTTTTTTTGTCTTAATTAAAAATCCATCCATAAAATTTCAGCAATTTTACAGTTCATTAACTCTTGCAAGTGGTTGTATTTAAGAGCTATTAAAATATTTCCATAAATAATTTTGTACCTTTCGATAAAAAATTACCCGTAATTTTCCATTCAAACAAATTGCGTTGGAGATATTAGGTATCAAAATTCTTCCTTTCACTGAAGCAAACAGGTAGGTGCCAATTATTCTCCGACACATTCAAGTAAACAATGAAATGAATATAGATATAGATCAAACTGTAAACTGGTCGGCCTGCTCTCCGAACTTACAGTTGCGGTCAAAATAATAGCACTATGAAGCCCACAAGACCATTTAACTAGATTTTTTTCTAAACTATTACTGTTTTTTTGTATGCCGCTGTTAAATCCCGTTATGCAACATGTATTTTGTTTGCTAAAATTAGAACAAACCTGATGTGCTCAAATGAAATTATCAGAAATGCCATATTATATGTTGGACAAATTGAAAATCGTAGTCGAAAACGGGCAATCTCGCCTTTGCTGATCCACCGACTTATACGGCTGAGCAAGAAAGATCCATTTCGGTCAGCCCTACAGCTAAGAAATGAGCTTAATATGGCAGCAAGTGTAGAAACTGTTCGCCTACGATTAAGAGAACATAATCTTAAAGACTGTAGTCCCAGAAAAGTACCTCTTTTATCTTCGAAGCATGTTTAAAAACGCATGCATTTTGCTAACGAGCATTTAACTTGGCCTGTTCAGAAGTGGAGAAATATTCTGTGAACAAACGAGACCAAAATTGTGCTCTACGGAGGCAGGGGATCCTGAACCTACGTCAGAAGACCAGTAAATGCAGAATATAATCCCAAATATACTCAGAAAACCATTAAACATGGAGGAACAAGCATGCTTCTGTGGTGTGTGGTTGCTTCTCCTATAACGGCGTTGGACCAATATACTGGATATGAACTATCATGGATCAGCACGTTTACGTGGATATAATGGAGAATGTGATGTTCCCGTATGCTTCTGAATAAATGCCTCTAGTATGGGTCTTCCAACAAAATAATGACCCGAAGCATACTAGCTTAAGAGCTTATTTCTTTCGAAATGAGGAAGAAGCTGGCGTTACGGTGAATTGCGAGCGCAATCGAGCCATGCTGACTGATTTTTTGTTTCAAAAAATTAATCGGCTTAACATTGACGACATTTCGTTCCAACAAGACGGCACAACTTGCTTAATCATCAATTTTTTGCAAAATCAATTTGCCCCTCGTTCGTGCGACTTAACGCCTTTCGATTACTTAATAAGCCACATGAGTATTTTTAATTCATATTTTCGTTTATTTCACTCTCAATATAGTTAATGAAAACGAGGTCTTCTTCATGTAACTTGTTCTTGAATTTAATATTTCTGTTTGATGACAGGTAAGGGTCTGTCAAAATCAAAAAATGATTCATCAAATCCTTATTTGAATTTTCTCGTGAGCTTTTTCTCGTATGATTTAAACGGGTATATCGGATATACTTGTGAGAAGCCTCCAACGCTTCTTCCGATAAATTTCATGTAAATTCTAAATAAGTATTTTCATTTTTTTATAAATTTAAAAATAAATTACCTTTAGCTAAACCAAAATATTTTATGACTTCACATCCATGCATGAAAACTTTGTGTACAGAACTGGGCATATAGTATCAACTGTAGCACTCTTAATACAAGTTTCTAGTGTCCATGATGTAATTAATTACACCATGCTAGTGTCCATTAGAAGCTTACTAAAGAAGTGTTACCATCATTACTTGTGTCATGGCCCTGTTTAACGCAATTTACAAGCAGACCCATCCTCTCTCTGAAATCCTTTTAAATATGTTTTTTACATCGATAAAAACATCATGGTTTTCATGCCTAACTCTCTAAGTTCTAAATGGCAAACGATACGAATAATTTTTGAGAAACCATCAATTTTAGACCATTTTTCAAAAAACGATTACTCAAAGAATCGGAAGAAGTCGGATAAAATGAAAACAGTTTCTGAAAGACTAAAAAAAAAAACAAAAAACTAAAATATAAAAATAAACTGGAGGTATGTGGAGATTTTTCTTTCTTGTCTGCTAAAAATAGAACATTTTTCAAAATATTTTTTAAATTTTTTTCATAAAATATAAAAATCAAAATTTTCATAGTTTTTGTTTTTGAAAATTAAAAAAAAACAACACTCGAATTGTTTAAAAAATGTGCTCACTACATTTTTTTTCTATGAATGATGCGCAAAATCGAAAAGTCCACCAATATGAAAACCCAAAAAAAAGCTTTCACTTTCAAAGGCTGTAAATTAGTTAAAACTTCCTGTATTGAAAAAAAATTTTGGATTCACCACAATGAAAGTATTTCCTATCATTTGATATAATTTGACGTTTTGTTAGGTTTTGTAACCTAACATTTTTTGATTTATTCCTCCTGGTCAAAGTACTGTGCGGCGGACATATACCGGAAATCATATTTAAAAAATAAATGCCATGAAATTTTCCAGCAGATTATAATAATAAAAAATTCATTCCAAAAATATATCTGTCTTGTATTATTATATAAAGTTAGCTCTTAAAAAACACCCTTTATAAGTTTTTTTTTTAATGCTTGAGCTAAAACTTACGCTTTGAATTAAAAATGAGCGGTTCTTATGAAAATCATTAACTGATCACAACAGAAATATGTATGAAAGTGTATTTAATTTTTTTTTCAGCAATCAGCTACCAGATTGATTTAGATACAAGTTATTCCTTTAGATATAAGAAATGTTAGAGTTTTTATAAAAAGACTGAAAAATAAAAGTGCAATGTTCGTTTTTCCCGGATCCCGCGATTTTACAAAATGCTTTGGGAGTGAAAGCCTTAATCCAAACCCACAATCACATCACAGCAGTGGTGAATACACATCAATGGTGACTTTCAGTGGGTGCATGTTTAGTCGTAGTTGTTTGACTTATTAGTGAATACAACAACCATTGTCAAGAACACAACAAGCATCATGCGGAATTCACAGATCGCCGAGTGCAGCCCAAGCACGATTGATCAAAGTTAAGCATTATTTTCTTTCGAACAACTCGTTTTCGAAAATTATGCGCATGTGTTTAGCAATCTTCAAAACGGTTTAATCGTTGAATATATTTAAAAAAATAAGCATCATTAAGTCTATTAACAATAGCGATGATATCATATAACAATTTATGATATGATATTGATGTGTTTTTGCAATCCTCCTCGTCCCAAAAATCTGATTCAACACATCCGTCGCTGGATTCTCTCTTTCTTATGCCAAAACATACTAATTATTGATCAATCGTTCCGTTCTTTTCGAATTTGTAGAAATTTTCAAATCGTCAAAAAAAATAACAAGAATGAACAACCTTTGTAAACCTACAAGCGAAGCAAATATCACCTAATTCAACACATCAGGTTGAAAACTCAATCTACAGCAAAATAGGTTGAAATATTGTCAAATTTTTTTTTCTAGGTTAGTACATCTATCATCTGGTGCTCAAATATTTGTTTGAGCGCCATTTGTCGGCATTTTGTGGGTGATAGCTTTGTTAAACTTATGTTGTGTTATGAGAGTTTCGCAATTTCGAATTTAATTGAGCAAAGAATTTTTCTGAAATTTTGTGTATTAAACAAAATATCATGTAGTGAAATATCAGAATTGTATCAGATATCAGATTCAGAGAATATCAGAATCATCGCACCGGCTCACACATCTCATCTTGTACGCAACTATTTGAATAAAAATATCATTCCCCAAGCTCTGTATTCAAACGACATGGTCCTTGTGACTTTTTTTCCATTCCCACGACTCGAGTTACCACTTCGCGGAAAGCGTTTTGATACGATTGAGGCGATAAAGGAGAATTCTCTGAAAGAGCTGAAGTCGATTCTAAAATTAGCCTATGAAAAGAGTTTGCAAGATTGAAGGAATATGGAATATGGAATATGGAATATGTGTATTGCTGACAATGGAGATTACTCTGAAAGCAATGTTGTAAAATGAATATCGATCAATCATTGAACCGTTTTCGTTTTATTGAAGAATTACCGGATATTTTTGTCGTTTTTACAATTTTGCATGTATTTTTTGATTAGGAGGTACTGATATGAACAAATTTTGAATTTCACTTTGAATTCAAAGAAAACATAATCATATGTTTGCATATCTTACCCATTGTTTTATTAAAAATTATCTCGAAATTGCTACAATCTTGTAGATTCTCAGGAATTTTCGAAAAAAAAATCAAAATAAAAATGTCTTCTCACGCCTATATGGTGCTAATTATAAACTTCAATAACAAAAATTCACATCATTAAATATAACTATCTTTGCATCACATCTGAAAAAAAAGTCTCAATAACATTTGTAATGCAGAAAAACTGCAGAAAATTTAACATAAAATAGTAAACATTGTAAAATAATAACATTGGAGCTAAAGCGAAAGAAGAAGAAGATTGAAGTTTTTATGGTAATACTCCTGCCTATAAATAATAATTCAATGCAAATTATCCGCGGTTTACAGGTTTTCTCAATGAAATTTGCAGCTTATGGAACAGCTTGAACAACACCAACAGCAACTTTGCTTGGAAGATTCTTTCAAATGCACCAATGTTGGTTTGGTTCAATGGTCTATAGTAAACAAACCACAAAGTAAAAAAATTTTATGTCAAGATTTTCTGTAATTGGTAAATGCATTCATTGCTTTTGTTTGTTTCCATTGTTGTCTTCGTCTAGAGTTAATTATTTCTATTTTCATCATTTGGGTATTGCTTGTTTCCATCACTACTAGTTGTTAGTTTGTAACAAGCAAATATGTATGTTTTGCAATTTCTTACGTCAATCTGTAGGCAACACGTTAATTAGCAGAGTTGCCTATTTTAACCCTACAGTAGTCGCGTACCTAAATGTGACGAGAGTGGTCGCGCGGATTACATATGTAATCCGTTTTTTAAAGTTTAAAATAAAAGATGGCAATTTGAAAATGCTTAGTTATTTGTATTAATTTTTATTATTACTTTATCTTATATTTTATTTATTTAAAAAAACAACATAAACATAATTCTTATAGTACGTAAAATCAATGAATATCGATTGCAGACAATTGGGAAATTCATAATTTTGCATGACTGGATTACATATGTAATCCGCGCGACTACTGCAGGGTTAAATAGTTGGATTTGTTTAGCTGTCACACGATTAGACAGACGGCTATTGCACCAGTTGGATGAGTTTAACAGTCTGCAGTTAATGTTGATTAAACCTTAGCCTATGGTGAGGATAAGTGTGGATTATATTATCAGAGTAGAATAAAGTTCCTCCTTAACTCATCGACTTCCAAGGAGATGTAAATTCAGGATGCTTTGGAAGCTTCATTCTTGAATGGACATCTGAAATATATTCCAACCAATATCATGGATTTTACTAATTTTGGTTGTGCTCTTTTGATTTCTGGAATCAAAATTTCATGTTCATCGTTTTAAGATTTCCAAAAAACTTAAAAATTCATTTTTCCAAAATGAAAATTAAAATGAAAAAATTTTAAAAATTCCAAATTGAAATTGAAATGAATCAGGTTTCTAAGATAAAAGCGCGTTAACATGTTTGGAAAACGAACATAACGAAATCATTGAAAAGTGGCATATTCCACATCATTTTGTTTTAATATGAAGGGGGTTCGAGGCAATAAGGTTCTAGCCCACATCAAACAAGTTTGAAGATAAACGCATTTAAAAGTTTGACCGCTTCTTTAAATAGCAATTTTCAAAATTTTGAATTGTTCATATAATTCCCATAAAGACGGTTCTTCTGTTTTTAAGGCATGTTGCTACTTGGCGCACTCAGTATTCGAGGGAAAATTCAAAATCTTTTTTTAGGAAAACAGTAAGAGAAAATGGAAACATTTTTTAGGGTGAATAAACATACTAAAACATAAAATTTTTTTTTAATATTTAACATTTGTTATGTATGAAACTTTAATTTGAAGTTGACGTCTGATGGTTACCATAATAACTAAAGTTTGGCAGCACCTAGAAAAAAAAACGTAAAAACGCAAGTTTTTTTCTAAATTTTGTGCAAAAAAAAAAAATATAGAAAAAAAAAATGTTTGCAATATTTTAGTTCACACTGAAAACGCACATGTGGAAAGTATACTGCTAAAATTTGGAGATAATTGGACAAGTTAGTTTTATGTAACGATGGTAATCAAATATATAATATATATAAATATATAAATGTATATATAAATGTAAAAAACTTTAAATTAAAGTATCATACACCAAAGAATGTTAAAATTTTTTTTTTGTTAAAATTTTTTGAGTGTATTAATTCGGCCCAAAAAAATATCCATTATCTCTTACCGTTGTCCTCCAAAAAAATTTTAAATTTTCACTCGAATACCGAGCGCGCCAAGTAGCAACATGCCTTAAATATGTACACTAAGGGAAATAATGCATATTAACATTATCCACGCCTGAGTATCAATTTTATTTAAATATTTACGTCGATAAATCAAATATTTTCCCTACAACTCGTTTTTTTCCCGTATTTGAATTTTATTTATACTACACACGTACACACATATTCCATACAAGCAAGCAGCAACAGCATCGCACACTTACACACATACTCCGACAAGCAGCAACAGCATCGCACTCTGTTTCTGCAGTTTATTTTTTGCATTTGCAGTTCTTATAGTTCTCATAGTTCTCATTTAGTTATTGTTTCAGGAGTAATATAGTATGCATGTTTGGCAAAGGAATTAAATTATGTAGAATGGAGTGACAACTCGGTATTTTCAAGAATATCTTGCACCGGTTGTCATTTACCTGCATAATTTGCTTCTGCCTAAACATATTTTGTACATTACTTTTTCGTTCTGTAATGTATACTATGTTTGACAGTTGGTGCAATATTAGTGCACTAACTGTCAAAAATAGTATAAATTAGAGAACGAAAAAAGTGAAGCGATAATAAATTATACAGGCAATGGCATTTGATGAACGCAATATGAAGAAAATAATACCATAAATCCATTAATAACATATTCAATTTCAATATGTTTTTTTAATTTCAATATTTTTATTCAAATTTTCTTTAAATGCGATAGTTTATTTTCAAATAGTAAATATTTGAAAGATATTTTAAAAAAATTCGTGCATAATTTTAATATATTTTTTATTAATTCTGATTAAATATTTAAATATTTAATTTAATTAAAAAAGTATTCAAATAAATTTTAAATATTTACGTAGTCGATTTATTCAAATGCGTTATTGGTGCAAAAATGACTCGCTTTTTGGATAAATTAAAAAAGTTTTTGGATAAATTTAATATTTTTTCCCTTAGTGTAGGTATATTTAGTAATGTACAACATTTATTATAAAGTAAACTATAATTTAATTGGATAAAATTTCTTAATATTATATGTAAGAAAGCTCCTTTTGGGGAAAAAAATATAGGTGGTCAGTTTTGTGTATTTTTTTGAAGAGACGCCTCGTTCTGCGATTTGCTGGAGTGAAATCTGAAAAAAACGACACTTTTTTCCGACACCGTTTTTCTTAGAATTGATGTTTTTTGCTTGCGTCTATTGCAACAAGAAAATGTTAAATTAAAAATAAATTCTTGCCCACTGCAGGAATTGAACTCACTCTCGTGGACTGATAGATTAACGCTCTAACCATTAAACCAAAAGCGCTCGTCAATAAACTTCACTGATTCAATATTAAGTATTAACTAAAGCTATGTTGCAGAAGATCACAATAATCTACACTATAGGTTCTATAGGATTGTGAATTGGCTATATATCCTTCATCTCCTACAATAACAATTAAACAATACACAATAACTACTAAGGACTGTGTATTGACTGTAGAAACAAGCGTACTAAAAAACAAAAATGTTGCTTCTACTTACTACTAGAGGTCGATATGCTATAAAATAAACAACCTGTAAGCCAAATTAAGTTGCACTTGCGGTAAGGATCGAAAATGTGCTGATACTTACAAGCAGAGTCATAAAAACGTGCCCACTAGCTGTTCAGTGCTTTTTTTGTATATTAGTTCTTTTTTTGTATATTTATTCCCTACACTTGAACGAAGGGGGTTTAAGAAAGAGCCGGAGAGGGTAAATATGTATGATCGATCCCCATTATTTTTGCAAAAGTAACATTTTTCCTTTCGTGGCGTGGCGTCCGTGGCGTGTTTGGTTAAAGTGCGTGGCCTCTATGTCAGCGAACCTGGAGACCCGGGTTTGAACCCCAGCAGCGACTGAAAATTATTTGAATTAAAATAATTTTTCTGTACGGCCGCTACCTCTCTGCAGACAATGGCAAACCTCAGAGAGTAATCAAAATGCCATGTAAAGCTTCTTGAGAACAAGAACTTTCCGTTCATCGCCGTTCGGTGTCGGCGTTAAACCTGTAGGTCTGGTTCTCGGTCGATTGTGTACATATTTAATAACACGCACAACACAATTGATCATAAGAAGCTAGGTCAAAGTCCTTTCAATGGCTGAAATGGCCAGTTATTTCTTTTTTTTTTAACATTTTTCCCTTGACGACCTATCCCCTCCGATCACTCCTTACATGGGCTCCCATACAAATTTAATGATTTTTGTATATTTATTCCCTACACCTGAACAAGGGGCTTTAAGGGAGGGCCTGAGAGGATTAATATGTATGATGAACCCCCATTCTTTTTGCAAAACGAGCATTTTTCTCTGGAGGATCCATCCCCTCCGACCACTCCTACATGGTATATGGTGCCTTTTTTTTTTGTTTTTGCATAGTGCGAAGAAAAAATTAACAATTCACTAAGAGTGCGTTGACAAGTAACTTTTCTAAGTAACAGAAAAAAAAAATATTAATGAAATATAATAAAACTTACTGGTGTGAAGATGTTTAGTTTACTTTGTTATTTTAAAGTTTTAAATTTAAAAATTATTTTAATCGAAAAAAGCCATTTAATTATAAAATCTATGAAAATGCGAAAATGCTTCGCTTCTCTCGTGTGACCATGATGCACCTGTGGTTCTTTTTTTTAAGCCTTTGTTTTTTTGGGACGATTTGTGTATTTTTGAGACAGTTGGAGACATGTTTGAATTTATGTATTTTTGTGTGTTTTTCTTGAAAATTTCTTATTTTTAATGAGATGTAATTTTTTTAAATCCACTCAAATCCCCGAAAATCTTTTGAACCGACATTTCAAGCATTTCTCTTTCTGGTGGAATAAAACGTGAGATCAAAATTTTTGCCAAAAAGTTTGCCATTTCAGTAAACACACTATAGAATGGATTTTATTCATAAGGATTAAATTAGTTGAAACTTTTAAGAAAAGTTGTAAAATTATCATTAGAAAAACTAAAAGTTAAAATATTTGTTATTGCGAACACTATATTTAATATATGATAAAATTTTTTTAATGCAACTGAGAAATGAAACTTTTTAAATGCAATACTTGTGTGAAGTTAGCATCCGGCGAAATGCAGCATCCGGCGAAAAAACTTAAAAGAGCTCTGTTAAAAATTTAACATTATGTTAACATTATGTTAACAGAGAAAAATGTAATAACTGTGTTAATAAAATTTTTTTCTAACAGGAAAGCTTAAAAAAAAGCTTTTTTATGTTACTTCATATAGAGAGTGGAGACAACTATAAACAAAAACGAATATTTTACATTATTATAAAACCTATCGAATAAATTTTATATCCAAAAATTTTAAAGAAATAACAAATCAATCGCGAAGAGATTCTACACAATAATTTTTATATTAAATATATTAAAATAATACCTAAACAGGAAAACCAAATGTTTTCTAACAACAAGAGATATTTATGTTTTAAAGTCGATGAGTTTTCAAAAGAGAAATACATTTGTATGGAGTACACTTTTCATAAATAAAATATTATTCTTACAAAGCAATCGCATTCTACAAAAAATTCAACTCGAAAATCGAAAAAAAGTAACTTTTGTCAAATTGCAAAACAGTACCACAAATTCAATAAAGTTTAATAAGTTTTGATCAAAGTCTATAGATATACTTTAATGCAGTGTCAACTTCGACCTTAGAGAGTTTAACGAAAAAAAAAAAATGGTTCAGTTTTTCTTTATATGAGCTGGAAGAATTCAACTTTTCTGTTAAAATTTGCATAAAATTGACCACACTGTTAGTACCCCAAATTCTACAAAGTTTTATAACTTTTGATCAAAGTCTATAGATATGCTTTAATGCAGTGTCAACTTTGACCTTAGAGAGTTTAACGAAAAAAAATAATGGTTCAGTTTTTTTTATTTGAGCTGGAAGAATTCAACTTTTCTGTTAAAATTTGCAAAAAATGTACCAAACTGTCAGTACCACAAATTCCCCAAATTTAATAACTTTTGATCAAAGTCTATAGATATACTTTAATGCAGTGTCAACTTTGACCTTAGAGAGTTTAACGAAAAAAAAATGGTTCAGTTTTTTTTTATTTGAGCTGGAAGAATTCAACTTTTCTGTTAAAATTTGCATAAAATTGACCACACTGTTAGTACCCCAAATTCTACAAAGTTTAATAACTTTTGATCAAAGTCTATAGATATGCTTTAATGCAGTGTCAACTTTGACCTTAGAGAGTTTAACGAAAAAAAAAAAAATGGCAAAAAATTGACTAAACTGTCAGTACCACAAATTCTACAAAGTTTAATAACTTTTGATCAAAGTCTATAGATATACTTTAATGCAGTGTCAACTTTGACCTTAGAGAGTTTAACAAAAAAAATCTACCGAAAAAGAAAGAAGAGCAAAAAGAAAAACCATGCAAAAAACTCTAACCAAACAATGCTTAGAATTCCGATGAAAAAATAAAACGTAAACAAGGCCTCACGGTAACTTTGTTGATAAGATTTTGTCATTTTAGAGTCTATGAACAAATTCTAGCAACTTACTCGCCTCTGATGTTGGCTTACAACCTTCCGTCGCTTGCAAAAATGTTCTTGCTACTTGTCCTGTTACATTTTTGCTCGAATTTATTTTACAATCCTCTTTTGCTTGCACTAAAAATATGTTCCTCTTTTGCTTTCAACGCGTCATATGAACGAGGTGTCTCCTGTATGAATCTTAAAATAGTTCATTAATATATTTCTTTTTATTCCAATTAATGTGTATTGTTGTATTTAATACAACACCTTATTTGAAATAAAATGTAAATAGCAATGAAATAACTTAACATTTTTTATTTCGTAAGACGTATAAATGCTTTCTAGAACTAACTGCTAGAACTAAACAAAATATGTATTTTTTTCAATATCATGCCATGTGTGACAACAAACTGACAGCTGAAACCAAACTGAAATTGAAACTGTCGCAAGGTCACGTGAGACAATAGGGATTACCAACAAAATAACTTAAAAATATTAGCAGCTATACAAATAGAAATAAACATTGTTTGATTTTTATTAAGCTATTAACTCGACAGCTAGAAATATTAAAATTTATTATTATTACAATACTTGTAGGTATTACTATGCAATACGTACTTTATTAAAATGTTCAGCATATTTTGCACAGTTAACACTTTAATCATAACAAAATTCATAGATTTTTTTTCAGTAAAACGATTTAAGCAATGCTCAAATAATCCTGAAAATACTATAAATAAGGACAGATAAATTATAGGATATACTTATTATAAAAAAAAACTATGTATCTTAAAAGAAAAGAAAAAGATTTCTTTCGATATCTTCGACATATATAAGAAAATGAGGTCAATAATTTATCCAATGTGCTTTGATCAAAAAGTAAATGTGTTTTGAAATCTATATTATTACAACAGCTAATACGCCGAAGCACTCAGTCTTCTCAACTCAGGTGTTCTTCACTTTTAATATCTGGTTCAATTAAACTCTACAACATTAACACCTTTAGGTATGCTTTAATAATACAGTTTTATATATAGTACATATATCTTATAGTACATATATCTTATAAAGGTTCAATCTAAAATTGACAAAGAAAATAAACAACAATTGTTTCTCTTGTTAATACGAGACAGTTGACAAAAAGAGTTAAGTATTGATATGAGAAGAATAAACCTTTTATTTATCGTGCAAATATTGTAGTTATTTTTAAACAGAAAAAAAGATAAGAATGTATAAGATTGTCTTGTCTTCAGATCGCAGAAGTTACCATATGAAGGTTCTTAACTTGTCTCTTTTAGCTGACAGTATTAATCTTCGAACTCATTTTTGACATTGAGACTTTTACAGTTTACGTCCAACTTAAAGGTACGTGTATTAAAACTATTTCTTTGACCAGAGAGGAGAGTGTGTGTCTGGGAGAACTTTTGACTTTTTTAATGTAAATTTAAATATGGGGTACCCCACGTGAAGCGGGCAACTATAAAACTTTAATCCTTTTGATTTTGTTTCTTTCGGGATATATAACACCTCCATAACTCCCTAACTTGGGTACGAAATTTTGGTCTCGTGCGGAGCCTAGTTAAAAAATGATGGGTTTTTTTAAAATCATTTAAAATCAAAATTAACAGCAATTCCACTGTAAAATTTTTTATCTTAACAGTTTTTATAAAATACGAGTAAAAAATTAATTATTTTCCAATTATGTGAAATATCTCATGTGGCAATAAAAAATACAATTGTTGCTTAATAAACAAAGTGAAAAGTTCCGAAAATCATCTTTACTCTTTAAGGGTAGGTTCTAGTAGAAATCGACGGAAAATTTTTGTTTTTGTTTTTTGCTTTATTTTCATCCTTAGGATCTTGAAAGAATGTAGTCAAAAGGATATTTAACTATCTAATTTATTTTACGATCCATAGCGTATTAGACGAGAGAGTGCGTCGGCCAAAAAACAGGTATAAATGCGCGCTTGGAGAAACACCTTTTTTTCGCACTGTACACGATTCCGCTTCGACGACTTGAACGATTTCGATGTTTGACGGCTCAAATTAAAGCTTATTCAATTCAAGGGGCCTTCCGGAAGCGTTTTTTTCGCTTAGTGTTGATACCTCTTTTAGCATTGGCGCTTCAGATTTTTCATTCTTTTACGAGCTTTAAAATTCCTCAAAATCAATTTAAGGCGTTCCAAGGACTAATATTCCAAGTAGGAATATTTTCTTTTTTTATTTTTGACAAAAAATAATTGGTCTCTTTCTGACAAAAACATCGATATGTCATTCATTATTATCACACTTTTAATACCGAAGATGTGATGAAAATGAAAAAAGGGAGCCCTACGTTCGGCATAAAATTTTCAAAAATTTTTTAAAAATAATTTTCCTGGAAATATCGATATACTTCCTGAGCAAAAGATTAATGATATTTAAAGAGCTTTATTTTTTTTGATATTAAGGTGGCACATTAGAATAATAGGAACTGAGATCTGGAGGGTAAGTACTAGAACGGTACACCTGAAGTCAATGACCACTATTGAGGTCATATTTTTCTCCTTGAGACAAAAACATTGATATACCAAACTTTGAAATCCGACTGTAAACACCAGAGATATGAAGAAATATGTCAATGCGCGACCCCTACGTTCGGTAAAAAAAAACATTTTTTTTTCGTAATTGTCTTGCAAAATTGCGTCATATTCGCTGGAATAAGCGCACTTTTTGTTTGGAGGTACGGTCTAATGGACACACCCGTAAGTTTTTGACATTACAGCGTGGATTATCAATGTCCTACTTCTTATCATCCTTTTCCTTCTCATTATTATCCATATTTTATATTTGTTCTGATACTTTGGAGATTTCTTTATCCAAATTCTTGTTTTAATCCATGTTAAAACTCCTTTATGTTCGAATCCCTTTCTTAATCTTTTTTCCATTTCTTGTAGCATCCTTTGTCCCGATCTTTGTCCTGAATCTTGTCCTAAATATGTTAACTTTTGTTAAGTGTGTTCAAATCTTGGTTCAATTCTTTTTTACAATCCTCTCCTTAAACTGACCAAATTTTGTTCAGATTCTTTTCATAAATCTTATCCCAATCCTAGTCTAATCCTTTTGCCAGTCCTAGTCTGAATCCTTGCACAAATCCATATTCCAATTTTTGTCCTACTTTTGTCCTTATCCTTGTTCTAATTCTTTTCCAAATTTTTGTTTGAATCTTTTTTTTAGTCCTTTTCCTTGTTCTTGACCACGTTTTGGATTTTGATTTTAAATTTTGATTTTGAATTTTGAATGTTGAATTTGATTTTTATTTTGATTTTGATTTTGATTTTGATTTTGATTTTGATTTTGATTTTGATTTTGATTTTGATTTTGATTTTGATTTTGATTTTGATTTTGATTTTGGTTTTGATTTTGATTTTGATTCTGATTCTGATTCGGATTCTGATTTTGATTTTGATTTTGATTTTGATTTTGATTTTGATTTTGATTTTGATTTTGATTTTGATTTTGATTTTGATTTTGATTTTGATTTTGATTTTGATTTTGATTGTGATTTTGATTTTGATTTTGATTTTGATTTTGATTTTGATTTTGATTTTGATTTTGATTTTGATTTTGATTTTGATTTTGATTTTGATTTTGATTTTGATTTTGATTTTGATTTTGATTTTGATTTTGATTTTGATTTTGATTTTGATTTTGATTTTGATTTTAAATTTTAAATTTTGAATTTGATTTTTATTTTGATTTTGATTTTGATTTTGATTCTGATTTTAATTTTGATTTTGATTTTGATTTTGACTTTGATTTTGATTTAAATTTTGATTTTGATTTCGATTTCGATTTTGATTTTGATTTTGATTTTGATTTTGATTTTGATTTTGATTTTGATTTTGATTTTGATTTTAATTTTGATTTTGATTTTGATTTTGATTTTGATTTTGATTTTGATTTTGATTTTGATTATGATTTTGATTTTGATTTTGATTTTGATTCTGATTCTGATTTTGATTTTGATTTTGATTTTGATTTTCTTTTGCTTTTGCTTTTTTTATTTTAGTTTCGATTTTGATTTTGATTTTGCTTTTGGTTTTACTTTTACTTTTACTTTTACTTTTACTTTTACTTTTACTTTTACTTTTACTTTTACTTTTACTTTTACTTTTACTTTTACTTTTACTTTTACTTTTACTTTTACTTTTACTTTTACTTTTACTTTTACTTTTACTTTTACTTTTACTTTTACTTTTACTTTTACTTTTACTTTTACTTTTACTTTTACTTTTACTTTTACTTTTACTTTTACTTTTACTTTTACTTTTACTTTTACTTTTACTTTTACTTTTACTTTTACTTTTACTTTTACTTTTACTTTTACTTTTACTTTTACTTTTACTTTTACTTTTACTTTTACTTTTACTTTTACTTTTACTTTTACTTTTACTTTTACTTTTACTTTTACTTTTACTTTTACTTTTACTTTTACTTTTACTTTTACTTTTACTTTTACTTTTACTTTTACTTTTACTTTTACTTTTACTTTTACTTTTACTTTTACTTTTACTTTTACTTTTACTTTTACTTTTACTTTTACTTTTACTTTTACTTTTACTTTTACTTTTACTTTTACTTTTACTTTTACTTTTACTTTTACTTTTACTTTTACTTTTACTTTTACTTTTACTTTTACTTTTACTTTTACTTTTACTTTTACTTTTACTTTTACTTTTACTTTTACTTTTACTTTTACTTTTACTTTTACTTTTACTTTTACTTTTACTTTTACTTTTCCTTTTACTTTTACTTTTACTTTTACTTTTACTTTTACTTTTACTTTTACTTTTACTTTTACTTTTACTTTTACTTTTACTTTTACTTTTACTTTTACTTTTTCTTTTACTTTTACTTTTACTTTTACTTCTACTTTTGCTTATGCTTTTGCTTTTAATTTTGCTTTTAGTTTTGCTTTTGCTTCTAGTTTTGCTTTTATTTTTGCGTTTGCTTTTGCTTTGAATTTAGCTTTTGCTTTTACTTTTATGTGGTACATGAACATATTACTTAGCAGCATGCAATATGTACTAAAGAGTGATTTTTTAAATGCCTGATAACTTTTTTTTTAAAAAAAACGCATAAAATTTGCAAAATCTCATCGGTTCTTTATTTGAAACGTTAGATTGGTCCATGACATTTACTTTTTGAAGATAA
Source organism: Pherbina coryleti (assembly GCA_943735915.1). NCBI lineage: Eukaryota > Metazoa > Arthropoda > Insecta > Diptera > Sciomyzidae > Pherbina > Pherbina coryleti. Next base: position 30,151,541 of record OX030951.1, read on the forward strand.
TTTCATTTAAATGTTGACCGCGGCTGCGTCTTAGGTGGTCCATTCGGAAAGTCCAATTTTGGGCAACTTTTTCGAGCATTTCGGCCGGAATAGCCCGAATTTCTTCGGAAATGTTGTCTTCCAAAGCTGGAATAGTTGCTGGCTTATTTCTGTAGACTTTAGACTTGACGTAGCCCCACAAAAAATAGTCTAAAGGCGTCAAATCGCATGATCTTGGTGGCTAACTTACCGGTCCATTTCTTGAGATTAATTGTTCTCCGAAGTTTTCCCTCAAAATGGCCATAGAATCGCGAGATGTGTGGCATGTAGCGCCATCTTGTTGAAACCACATGTCAACCAAGTTCAGTTCTTCCATTTTTGGCAACAAAAAGTTTGTTAGCATCGAACGATAGCGATCACCATTCACCGTAACGTTGCGTCCAACAGCATCTTTGAAAAAATACGGTCCAATGATTCCACCAGCGTACAAACCACACCAAACAGTGCATTTTTCGGGATGCATGGCCAGTTCTTGAACGGCTTCTGGTTGCTCTTCACTCCAAATGCGGCAATTTTGCTTATTTACGTAGCCATTCAACCAGAAATGAGCCTCATCGCTGAACAAAATTTGTCGATAAAAAAGCGGATTTTCTGCCAACTTTTCTAGGGCCCATTCACTGAAAATTCGACGTTGTGGCAGATCGTTCGGCTTCAGTTCTTGCACGAGCTGTATTTTATACGGTTTTACACCAAGATCTTTGCGTAAAACCTTCCATGTGGTCGAATAACACAAACCCAATTGCTGCGAACGGCGACGAATCGACATTTCACGGTCTTCAGCAACACTCTCAGAAACAGACGCAATATTCTCTTCTGTAAGCACTGTACGCATTCGTGTGGTTGGTTTAATGTCCAATAAAGTAAACTGAGTGCGAAACTTGGTCACAATCGCATTAATTGTTTGCTCACTTGGTCGATTATGTAGACCATAAATCGGACGTAAAGCGCGAAACACATTTCGAACCGAACACTGATTTTGGTAATAAAATTCAATGATTTGCAAGCGTTGCTCGTTAGTAAGTCTATTCATGATGAAATGTCAAAGCATACTGAGCATCTTTCTCTTTGACACCATGTCTGAAATCCCACGTGATCTGTCAAATACTAATGCATGAAAATCATAACCTCAAAAAAATCACCCTTTATATATGCAGGCATCTGGATAACTGGCAATTGTGCTTTTTTAATTTTTTATTTTTTTTTATTTTTATCATGTGACTAAAAACTAACTAACCTTTACTGTCGTTCCAAAAAAACCTTAGCGTCAATTCCAGCGCGGAGTTATAATTCTATGCGATGGTTTTTTATTGTTGCTGCATTAGTCAGTTGCCCCTGGGGTGTCATGGCGCCAACAATATTTTTTTTGTTTTCTTTTAGTTATAAGACCAAAAAACATTCTCTCGCGGAGGAGGTAACTTCTGCGAGCTGAATAACATTTTATAACAGCGCATATACTGAGCTCGTAATAATTTCATGCAACGCCTTTGCAAGGTTGTTGCATTTTCGATTCGAAGCGGCTCTTTTTTTGTCTTTGTTTGTCATGAGAGTGTGGAACCCTCATTATACTGGCATCACTTTTTACCGTATCATCTATACTGAGGCATGTGTTCCTCCGTGTCTCGATTACCCCTTCAATATTTTTTTTTCTATTTTGTCTTAAGGTCAAGGAATTAACCTTTACTGCTGTATCATCACTAGTCTCTTCATAACTATACTCAGCGACACGAGTAACAACTTTTGAAAGCATTTTGTTTTATTATTACTCATAACAGTAAAAAAATCACCCATGACCCTTTTATATTGAATACAGTCATGAAAATTGCTCATGGAAATAAACCGTGTAACAGTACATTTATTTTAATTTCCAACTCCATTAGTGATGCCAATAATAATGCAAAAAACCTTAATTAGCGACTATTTAATAACAACTAATCATAGAGCTATAAATGCTCGGGATAAAAATTAAAAAATAACTAAATCAATAAACAGTAGGGCTTGAATAATTTAACAAAAAACTTAAACATGCACCCTGTACTTGAGATAACAGCAGATGAATATATACATATCGATGTTTTTCAATTGAAACCGGCTTATGACGTGCATAAATAATCACGTGAAGTAGACTAGTAGAGAATATTGAAAGCTATTATAAATATTACAACAAGAAACAAACACTTGATCAGTTAGAAAAAGTCGTTCTAAAAAATCATAAACTTCCGTCACACACAAAGACACATCGACACACACTTATATACCTATTAACAAGAACAATCCTATAGTTCTAAGCCAACTCAACACGGAAATTACCAGAGGTTAAATGCAAAAATTGACTCTAAGCTGCTTATTTTACATGATGTTCATTAGAAAATTAGTTGGCTCAATCAGTTAAGAGCTAACGCCAACTTAGGACGGCTATTAATCTTAATCATTTGAATTTTATGCAGAAAATATCTCATGAATTGCAGCCTCGCCAAGATTGCAATCGTTCTTCATTCATTGAATGTTGCTATTCGAACTTGGTCAATGGGGTCAGGTGTAAATTTGATTAAACGCAACCGGTTTAAGTTAACAATTGTGGAATTGTTGGAATTTTTGATGACTCCATTTTAATACGAGTAAGATACAGGCAGTTTTATTGTAGTTGCAATAATGATTGTGGAGAAAAAAAACCATTCTACCAAGTCATTAAAAAAAATAATTTCTTTTGATGTTAACAAGATATTACGCCTCTAACGATAAATCACTTTTTGTTCATTTGGTCATAGTTGTATCTTATTTTATGAGGTGAAAATTCCAGCATTCACTGGTTTTTGCTTAAAATGCTGAGAATCAGTTGTCAATCTAATCAATGGCATTGCTATATGAAGTCAATGCTTTATGAAATTTTAAAACGAAAAATTTTAAACGAAAAAAAACGAATTGGCCATTTCAGTAATTGAACTTTGAAAGAGGTTCTTATGATCAAATTGTGTTGTACGTGTTATTAAAAGTTTTTTACGTAAATGACGGAGAACTGGACCTACCAGTTTTATACCAACTCTGAACTTTTGCCGAAATAATCTCAAGAAGCTTTAGAGCCCAGACAGAATCAAAGATATTGGCGATTGGCGATCCTCTCTTCTAGTTCTAAGCAATTAGAACACGTCCAGAATGAAAGCGTTTAGCGATTGCCGAACTATTCAGACTGAGCTGTCATAATGTTTTGTTTTATGCATGCATAATTGACATGCAGAAAACATAAGCACAGACAACAAATGTCAGAAGATAATAAAACTTAAGAAAATAACACTGAACGTACCCCATCATTAGGAAAAATACGGCAACACATGATAAGTTTGACAGCACCAGAAGAGAGGATCGCCAGAGAAAAAATAGAATAGATTCTAGAGCCCGAACAGAATCAAATATCGTTGTGACCGACGATCCTCTCTGGACGTCAATTGCGGAGACCACGTCCAGAATGAAACGATTGCGACTGACGATTCAAAGTTGCTTTTATTAAGTATTTTTTTATTTATTTTTCTATTTCATTTTAATGTATTGGTCTCTTCAATTACCCAGCAGAAAAAAGAAGTACTTCCGAACAAGTTCTAGAACTATTTTTTTGTAACCGCAAGTTGTTCCAATTACGATTCCGGCCAATACTATTTTTACAGGCGATGTCTACAGAAAAAAATAGTTCTACTCTCGCTTCTATCGGAACTAAACTGGAACAACTTCTCATCCAGCTGAAAAAGAAACGAAACAAGAAGTACTTTCGTTTTCGCTGCTATTGAAGTCAACCCATAACCACTTCTAATCTTGGTGGAAAAGAAGTTCAACAAGAAGTAGTTCCGTTTTCGCGTTTTTTGAAGCCAACCTAAAAGTACTTCTTTATTAGCTTCCATTGGAGTTAAATGGGAAGTAGTTCTTCTCCCACTTCTCTCGGAGTCAATAAAAAAGTTACTTTTCTAATGAAAAGTTGAACATTTTCATCGTTTTTTGTTATAAATCGCACCTAAAATCTCTCTATAAATTTTTTAAAATAAAACATTTTAAATTAAACGTTACAAAAGACGTTTTTAATTCATAAGAAGAAACACAAATAAATATATCAAAACAAAACTGAAAATAATAATAATAATGTTATTTCCTTGCTTTTTTAATACATACATATATTTTTAAAATGTTTATTTTTAGCTGCTTTGAATGTTTTTTTGCATTGCTTTTATGAAACCATCTTCAGTCTCAATGGGGTCTCAGCTGTGGTCCCAAACAGATCCTAAAAATAAGACATTATAATTTGTTTAACTTTCAACAAAAAATACTTACTGAACAAAATTTCCCAAATATTGTTGAATCCTTTGAAGTACTTCTTCTGATGATTTCTATGAACATTTAAGTCCACTAAAATAGTTTCTGCAAACAGTCTTGTAAAATTTTTTTTTTATTCCATTTGGTCCCAAAATCCTGCAGTTCACCTGTAATTACTTGTAAACATAATGGGCCTTACCAATAGTCAAGAGGTGATACTAAGAAAAAGCTGACACTAATAAGTGTAAGCTTTTCGTTCAACTTTTTATTTCTCCGTATCAATAAACGAAATCAGTATTCGCTTTCAAAGTGTCACAGCATCAGCCCTGCTAAAAACAACTAGATATGGCAACACTGAAAAAGTCCAGTTAGTTTTTTATGGCGTCGGTTCTAATCGAAAAACGTTTTTCTTTGAATATATTTTTGAGTATATTTTTAAAAATTAATCTCTTTTAATAAAAAGTTAAATCATAAATTTGAAGCCTACATTCGTTTTGTTGTTAATATCAATTTTACTATTGATAAAAGTATAAGCTTTAAATTATTGTGAATGTGCTTTGCCTTGTTTGACAGATAAAAATTGACATTCTACTAAAATACTTACCATCAGCTGAAGCCGATACTAATTTAAAGTATGATACTAAAGCACATGTTGATACTTTCTCGTTTATTGGAATGAAATTTTTTGAATTATGAGCTTTAATCGGAAATGCCGACACTTCTATGAAAGTAGCAAACTATTAGTAAGGACCAATAAGTATACACTTTTTCAAATTATTTTTAATTTGAATTAAACACAATTAAAAAACTTTTCACAATTAATCTTGCATGAACTTTTGCTCCCTACGAACACTTTCAACTGAAAAGAATCACAAAAAATATGAAATAGAAAAAAATATACTTGGCACGTTTTTCGACGCTAACTTTACCTTGTAGAAGAGAACTTATTCCAAATCAACTTGGGGAGAAGCGTGGGGAGAACGTATTCCAAATTAACTTCAAAAGAAGCGAGAATGGAACCTATTCAACTTCGTAGAAGTAGTTCCGTTTTTATTTATTCAAGCTGTTATGGAATATGTTCTAAGAGCAACTACTTCCATATTTTCTGGTGGGTATGTGAATACAACACACACAAAGAAGGAACGTCAAGACATAATAATAACTAAGGAAATGGCTTTGAACAATTCCAATCCCAATTCTAGCAAAAATAATGCAACATTAATAGCACTCAGAGAGAAAATCCTCGGACGCAAGAGAAACACAGAATAGATTCTAATTTTGCGATACACCGTTGCGGCTGCCGACCTGCGATTTCATTCTGGACGATTTCATACATTTTCATGCATTCTATTGCTTTGCGATGTTGTCAATAGCAACGATTTTTTATTCTGTTCGAGCTCTAATCTGGTGAATGTTCGTCACGAACGACGACCAGCAATTTGATTTCGGACGTGTTCATACATTTTCATGCATTCTATGGCTTGAAAATATCGCCAATCGCTAATCACTTTGATTCTGTTCAGGCTCTTACATGGCAATATTTACTCTCTGTCTGCAGAGTCTCGCTTTTCCGGTGACGAGCGATCAGAAAAATTAATTTCAATCGAAAAAGATTTTCTGTTAACTGGGCCTCGAACCTAGAGTTCGGTCACGGTCGCCACATGTACGAAAACGGTTACAAAATATTTGTTGCGTACGCAGAAGCGACGATTGAGGCTCAGTAGACAGTGCATTGAATGGCAGGAATGAAAAGAGGGCATAGTATAGCTCAAAGAATTCAAGAGTCATAAGACTGGAAATTTTTTGTGATAAGAAATACTTATTGTTTTGTTTATGACCGGGTATAGGCACCACTACTGTGTTGTTTCTGTATTTGTCTTTTGCCTTTACTTTGTTGTTGCGTTTTATGTTGCTAGATAAACCTTTGCTCTCAATGCTCCGCAGCTGGCTCCAAAGCTTTCTCCTTGCCCATACCCGTTTATGACTCCAAGGCAGTTTCAAAAACTTGAAAAAGGCATTTATTCGAAATGTATAGGCATTGCATGGAATTGTTACTCACAGAGTATAGGTGCTATGACAAAAATAATGGCACGACAATAAAGGTTAATTTTTTGGCTTAATGATGCGAAAAGAACTGCTTAAGCAACGTACCTGAAAATGTGTTACATGGAATTATACAACGCTATACATAGGTTGTAACGCAATTATTATACTTCAGTAAAGTCTTAGCATTTACAAGAAATTAAGACAAAAATTCATGACTTTATAAGGCCGTGGAGAGATCCGCTCCAAGATTTAAAATTAAGCTGTTATGCAACAGCGTAATTATTAAAGAGTAGGTATGTGCCCAACTGTAAATATATACGAAAATAAAAATTTAACGTCGGTAGGTCGCGGAGGTAGCAGCTTATGCAACAAAAATACAATATCGTTGCATGGAATTACTATTCTCGTACTAGAGGTGCTAAGATAAATTTAATTTTACGACAGCATAGATTGTGTCTTGGATGTTTGAAAAAAATTGCAAACATTTTTGTGCCATACAAAATGGAGGTAACCGCTTAGTTCAGTAAAAATGCAACAACAATGAAAAAACGTTGTACGGAACTATAACTCCGTGACTACTGGTGCTATGGTAAATATTATGGAACGACAATAAAGGCGAGGTTTTCGGTCACAAAACAAAAAACTCAAAAATTACAGATATTATAACAAGAATCCAAATCTAAACAAGGATTAGAAAAAGGAAAGAAAAAGAAAGACCAGGAAAAATATTAGGAATATGGACAAGGGTTTGAACAGGGTTTGGAAAAAAAGACAATATCAAGGATTTGATAAAGGATCAGGACAAGAATCCAGATAATGTTTCAGATAAGGATTTAGAAAAAGATTGAAACAGGAATTTGGATAAAGGATTGGATAAGCACTATGAAATAGATTCGAATAAGAAGTAGGACAAAAATTTGGACATGTATTAAAACAAGAGTTTAGGCATGAATCAGAAGAATTTAGACAAGTATAAGGTGAAACATGGGAACAAAGATTAGGACGGGGACAAGTTTAAGGGTAATGGAAAGGATAAGGATAAGAATAAAGAAAAAATCTCCGAGTGGGGACTTGCTAATAGATAAGAGTTTAATGCTAGCAAGATCCAGTGCTGCCTGTTAACTCACAAGCTAGTGAATTGCCCCTTAGCCCCCCCAATATGAACTGTGTAGATCTAGTGGAGTCAGAAACTCTTGGCGTTCTGGGCGTATCGATCCAATCCGATCTTCGCTGGAATGATCACATTTTCGATGTTTCGAAAGAAGCGTCCAAGTGCATAGGTTTTTTAAGACGGTGTAAGAAATACTTCACTCAAACTGATCTACGCGTTTTGGTAGAAAACATTTCATCTTCTCTCAACTCTCTTGGGCATCGACGAAATGTTGGTTGCCTTAAACTTTCGTACATATACTACCATGGGAAGTGTTAAAGGGAGATACATGACCTGACGCCATCAGCTCTTGTGTTTTCCAGATCCACTCGGGCAGCGTATCAAGCCCATCCCTATACCATTGCCTTGATGCCCAATAGAACCTTGCATTACCGAGATAATTCTTTCTTCAGTCGTACAGTTAAACTGTGGAACAATCTCCCTGCGGGCGTGTTCCCCGGAAGTTTTGCGCTGTGTGAATTTTAAACAAATCTTCACCAACACTACTCCAACTTTCCACACCCTCCAACTAACTATCACCCTACTTCCGAATCAACAAAATTCTTTCGCATTTAAAGGGGGCATCCCCTGAGCATTGGTTTAGTCTAAGAAAAAAGATACAGTAGTTTCGACTATGTCGTAACACAAGACGTAGAATTATTCAATTCGCTTTTGATGACATCTTTTTTAAAAAATATTTAGCAAATTATTTATTCCATACACCTGAGCATATGACCTTTAAGAGACCCCCCCCCCCTTACTTTTGCAAAAGGAAAATTTTTGTCTTTGACACCTATTCCTTTCGACCACTCCTTAGGGGGGTTCCCATACAAATTTTATGGTTTTTGTATATTTATTCCATACACCTGAGCATATGACCTTTAAAAGAGTGCCGGAGAGGGTGAATATGTATCACCGACCCCCATTACTTTTGCAAAAGGAACATTTTTGCATTTGACACCTATTCCCTCCGACCACTCCTAAGGGGGGCTCCCATATAAATTTTATGGTTTTGTCGTTAAGACCGAAAACCGTCGATAAATAGGTAGCACACTTAAACAATCAAACAAAATTTGTTCAATGCTACCAAGTTCAACAACCTATGTGGAGAGTCGAAATGTCAAAATTTCACTGTCGATAATATGCCAGAATTACTCAGAATTACTGGGCTACGCGATTCTGTTAAAAACAACATGCTCCCAAAAGTATGCTTTTTTGTAATTATAAGATTTATGTCTTCACGCTAGACGGCACTGTCTTCACCGTCGAAAAAACCGGAAACCGTCGATAAATAGGTAGCAAACTTAAGCAAACAAAAACATCAAATGTTGGCTTTATATTTCATGTAATTGTGTAAAATTTATATAAGTTAGAGAGTTCAAACATGAATTTTTCTCCCAGTGAGGATCAAGCAGACCATCAAGTGCTAACATCAACATTGTACGATCAGTACTTTAGGCACACAAAAGGCTCAAATGTGATATAAATACCGACACCTGATCACTATCAACCACCCTACTTACCTCCGAGAATGACGAACTCTACGTCAAAAAAATCTGTGGTATTATCATTCAAAAGCCCGACTCTTATAATTCGCAAGTGGTTTATAATTTAAAAATATATAATAATTACAAGAAAGTGCAGGTACGTTAACAAGAATGATAGAAACAAGATTACGCGTTCCGCAGTCCCGTTATCTAATGCTATCTATTTCAACTGAGTGCATGACGTCACACAGTACTTTTACTTGACAAAAACGTATGCAAATGTGCGATCTCTTAGGCAAATTGACGAAATTGAAAATAAATTCTTTCGACAAAGTCATAGTTGAATAAATAAGGTTGTCGCATGGGTGAGAGCGAGTTCCCATAAATGTCAAATCGAAGTTGACAGCTCATACAAAATCTTAAAACGAAAATTGATAACATGAAAACCCGATGAAGTTGTTGTTGTTGCTTTTCATTGATTTTGACAATTATGGGTACTGAGAAGAGAGTACGATCAGCCACGAGACAACCTTATTTATTCAACCATGGACAAAGTAAAGTAAAAAATATCTTCTCTTCTGTACAAAAAATATGAATATTTTCGTATACGAAAAATATGAATTTTTAAACTTTCAAGATTTTTGTCTCCTTTTATTGTACCAATGGGTTAAGGAGGTCCAAAAAACATATTTAGGCGTGGATATGGGAGTAAAATTATTCCAAAGTCTGACAATATCGCTTGTGACGTCATGCTCTCTCTCTCATTTGCGGAACGCATAATCTGGTTTCTATCATCCTTGGTACGTCAATTTCAAGTGTGAAAATTTACCATCTTAACATTATTACTATATTTTAGAAAATACTTTGTTATAACAGTTCTAAAAATTCTACGCATTTGAACTAGTCGTAGTCGTAGACAAGTTTTATGGGAAAACGCGTGAAACCACTTTTGAAATTACTATAATTTTTGCTGAGTAATTCAATAATTTATTATAATCTGATAGAGAACTTGATTGATTTACAAATTGCAAAAATGTTCTCCACTAAAAGCTTTACATAATCATTACTCATTACTCACCATGATTAAAATATAAGGTCCAATCTAAAAAATAATTGTTTTTCGAATCTAATCGATTCAAATTATAAAAAATTTATATATTTCATTACAAAAAATAAATATGCTTCTTTAAAAAACCAGCTAATTATAGTGATTATCATGGAAAAATTAGTGTTGACCCGATAGATAAGTCAAAACAACGAAGCGGGCATTTTCTTGATTTAAGCTCCATGAGAGCAATTTTTAAGATCAATCTTTGCAAACGATCGAACTTATTTTCATTATCTCTTTTTTTTTTAGGGTGCTGATAAGGAGCTGTAACGTATTTGTACAGAGAGAAAACTGTCATAAATATGCTGAATTCTTAGTTAGTAGCCTGATATTACCTACAAATTACAACAGTTTCGTGACGCTTTCTTGAAAAGTGTCAAGCAAAGAAACAATGAAGTTCCTTAAAATGACATTAAGTCCGAGCCAAATAAAGGCACTTTTGCGCAAGGATGTGCTCGTGCGCTTTCGGCAGCCGGTGAGTATTTCTATTTAAAGTTAAAATTGATTTAAATAAAGACGAAAGGACTATTTTATACAAATGTTTGGCCAGTGGATGACCGTGGTGCAGTTTGTCTGGCCTTGTGCCGTCTTTATGCTGCTTTATTTAATACGTCTCAAATTTGGACCGGAGACTGTCGAGGAGTGCCAGTTTCCCTCGCGTCTATTGCCCACCAAACACAGCGTATTGCCCGGTTTCTATTCCTATATCTGCAGCTTAGGGAATAAATGCATGAACACGACACAGTACGAGGAATACACAAATTTCAACAAAGCACCGTAAGTGGAAATGGGACGGCATTTTTGAGAGTAAACATTTATTTTATTTTTTTTTTATTTTCCCTTCAGCATGAAACCTATAGTAGACATTGTGCAAGTTTTCATCAACGATGACAGGCTATTCAACACCTTTGTGGATCTACCCGTAAAGGGTAATTTTTTGGCGGCTGTAACAACTCTTGTCACCGGCGGACATCTGGATGAAATCAGAAGTATTATGGCTAAATTTTTAAGCGTTATATTTTTCCTAAACGAAATCTGTTGTAGAAAATGTGGAGAAGGTCATCGATCTGGTGCCTCTGGTGGAGAAAATGTTGAATGGTAGTTTCGATATAAAGCGTTTATTCTCCGGTAGGTTTCGAATTTTTTTTCAATTCATGAACTTTTTCGATTTTCAACTTACACTCCCGTAGATCGTCACACCTTTGTGCGTGGTGGCTATTTGCTATGTGGCCATCCTTTTCCCAGCACCGAATCCATACCTTTGGTCAATGATATTTTATACTCAGAGGATTTTAGTGAAATCAACGATGATGAGCTGAAGGTAATGCCAAGTAAGTGATTGACTTTGTTAATGGCCTAAATTGAAGTGTTTAATTCTCTCAATTTAGCCAAATATTGTAAGAAACTGTATCTGGATGTAACCAGTTCGAATCATGGCAAACTTACCTGGAGCGCCATCAAGCCCATTATACATGGCAAAATCCTTTATGGACCCGATAATAGTGAAACGCAATCCATCATGAAGTTTGTAAGTTGTTACAAAAATCATTCATATAAAATGTATCCATTTTTAATTTATTGTAAAAAAAATATTTTACTGGGTTGTGCCCAAAATGAATGGTGCAGCTAACTTTGCATTAAGAAGCCCTTTTTCTTATTACAAGGTGGTACATAAGAGCACACATAGCGCACAATGCAGCACATATTTTATTTTTTTTTTATTGATCAAATATGGCGGAGCTCATTTCATGCTCATTTACAAACTAATAAAACTCAAAACCATTTCGCCAACAGACCAACGCCACCTTTGAAGAGCTAAATCGCCTGAAGAAGCTTTCCGTGGCTATGGAACAAATTTTGACCAAGTTGCGCACTGATGAAGCCTTCCAGAAGGGTTTCGACAGCATTCTCAAGCTAGCACAATCCCCGATCGTGCGCAGCCTGGTGGGCGAGGAGATTGATCTTGATCAGATACAAGCAGTCATACAACGTATACGCACTGATCCAGTTATATATGACGTCATTCAGACGATAAAAAATATACTAGAATGCTTTTCCGTTGATCGCTACATACCATTGAATACGCCAGAGGAGCTTCGTAAAACGGCCTATGCCCTAAACAAACAGCGTCTCTTCTATGCAGCTATTCACTTCGATAAAACTAATGACACCGATGTAGTCTATAGAATACACATGGACACGGACAACACACAGCCTACGATGGAGAATAAGAATCGTTTTTGGTTCCCTGGTCCATCACGTAGCATGTTGCGTGATCTCAAATATCATCGGGGCTTTGTGCAGATCAAGCAAACGCTAGATTTGGGCATCATCAGGCACAAGAAAAAACTACTGCTGGATGCGGAAATGAATGAGACAAGCGAACACTCCGATGATACAGCCAAAAATCCATTTACCGTGCATCTTGTTGAAAATGATGATGATGACGAGGATGAAGATGATGACTGGTTTACCAGTTCTTCTAGTAGCAGCAAAAGCAATCAAACAAGCAAGTCTAGCTCAGGGTTGTTGTCATCTTTCGTAGGAGGCGTTGCAAGCAAGCCCGTAGTAACCGTAGAGCTAGACGATGATGAGTCAGAAACCACAACCACTCCAGAAACCACTGATACAAAAACGGAAACTCCTCAACTAAATGACACGCCCATGAGTGATGATGATGATGATTATGACTTTGCAAACACAACGGAAGTTTTAGTGCGCACTAAACGTCAAGGCTTATTCGATTTGTTCCTTGGTGTCGGCTCTAACGAGGAGGAGAATCACTTTGAGGTCGATGACATGCGTTTCTATACCAAGCAATTTCCCTATCCAGCCTATGAAGATGATGAGTGAGTCAAAATCCTTTCACCCTTGTTTTTATTTATTTACAACTTCTTCTTCCACAATAGCTTCAAGACCGGCCTATATTTGGCTCAAGCTGTGCAGATGGCCTTCTTTTTGGGTCTCTTAGCGCAAATAGCTTCCTGTGTACGTCATCGCATTTGGATGCGTGAGAGCCGCAACACTATAGTGTGTATACCAAATACTTGCTACGAATCTAAGACTAACTTCGGTCCCTCACTTCTTTCAGATCATGCGTTCCATGGGTCTGAAACCCTGTTCGGAAATGACCGCCTGGACGCTGGTAACTTTCGTGGAGCTTTTAGTAACGTTTCTAGCCATCACTGTAATACTCTACACTGGTGGAATTATCATGTACACCAAATGGTTGTTCATCATGATCTTTTTGATTGTTTTTGGTGCTTGCTTAATCACTTTCTGGTAAGAAGATGAGAGTTCAGTTTCAATTTCTTATAAACACTTATATTGTGCTATCTCTTTACAGCTACATGTGCTCTACATTCTTTACGTCCGCTACCATTGGCGCCGTAGCTACTACCATATTTTTCTTTATTTCCTTCTGTCCCTACATTATAGTCCTACTGTTCGATGCCAAACTTAACTCTTTGCAGTCGTTTGGTATAAATCTCTCTTTCACCACCGCTTTTGCCTATGCCTGGAATGATATAATGCGCCTGGAATTACAGCAGATTGGCCAATCCTTCCAGCAGGCCTTTAGCGAGGGTGTTCAAGGCGATTTTGGTTTTGGCATTGTGATGATTATTCTGGACGCCTTTATCTATTTGGCCATTGGTTATGTGAATCAACGATATAAGGATGGTAAGTGCAAATTAATTGCGAACCTATTATTGGCTTGGGAGTTACATATGATAAATGTTGGTTTAATTTTGTGCTTGGCATGGTTTGATTAGATAAAAACAAGAGTTTTGATAAATGGCAGCCCCCCCCCCAACTTTCTTGGTTGTCCAAACATAATGACGCTATTTACGAAGGTTCACTTTTTATACCTTCGTAACTAAATCATATAAAAAGAAATAAGCTTCAATCTTAAAGCACTCAGGTCAAAACTTCATCAGCTTGTTCAGAACTTTTTAAGAAAATGTAACCGTTTTACTTCATAGAGCATGTTTCAAAAAGTTCCAACCATTGATAAATCAAAAGTGGTCCCTTATACATTAAAATAACTAGGCAACCTTATTATCCTGGACACGAACCATTTAAATGTAAAAAATGTAATAGTTCCAACGAGAATTTAAAAGAAAGAAAAAACAAATTTGCTGGAATTTCATACTGATAAGACCTTAGATGCCTATCAACACCTTTATGGTAAAATTCTACAAATAATGGCATGTATAGGAATCACTGGGGCAATGAGAACGTGCTTAACTGAAGCTCTGAGTGTATCTGGGTATCAGGGAATTTCACAAGTCACTGAGAACTTTAAAAATCTATAAAAAAGACATTTTACAAAATCCTGACAGGATGTCGATAAAGCTGAAACTAGTTGAGGTGCCATAAGGCAAATATGGATGAGCGATGATTTATAGCTGGAACTGGCTCAAAGTTATAGTATGTTGGGAGCGGGTCGTGGAGTTAACAATATCTATTTTCAAAAAGCTCTTTCAATTCTTTACTTCAACTATATTCAATGCGGAAATGCTTGCTATTGAGGAAGTATCTCTGTAAGAAAGCTATGAGGTCTCATATTTACACTCCCAGAAAGTCAAGTGACATAAAAGGACTTACAATTTTATAAATCAGAGTAAGTTTCTAGTTGTGTCAAATCACTGAAATAAAACAATAAGATAGAATTGTGTTGGGTGCCAGGATATAAAGAAATTAAAGACAAGAACCTAGCAGATCGCACTGTTAAAAGGAGGGCATCCTGACCAGTCTGGCTAATGACTTTCTAGATTTCAGAAAAGGATAAGATCTGGGAAAAAAAACTTCTGTGCGACTAGAATATTTGCGATCAACAGAGGCAGGTTAAGAAAATTTTCACCCTCAGTAGTGCTCACTTAAGAAATTTGTTCAAACTAACCAAATCTAGCCTAAGACTGCTAAGAGGTTACTTAATAAATAATAATTTCCTCAGGCATCATCTCAAAAAGACAAGCTTATCTTTATCAGATGTCAGACCTTTAGAATGCTGCAACTTTGACCCCTCTATGGCCTCTAGTTTAGGAGATATGAGCAAAAGAAATTTAAGATTTTGTTTTCATTGTAAAATTGGAAAATCGTATCACTCCAGGACAACTTAGGTATCAATTCCCAGGGCTTCCCTCTCTGTGAAAAATATGAATTATTTAAATAGCATCATCTGGTTATCAGTGTGTTTTTTTATTGACTTCTCGTCACGCGACACGAAAAATTACCCTTTTCAATTTTTTTCGATTTTTTGGCTGTTCCTTCGGGTTTTTCGAAATTTTCTTTTATCCTAAACCACATCAGTATTGAGGTAAACAAAACAAAAAAAAAAGGAAATATTAAAATTAGAACCATTTCCAAGTTTTAGCAAGATTAACGCACGGCAATTGATTTGTATATAGATCAGTAATGTTCACGTAGTACCACGCGTGGTGAGACTCGAAAGCTTTATTCGAAAGTTCTCTCGATCAGTTGACGCTGAAACTTCAAGCAAGAAGGTTAGTGCCACTTGGTCGTGTGTTTTGCACTGCACGAAATGTTTGAGGCATATGAAAATGCGTTATTTGCAGAATTATTATTATAATAATGATGGTAATAGTGACAATTATAATGATAGTGCTAAAGATAATGATACTGATAATGATAATGATGATGACAATGATAATTATTACACAATGCTTGTAATCACAATACCTGCAATACAATTTTTATCAGTGCAGAAAGCGAGAGAGCTACAAACACAAGCGCAAAAGTCGAAAATTGTAGTAGTATGCGTGTGAACACCACTGATATAGATCAGTGTAGGGCACGTAGTGTCTCGCGTGCTAGAGACTCGTTTACGAACTCTCTCTCGTGTCTCACATATATAGATACCGACAAAAAGTTATTTTAATCAGTTGGCGCTGAGACTTCATGCAGTAGAGTATACGCTGGATGATACTTTGAACTTGATTGTTATGCACCGAAAAAAATAGAAGAGCAAATAAATAAGAATTTACTGAATAAAGTAAACACTGAGTTCTGTATTATATTTTTGGATCGAAGACTTGTTTAATTTCTGTTTTTTTTGTGTTCTTTGTTTTTGTTAGATTTCAATTTAAAATTAACTTGGTTTTTAAATAATTTTAGTTGATTTATTTTGATTTAAATTTTAAAATCAAAACAAAAACATGAAAATAAAATTAAATCTAAACTTAAAATAATATATTACACAAACGAGCCGAGTAGTCATTTTTATTGACACCTGCACATACATTTTTTTCAGTGTTGAGAGCGATACTCCACTACCACAAGCACAAAATTACAGAAAATATAATAGTATTGGTGTGCCCATCACTGATATAGATAGATGACACTGTGCATGAATCGGGAACTTTTTTGCAAACAAGCTAGGGACATATCATTTCAGCATAATTCGAGGACGGTGCATTTAATAGTGTGAACCGTTTTTCAATCCTTTGGCCCGTGTTCTAGAAATCCAAAACTTTTTTCATTGACTTTATCGGCTTCACGTTCATAAATGAAATATTAACAATTAACATGGAGAATAATTTTTTATAACAGTTTAACCCTAGAAGCCCAACCCTTATTCCAAATTGACCCCATAAATCAAATAAAGCCGTTTCTTCGTATAAAAACTTTCTTTAATCAAAAACTAGAAAGCTTTTTGATGCAATAGTATTTCTTTTGCCTAGTAGAACCTCAAATCATGTTCCATAAGTAGTCTACATTGTTACACCGTAGAATTTATTATCAGAAAGGAAGTCTCTCCCGAAGCTAAAAAAAAAGAAAATTCCATCGCTACAAACCCAAAATACTCAAATCAAAACGAGTCGTTGAGGCGTTTCTCCATCATCATCACCATTTTTTTTTATTTTCCAATTTTCCACTTGATATTTTTCCCTTTACTATTCTAATTTCATCCATTCTTTCACAACTTTCAGATGAGTTTCGTTTCGTCGAAGTGGCACGGGAAGACTTGGACTCTAGTCTGGGAAGTACAATGACCAACGTGTCCAAAATCTATAAAAATAACAAAATTGCCGTAAGCAATATTTCACTGTCATTTGCCAAGAATCAAGTTACATGTTTACTGGGTAGAAACGGCGCTGGCAAGAGCACTATTATGTAAGTTGTACTTTATCTGGAACTTCCAAAATCTTCCAGTTTTCTAAAATATACTCCTACCTAGAAAAATGCTGACAGGTCAAGTGGTGCAAACCTCTGGACGTGTAATACTCTCTCAGGCAATGTCCAGCAGCGAAGAATATGATAAGATTGGCGTGTGTTCACAGGATAATATACTTATACCTCACCTAACGGCACGTGAACATCTTGAAATGTATGCAAAAATCAAGATGAAGCACGGGTTCAAACCCGAAGTGGATAAAACATTGCGAGACTTAAACTTTGGGAAATATGAGAGCTATCAGGCTTCACAGCTATCGGGTGGCTATCAGCGAAGATTGTGTGTGGCCATTGCTTTTATAGGTTAGTAAAATAAAACATTATCCATAACGACTTTCATAAATTTTCATCCTTTAGCATCGCCCAATGTCGTTATACTGGATGAGCCTTGCAATGGAGTCGATACGAAGGCACGCAAGGATATTTGGGAACTTATCGAACGTCTACGTAAGGGCAGAGCTGTGGTATTTGCCACGCATTTTCTGGATGAAGCAGAGTATCTGAGCGATGCTATTGTTATAATGAAAAATGTAAGATATCTGGTCTGCATTATTGAACACTAAGGATGTCGAAAAATCCGAGTTTTTAACCACAAATTCCGTGATCGAAATTGGGAGCTAACATTTAATTCAGTTTTTCCTTTCTATTACAGGGTAAGATCATTGCCAAACATAGTCCGGAAACGCTAAAGCAACAATGTGCGGAGAATTTCGAAATTTCCTTGCAGTGTCGTGACATGCAAACTTGGGATGAGGTCACACAAAAGGCCAATGACGTTTTACAAAATTTCAAAATACTTGAAAATCGTAGCCCCACTGACTTAAAATTACAAGTGACCTATGAGCCGACATCTAGCAGTAACACTGAATTCATCGCCTATCTAGAGCAGCTGCAGCGTGAGGGTCGTATTTACGAACTCTCCATAGAAAGTAAAAACTTGGAGCAGCTTTTCAAGCAGCTTGACTGTGAAGTGACTCCTAGTCAGTTGACCAATGGTCACCACGTGCAGGTGCTGCAGCCAGTTGACTTGAAGAAGAAGCCACACGATAACGAGTTGGTGCGTGAGCAGCCATTGACACGTATTGAGGCAGTGCGTGAGCTCTTCTGGAAGCGATTGGTGCACTTTAGTCGCAACTATCGCATGTTGCTGTGCGTCTTAGTACTGCCCGCAATTTTCGAAATATTAGCCATGTGGTTTGTATCCTATCGGCTCGAAGATGAGTTCGATAAAGTAATCAGCTTCAAACGTGACCTCTATCCCAAGTCCCTACAAGTGTTGAGCATGGAACAGTCAACAAATTTCACAAGTCAAGTATACGAAAGCCTACAACAGGAATGTTCCACACCGGATATGCCCTGTAAGGAGTTCCCTAACTCTAAAGAGACGTTCTACTGGCTATTGACTACGCTTAAAGATTATCATGGCAAACGTTTTGGTGGCTATACCTTCAATGAATCCAATGCTATGGTTTGGTACAACAACAAAGGTTATCATGCCATGATGGCCTGGTTGAACGATCTCAACACTCATGTCTTTCAGCAGGAAATGAACGATACGAGCTATTCCATAACGAGTTATAATGATCCGTGGAAGTTGGGAGAACGCGAATTGAGCACCACTTCAATGTATATTTGACTCGTGACTTAAAAGAAGGTCTCATTTTGAACTAGGTTTTCTTTTTCAGCTTGCGTCAAGCTGGTGACTCAGCCATGGTCTTCATTTTGCTGATTGCCTTTAGCTTGGTTATAGCTGTGGCCTCCGTATATCTGGTGAATGAACGTTCGAAGGGTGAGAAGCTGCAGCAAAAGCTATGTGGCGTGGATGCTATTACTTACTGGGGTGTGGCTTTCGTCTGGGACTTTCTGGTAAGCTAGCATGAAGCATCTTAAACAATGTTGCTGATGTAAAATTCCACCCTAGATTATTGTGTTGTCCACCTTGGTGTGTAGCGTTATAATACTTGCCTTTGCCATGCCAGTTTTTACGGATCTACAGCAGTTGTGGGGCATCGTGGTGCTTGCACTCTTCTTTGGGTGAGTTTCGATAGCATAGGCCAACAAAAACGAATTGCTTATAGGCAGCTGGGTGTCATTTCTTTGTTTCAATGTTAAAGCTTACTCCTGTACGCCCCTCGTAAACCCCAAAATATATTTCAGAAATTCGTTCATCATCTCAAATATCTCAGAATCCTGATTAAATGGGTTGATTCTAGCCTCGGATTCGTTTTTAACACAAAGAACTTCGGAAATGACCCCCAAAAACCAAACCTTGTATAGACCTATGTACTTAAACGCTGAGCTCTAATAAGAAATTTTTACCTAGTTTTGCTTGTATACCCGCTGTACACGTCTTTGAAAAGTGCTTCACCGATGCAAGTGCCGCCATTGTTACCATCTTCTGCATGAATGTTATTATTCCACTCTTCACAATGGCCGTGATTGTGCTCTTGGGCGTAATTGGCGACACACCAACATGGGATGAATGGCGTTTTGCTCTTAATCGCGCCTTTCTTATATTTCCTCAACATGCCTTGGGCGATGGCCTCATCGAACTTTGTAAGAATTACATGGTTGCTCAAGTCTTTCATCGTTACGACATCAACTCTTACAAGAATCCACTGTATAGCGATCTTTTAATGCCACACTTTCTGGCCTTGTTTCTACTGGGCATTTTCTTTGGCATCTTGAATATACTGCTCGAAAGTGGGCTCTTGTATCGCTGGAAGGAATCGCTTTGCATGCATCGTGAGGATCAACGCCAGGTTGAGGAGTTGAAGATTGTCTCCATACAAAATTCCCTGAAACGTGACGATAAATACGATGCACCACAAGCTCTGAAGGTGGACAATCTATGCAAGGCCTACAAACGTGGTCAGTATGCGGTGAAGAATGTTACTTTTGCCGTTAAGTCGGGCGAATGTTTTGGTTTGCTGGGAAAGAATGGCGCCGGCAAGTCGACTATTTTTAAAATGCTTTCCAGTCAATTGACGCCTACCGTGGGTAGCATCAATTATTTCGAAGTAAGTCGTGTGTGATTTATGAGCAACTCATGAGCAGCTCGTTAGTTTTCGATAAGAGCATCAGTTGTTAAGCCTGCTCTTTGCACTCTTTTTTAAACTTCTTTATTAAATACTCTTTAATTACTGCTACAAAAATAAATTTTATATCCTTAGCATGAGATTTCCTATTGTCCTCAAACGAACACTTTGGACTCTTTACTCACCGTACGCGAGTGCATTGAATTCTATGGTCGTCTGCGTCGCATCAACGATATTCCCAAAGTAAGTACCTATAACAACTATGTACTAATAAAACTCATCAATACAGAAATTCAAATAAAATTTTATTGATCAAATTCGTTGATCATAACTTCCATGTGTATGCATTCACTTCCTCCCTGTGACAATATATCGACCTCACCATGACACAAACGCAGACAATTCGTGTCGTTATGCAAAAATTCACTTGGATTTTGAGTTTCGTTGAGATGTCTTACTTGCATGATGGTGCTACGTGATGACGTCATTGTTTTATTGTAAACCGTTGCGGTACAATGTATGGGTTTTGTTGTTTGAACCCCAACAAGCCAAAGTACCAAAAGGTGGCCAGCAATGTCGGCGGAGTTTGTGATTTTTGCCTCCACTTCTTTATCCTCCATCATGGCACTCCAGGAAGTCTTGCAGGCCATGATTAAGATGGGTAGATGTGCGTCAAGATGTTCATGTGGTTTTGGTAGAAAAGCATTGTGCATACATATGCCACGTTCAGCGGGTCGGTTACAACTGTAATGGAAAGAATACAAAGTTGTTGAGAAAAAAGGGTGTTTTAAGATGATTTAGACTGACTTTGCAAAATACTGACTTAAAAGAGATCGCTAAGGACAGATAGAAGATTCGGTAATCATGCTAAAAATAGAATTTTGCGGTATTATTTGTGAACTTGGTTTCATTTTTTCTTATTTTCGTTATAGCTTCCTTTTTATATCTCTTTATGTCTAAAGGCTATTTCAAAATATCTGAAAACTTACTAACTACTATCACCAAAATTCCCGAAGCGTCACAATAGGGAGGAGTCTGCATTCAAACAAAGTATTCAGGCGAAAATGTTCATCCGAAAGAATTTCTCGAAACCAAAAAAAAACTTGAATTTAGGATTTTATCGTTTTCATTATTTGTTGAGTTATTTTGTCGTTTTAGCCTAAAATAGCGAGAATTTTCAATCTCGGAATCTAGAAAATTCCAAAATTTTCTGATTTTTTTGTCGGGAAAACATTTGTATTATAAAAAAAAAAACAATAATAACATTTTTATTACTAATTTTTTAATACTTTTTTCAAATATGCAAATACTTTGTAAGGACTTCTTCGGAATACCAAAAAACTTTAAGATCACTTGGATTATTATCTGAATTTGTGTTATGCAACATCTATCGTTTCAAAAGTTAATTTCATTAAATTTTTAATACTCTTGAGGATCATTTAATATCCACAATCCGAAGTCTCCTCCCACTTTCTTTAAATTTACCGATTGTATAAGGAACTTTATTGCTATAAGTTTTTGAAACACTGTTTAAAGGACAAAAAAAGTCGTTCAAGATTTTCAAACCCAAAAGAAATTATAGTTTTTTCTGATTTTTTTCTGGCTTTTTGTCGAATATCCGAGTTTCGAATTGAATATCGAAATTTTGCCAACGGATTTTTTGGTTTGTATAATTTTGGATTTACTTGCACCTCAGGATTATGCAAAAAAAGAAATAATACGCAACCCTGCTTTTGGAAACAGAATTTTATGGTTTGTATAGTTTTGAATACCTTAGGATAGTATTTTTTCAGGACTGAAGCAATTAGAATCGCAATATCCCATCATTTCGGAACTTTGGTTTCAAGAATTTCTAAAACTCTAAAATATCCCTTAAGTCTCACAGTCCCAAATATCAAAAAAGTTTTCAAATTTTCCGATTTTATTCGGCGAGTATCTTGACATTTTGTATCAGTGATTTTTGTATCAAAAGAACTAAACAATGCTCAATCCGTCAATATTTTCAAAGCAAAATTAATTATAATACAAAAGTAAAATAACACTGTAGAACAAACATTTTTTTTTCAAAAGTCTGCTCAGATCTAACGCTACGGATTGAAAATACAGGCCAAAACAAGAAACCATTTGTCTCAGTTTGTTCAAGTTGACTCATATTTTCGAGAAACGGATAATTGAATTTTGCACTTTGAGACGATTTTTCAGAACATCTATTAATGTAATTTTTTCAATATTTATCGTAAGCAAACTGAGTTTAATTGCATCTGGTGATGTCGTTTTGTTCGTCTCGTTAATATCTAGAACTTTCACCAATAAATCAGCCCTTTTAAATGCTGATCCAAACTTTTTTTTTTCATCCATATTCAAATTCTTGACCTTATTTTGTTCAAATCCCTTTCCTTATAATTGTCTGACTTATTTTCCAATTCTTTGTCCTTAATCTAATCCTTATTTATGTAACTTAATCTAGTTCCTTGTTCTATTTTTTTTTAACGTAAACGTTTCCCAATCTTGTCCAAAATATTGTTTTGGATGTTTCATTATTTTTTTTTCTAATCCTTGTTGCAATCCCTGTCAAAACCCTTTCCCAATTCTTGTCGGAATTCTTTTCCCTAATCCTTGTTCAATTCCATGCTATTATCATTTTCCAAATCTTCGTCCTACTCCCTATCTTATTCCTTATCATTATTTCTGTCCAAATCCTTGCCTTCATCCTTTTTTTAACCCTTGCCCTTATCTTAATCCAAATTTTTGTCCTATCTATTGCATTTATTTTAAATGTAACTTAATTTTCTATTCTATTTCTTTTAGTTTTTTTTTTTTGCTGTTGCGTTTGGTGTATTAAGGCCACTTTAAGAGATTCCCTTAGAGGCCTCATGACACCATAAATTTTTATTTTTTTTTTTTATTTTTTTCATGTGACTGAAAACCTTAACTTAACTGTCATTCCATAAAATGTACTGTAGCGCCAATAGGTCACGAAGTTAGAATTCCATGCAACGTTTTTTCATTGTTGTTGCATTTTTATTGCATTAAGCGGTATTGTTTGTGGTGTCGTGGCTCTAAAAATTTTATTTTTATATTCGTTATAAGGTCAAAAACCCATTTTTTGCTGACGTATATTTAAATTTTAGGTAGTACTTATACTCAGCGAGTAATAATTCCATGCAACCAAACTACATTTTTGTTGCATATTTTTTCAACTTTTTTTGGAAACTATCTGTTTAAAACGTAACGTTGTCGCATCAAAATAATTAAAAATTTAAAAAATACGATAAAAATTTTAATTCCAAAACTGAATACATTCTAAATTTTTTTATTTTTCAGAGTCAAATCGGAGTCTGTAGAGTTAAACCCAAAAAATAAGATCTTATTGGTTTTACACTTCTTGTCAAGTATCTCTGAGCAATGATATTCTTGAAATTGAATGATTTGACTTTTAACCATTTTAAGACCTAACATAATTGTTCAGAATTTAAAAATTATTCAATCCCGAATACAAGGAATTTTAATCCTAATTATTTAAAAATTTCATATTTCGCAGATTGTGCTTGCCCCATTATCCTAACCATTGAACGTTTTCATTGAAGTGTCTAGGACTTAAATCAGTTGAGTATTTGAAAGATTTAAAATTTTTCTATCATATCTCGAGCCATAAGAGATTTTATTTTTATTCTTCAAAAACTCCAAAAGGTAAAAGAATAATGTAGAAATTTGTGAAACTTTTATATTTTCATAACAGATTTCACCGATGTTTGAAACATTTTGTTGAGTTCCGGGTCATGTAACCGTAGAATAATAATTATTTTGAAATATTGTAGTTTTGAGATTTGTTTACTCGAGATTTTAAAAATACTTTTTAAGAAATAAATAATTTCAATCTCAAAAGGACTTTCATAAAATGTCACTTTTGTAGAGAATAACGGATCTAGATGGTGTGATAATTTTGCCCAACTACACTTTCTGTCGCATATTTCAGGTTTATTCGTTGAAGGATTTAGATATTTTGAGATCTGTCATTTTGTAACTGTGGTGCTCAGATTCTTCAAAATTTAAAAAGAAAAACTATATAATTTCAATACCAATTTCTGAACTTCCAAATATTGATTTTAGCTTATAGGATATGTTTTCATTCTTACACTTTTTGTCGAATATCTCAAGATTTAATCATTTCAGTAGAGCTTCAGCTCAAACGTATTCACGGAAGTTCGAACTTTGTGTAGCTCGTTTTTTACCCAGCGAACACATGAGACAATTTGTCATAGCAATTTCAATACATTTAAACTTTTGTTACCAACACACTGATAACTTTTCAATTGCCAGCACAATGTTTGCAACAATCACATTGCAAGTCGGCTTGCAAGAAATTTGACATAGAGTGGCAAAATTTGACGTTTACTTGAGAAAGTGTAAAAAAAAACAAACACCCTGAAACTGAAAGAAATGTCACTTTTTGTCATGCAATTGTTATGCCACCTACGTCACTATCGGCAATTGGCTTGATGACGACAATAATTTGACAACTTATACATATTTTAAAATTGTTTGCCAATTTGTCACGTGTGTTCGCAGCGTTAATACACGAACTTGAACTAAACATGTATTTTATTCACGAACTAAAAGTGAAGTAGTTAAAGTTCGTGTTCACATAATTTTGAATTCACGTGAATAGTCTTCACGTATTTTAGGCATAAGCAATTGTAACTTTTACTTTTGAGTTCCTAAGAACAAAATCCCAAATTTCCATTTGGGAAGTCTCCCAAATCCTGTAGTAATATTTTGTACTCAGAAACTCAAACGACATATTAAAGATTTATCTTGCCTAAAATACGTGAATACTATTCACGTGAATTTAAAATCCCTTGAATATGAATATAAACAACTTCACCTGTAGTTTCTGAATAAAATACACGTGTAGGTTAGGTTTGTGTTTTCACTTGATTTTTGTGAAAGCACGTGTTCACGTGAAATTGAAAGCTCTACACTTCAGAATTGGGACGATTTATCACTTAAAAATTTTGAGAATTTTTGATTTTAAAAATTCTAAAAAAAAAACAAAAAATTCTTGCAAATTGAAACAGCATCAAATACGAATGCCAAGAATTTCGTGAATTGCTGTAGTTTTGGTCTTGCACTATTTAATACCTCGGGACTTTGTATTTTTATGATTTAGATATTTTGAGATTATAACAATGTCGTGATATATTCTTGATACAATTTCTTAAAACTAAAGTACTCTGATAATTAAACCTCTGTGGATCACTTTTAAGAGAACTTTTATAGATCTCCACAAAAAAAAAAAATTAAACATTAACATAGAAATAAACTAAGAAATACATCAAGACTAAAAAATTTTGAACTCTACAATACCATTAAGGCTAGTTTCAGAAAACGCTAGCAAATTTCACTAAAATCCCCAATAACTTAATAGGACCTCTAACTTTTCTTGTCTTCTATTGATTTCACTTCGATAAAATCTATTTTCTCTCACTTACTTCTGCATATTGACACCTCCGTAAGCCAGCACACCCAAGCAAATGTTGTCACGAAAATCCAGGTTTGTGGAATCAAAAACTAGCACCGAACGTTTTCCACCATATATCTCCTGACATTGCACCCCAAAATCCTCATTATGATCACGTAAATAATGCGACAACACTGAAGTGGCTCCAATTGTGCGTCCACAAACACCGATCGGACAAACAACGGGTGTGCGTGATATCGTCAGCAGCGATACTTTCTTCTTCAGTGTCTTATTGTCCAGCGGTGAAATTAGTGCCGTATCGCCTGTGGCATTAAGTGTCGCATTATCGATCACTGATCGCTCGACATTGTGGTGAGCGCGTACCTGCTGACGAAAACGTGCAATATCCTGTGTGCTAAACTGTTCGAACTCGTCCTTGCTACTCGTCACCGTCAACTGCCAATCGGTGAAGTTAGTATTGAATTTCGATAGTTCCTCCTTGCGTGCCCGAAAGTATTCTTCCTCTTCTTTGGCCTGCTTGAAACGTTGAAAGTTCGAAAAATGATCGTACATCGTGGGTAGATTGTAGGCCGGACGTATTGGCGCACTGCCTGATGTCTGCGGCTGCAGACGATCGCAATCCTTGCAACAATTAGCCATGGTTTCGTTGTTTGATGTAGTTTTTATTGTTGTTGTCGTCTGAAATGTTGGTTTGCTTGATGTGCGGAAGTTGCTTTCGTAAATTTTGAAAATATGGAAAAATAACACTAAAATTTTTTAAAAATAAGCTTATTTTGACAAATTTTTATTTGAATTTATGAAACGTCTTGCGCTTTACAGCTTGTAGCCAGCACACTTGAATCATTCCAACTAGAGTCGTACCGTGATGTACTCGTGCGCAATCTGAGCGGCGGAAATCGGCGAAAACTCACAGTGGCCACCAGTTGCCTAGGACGCACCTCAGTGGTGTTAATGGATGAGCCGACCAGTGATATGGATCCGGTAACACGGGCTATTGTATATAGAACAATTGCTGATTTATTGGCTGAGCAGCGTGCAATTGTCTTGACTTCGCATTCAATATCGGAAATTGATGAGATCTGTCATCGCATCGGGGTGTTGAAAGATGGTCAGATGTTGACTTGCAGCAGTCCGGAGAGTTTGAGGGCCCAGTACGGTGGATTCTACAATGTTGTGGTATACTGTGACCACGCCCAGTCGGCCAGTGTGGAAAAGGTAAGTGCAATGAATTTTGTAAAAATTTGGGATGAGAAGTGTTAGGATTTATATGCTGCAACTGTGTTGAATTTTTACAAAAGAAGAAAGAAAAAAAAATAAATATATATAGGAAAGAAAACAATAATATATAGGTCCTGCTGAAACATTTGATCCCTCTTGGGGTTGCCTTGGAGAGCAATGAATTATTTGTCGACATTTCTTTTGATGTCAAATACCCAAAAGTGTGGCAAGTAGGGGGTTGGTCAGTTTGGAAACAATTGAGGAAGGAAAATTAAAATTAATAGGAGATGGCAATATATGATATTTGACTCATATAGGGGTCACCCCGGGATAGTTAAGGCGGTTTTTCAAAACAAAATAAAATTTATTTTTTACGAGACACCAGATGTGTTGATAGAGGATGGCTATGTTTGGGAGAATTGGGATGTAAGAGGACATTGTGATACAATGAAATCCTCTGAGAATCACCCTGGGGGCAATGAATTAAGTTTAAACATTTTCTTTAATTTTTAGTAAGAGAACCCCCAGAAGTGAGGTCGATATGGGATAGGTGTGTTTAAGAAAAATTTTTTGGAAGAAAAATTAATAGGTAATTGTAGTATGTTTGACTCATTGAGGCGACGTCCCAAGGTGGTTACAGTGATTTAAAGAAGAATAAACATACTTTTTGTCGGGAACCCTAGAAAAATAGCAGATAAAGAATTATATTGGGAAGAAATTTTTGGGGTGACAAAAATAATGGGACCTAGGGGATAAATTTGGCCTATCTCATAGGTGAAGCCTGGGAGTAACGTACTATTTTACGACATTTTTCTTTAAAGGGGAACCCCCAGAAGAAAGGCCGACAAGAATTAAGTATGAAAAATGTTAGAGAAGAATAATAAATAGGGGCATGTCATATACTAGGCCATTCTAGGATTCATCCTTGGGCGAGTAGCAGCGATTTTCAAAAAATATATTTTTTATAGGGGTAAGATTCTGTTTTTTTTTTTTTTAGTTTTGAACCAAGGATTTCAGGTGGAATACCTATTTAGTCAAGTCTGCCTTGGTTCGAAATGGGGCGATAGATTAGTGGGAAGGAAAGGTCAATCAAATGAAACCGTGTAGGATGTTTTCTAAGCGTTTTGAAAAGTCAAAGAAACATGTGAATTTGAATCAGTCAATTCAAGTTATAAGGAAATCTCATCCACAAACTTCTCTACCATCAACTACAACTTCAGGTTGTAAATATTGATGAATTTTCAGTTTTAGTTGATTAGAAATGAGGAAAGAAAATTGCAAATGCGAAAGGTTTAAAGCGAAGGACCATTGCCTGGCCGGGAATCGAACCCGGGACCTCGGAGGTAGCAGTCGAACACGCTACCTACTCGCTTTCCGAGGCCGGAAGAAATTTTTTAAAATAACAATTGATAGGAGCTGGAGAAAAATTCATAGAAGCTATATACTAATCGTGGGGTCATCCCCCGGGATATTTAAAGCAATTTTTTCACAAATATGCATTTTGCAAGGGGACCCCCAGAAGGGTAACAGATTGAGGATGGGAATATTTGTAAGAAATTTAGGTGATAAAGACATAAAAAGACCTAGTGATACATTTGGGTCACCTCGTTAGCTATTTTTTTTTTCTTTATTTCAAGAGGAACGCTAATGAAGGGAGTCAATTGGATTGATATGTTTAGAAAAAATATTGGAAGAAAAATTTATAGCAGTTTGTAACATATTTGACCCATCACTGTGGTGGCTGCGGGTACGTTATAGCAATTTTTAAAAAAATATGCATTTTCTGGGGGAACACTAGAGTGTGGAAGATCTATGATGATGGGAGGTCATCTTGGCAGGAAGAAAGTCACAGAAGAAATCTTGGGAGGTGAAAAATAATATGATCTGGCTATACATTGGACTCCCTAAGGGGTCAACTCGGGGGAGCTATGAGTTATTCTCGTCTAATTTTTCCCAAATGGGGCCGATGAGGCAAGTTATCCCCACCGATCAGGCCCGAACAAAATTGGCAAGCTATAAATATTTACAAAAATTTTGCACTAAATCCAATCTACGGTACATATGTGTTGTTTCACACGAAAAGGGACCTTATCCTCCTGGACCAAATATTGCAGGAGAGCTAAAAATATACGTTTGGTTCAATTTTATCGGTTTTCAGGTTAAGGTTGGTTATACTGCCCTGACATGTACTGAGTAATTTAACAATCGGTTTTCAGGTCGATTTTTATATCAGAAATCCCAAAAAAAAAAAAAATTTTTCTCCAACCTGTACCTCCTTAAAGAAAAAAAAACCTTATCTTCCACCATGTATTTTAAATGCTTCCACCATACTTTCGTCTTAATAACTACAGCAGGATCCATTTGAGCTAAATATAAAAATGTTTTTTAAGTTATTATTATTCATAAGCATGTGTAACTATTTTACTTATTGATATATATGAATTTTTTTTTTATAATTTAGGAAATTCGTCAGCGCTTTCCACTATGTCACGACCTGCAAACTTATGCACATTCCTTGAAATTCGACATAAAAATTGCCACCATCCATGAAGTTACAAAAATACACGAGGTGAGTTGGATTCAATAACTTTTCAGCAATGATATCTAATGGTTCTCTCTATACTCCCCCCCATAACCGTTACAGCATGAAGCCGATACTGACTCCAATAGCAGTAACTCCTCACTCAGTTTGTCGGAGCTGTTTAGACGCATGAATGCCATCTCACAGGAGCATAATGTGCTGTATGCCGTGAATCGCTGTCGCTTGGATACCGTGTTCGAGCGTATCTTGGATTATAATGAGACCGAAACAAAAACAACAACCACAGCTCAAACGAATGGATATATCTCAGCGGCTGCATTAAGTGGAAGTCCATCGACGGGCTATGTACATAACGGTTTTATAGAGTCAGAAACTGTGACGTAATTTGTAGATTTTTATATATATGTTTCACTATTTTTGTCAATGGGTTCATGTTGTCCAGGCGGTTGGGTCACATTTGAAGGCTGTGTGTTTTAGTACTAGAATATTTAAAAAAAAAACCTCTTGAAAGTTCATGAAAGTTCAAAAAAACAATGAAAGAAAGCAAGCATTTGGAATGATGCAAAGTGTTTGAAACACATGCACAGCTGGATGTAAAAGTTTTTCACTTCAAATTCAAACTTTAACGCAGCAAATTCAACTTTCTTTACTTCAAAATCAATTTTGTTGAATACAAAATCAAATTCAACTTTAAACAAATCAAAATTCAATTCAAATCAAATCAACTTTAAACCAATCAAAATACCAATTTTAATGTTGAATTTGATTGAAAATTTTGAATTTGAATTTGTTCATTAAAAAACATTTTTCAAAAGTTGAATTTTTAGTGTAAAATGTTGAGTATAATGAGCGTCAAGTTGAAATTTATTTGAAAAAAGTTGAATTTGAAGTGAAAAACATGTTGCTGTCAGTTCATGGTATTTTACGCTTCTACACTTCAAGAAATATTTTAGCTATTCAGCAGTTGCGCGAATTTAACTTTTTACTTTGTGATAAGCTTGTAGTTTGTATTTTCTGTGTTCTATGTTAAGACCGCGTATCAAGCTTTAATTCGTAGAGTTTTAAAATCACGGTGTTTTGTTTTCTATGTTTCTATATTTTAGGGTAAGAAGGTCAGGTTCAACCTGGCAGAGCTGAGCTCAAAAATTTTACTTATATCATTCGGGGCTCTATGAAAAAAAAAAAAAATAAACAACTATTTTTTAGTGACTTACTTAGTTTGTAGGCGCAGATTGTAAATCGCTTTTGTTATGTTAGGTTAAAAAAATATGTATTAATTTTAAGCTTTAAAAAAAAGACAGCTTTTAATAAATTTAAACAATAAACTATCAATTAAACAAATACTTAAAAGGCATAGCCATAAATTGCTTGCAATATAATAATATGAATATTTTATTTTTAAATCTAGTCCACCTCCAACTTTCGGATGTACTTGGGTCGAAAACCTTCGTTGCGCCCAGGGCGTGCCGTGGCATCAACATCTTTTGCAGTCACCGCCCTAGCAGTTTTGACGCCACTATTCGGATTATTGGGCTTGTAGCAATAAGCCACCCACATAAAGATCAGCGTATCGGCAAACATGATGCCAGCAAAGAGAAAGAATTCACTCGCCTGCGATTTGAATATCTTCAACTCTGCTACAATGACCACAATAACATTACCAAAGGCCACCGTCAGCAACCAGCAGGCCTGCAACACTGATTTCATAGATATCGGTGCCTGTGAGTAGGAGAACTCTAGCCCAGTCACGGAGAACATAACCTCGCCCAGTGTTATGACCGCAAATTGTGGTATAAGCCAAAGCATACTCATTGTATTTGGCTTGGTTACCTCGATCATTTTTGTTATGGTCACGTTGTGCATACTCACGAGCAGGGCATAGACACCGCCATTTCGCAACCTATCTTGATGCACTTTCATATCATCGATGAGCACCTCGTAATCGGCAGCACTTAGTTCGATGAGCGTAGTATCTGTAGCTGGTTTTGTGGAGTCTATTTTGCTTGTTTTCAGTTGGCGCCATATAATTTCACGTTCTGCTGGAACATTGGCCAAATTTCGCATCAAAGGAAAACCACGTAAGGGTTTCTCCACGGCATCCAGGTACCAGTTTAGAGGCTGAGCGGGTTGTTGTGACTGCAGAAATAGGCTATAAGCATTGGATTCGTTGAAGGTTGTGGAGCCAGCTGCGAATTGAGGGCAGTCTATGGAGTAAAGAGTGAAAGACATCAATAAAAAGTTTTGAAAACACTGAAAAAAAAATTACATAGGTATGTAGCATATCGAATTCTCTTAAAATTTTTAAAAAAGGTCTAGTCAGTGCGAAATTTTGCCTTGGAGTGGGGTAAAAAGGGCTCAGTTATTTCCACCAAGACATTGATATGAGGGTAAGTTGAAAACGGCTTGAAAACAGATCGCATGGGACATTTGTGAAGTTCCATCTTTAACTAGATTGTATTAAAATTTTGTGACGTATATGTCATTTAGTTCTGTTTTGACACCCATTTAAAGTAAGCAACCCCGAAGATTTTTGTCAACATGGAAAAAAGTGAACTTCGGGTCTTTATTAACAGTATTTCGTGGGTGTAAAAATATTATTCCCCACCATCGAGGAAGTACAAGCACAAAGGACGCCAAACGTTATGGTTTCGTCCACTTGAGGTTTATTTTTTTTAGGTAAGCTTAATACAAGCAATTTATACTTAAGAACTAAAACTTATAATTAGACATTTATTTCTTAATGCTAGGACTTTTTTTTTTTTTTTATTTTTGACGTAGAATACGTCGTTCTCGGAGGTAAGTAGGGTGGTTGATAGTGATCAGGTGTCGGTATTTACCTTACTTTTTGAGCCTTTGGCGGGCCTAAAGTACTAATCGTACAATGTTGATCTTAGCACTTGTTGGTCTGCTTGATCCTCAATGCGACAAAAATTCATGTTAGAACTGTCTAACTTATATCAATTTTACACAATTACATGAAATATAAAGCCAACATTTGATGTTTGTGTTTGCTTAAACTTGCTACCTATTATCGACGGCTTCCGGTTTTTTCGACGGCGAAGACAGCGCCATCTAGCGTGAAAACATAAATCTTATAATTAAAAAAAAGCATACTTTTGGGGGCATGTTGTTTTTAACAGACTCGCGTAGCCCAGTAATACTGAGTAATTTTGAGGGGCATGCTTTTTTAACAGAATCTGTTATTGAAATGTCAAACGCAGCCAATTAAATATCCGGGCATATTATCGACAGTGAAATTTTGACACATGGGTTGTTGAACTTGATAGCATTGAACAAATTTTGTTTGCTTGTTTAAGTTTTCTACCTATTTATGGACAGTTTCCGGTTTTATCGACAAAAGCATAAAATTTGTATGGGAGCGCCCCTAAGGAGTGGTCGGAGGGAATAGGTGTTAAAGGCAAAAATGTTCCTTTTGCAAAAGTAATGGGGGTTGGTGATACATATTAACCCTCTCCGGCACTCTCTTAAAGGTCATATCCTCAGGTGTATGGAATAAATATTTTTAAAAAAGATGTCATCAAAAGCGAATTGAATGATTCTACGTCTTGTGTTACGACATAGTCGAAACTACTGTATCTTTTTTTAAGGGAAGGGATATTACATATAATACTATGTGGGCTATAGTTTGCCCATATGACATATGAAAAAATTTGTTTCAGAGGGAGGAAGTGGGGTTGGAGCAAAGAATGATATTACGGAGCTCGGATCTACTGAGATGGAAGTCGAATTCATTGACCATGTTATTGGTCAGACGAAGCATCCTAGTTATAGGTTCACCACAACCATAGACGGTGCGATGAAAGTTGAGATAGAAGAGAGGTACAGACCTTAGATGGCGTGGGTTGGTATTAAGGGATATCAATTGGAGCAGGGTAGGACACTTAATGGTGCCACCTAGTACTAGATGAATGAAAAGGACATCAGCAACTACCCTGCATGCAACTCAAGAGTTTGCATGTTAATCAACATCAAACGATTTACCAGCATAAGGAGGTAAATTGAAGCTATCGGAACCAGCGAGGCCTCGTAACGCAAATCGAATAAATCTTCGTTGTACAGCTTCGATACGCAACGAATGAGAAACATAGAGCGGTGATCAAACTTGGCTAGCGTATTCGAGTATGTGCCTCACAAAGGTTAGGTAGAGGGATTTTGTAACGTATGGGTTGGAGAACTCCCTGATTTTCACAAAACCAAGAGTAGAGTTGGCTCTACTGATGATATTATCGATATGGGATCAAAAATTAATCTCTTTATCGCAAATTATACCTAAGTCTCGCAAAGAACATACTAAGGGAACCGGCTCACCTAATCTATATATATAAAAAAATGTTGTCAAATCTGTTTGTGACGAGTGTTTGAGAGTTCGGCTGGGTAAACAAAAAATCTGCCGATACCATTTTGTAGGGTACGTTCTCTAGATGGTTTTAAAAAAAAAATTGTTTGAAAATGACAAGGGGGCGGGGCACCTCCCATACAACCCAAATTTATGGTAGCGAATAGCTCTGAAGTTATAGGTCGCATAGCATCGGAATTCGGTGTTCTACCTCAATTTACAAGAGCCGTTCCACAGGTAAAATTTTATGGGCGTTGAATGTGGGGCGTGTCACTTTTTCAGCAGACCAAATTTTCGGTATAACTTTCAAACTATAAGTCACACATCAATGAAACTTGGTAGGAGCGTACTATTTAGTCGCGTCCTTCGACTAGCAAAATTCATCAAGTATAGGCCAAAGGGGTGTGGCACCGCCCATACAATTCAAATTTCTGATATCGAATAGCTTTGGAACTAAATGCCGTATAATAATGAAATTCAGTATGGAGTTTCCACTTGGTGATATATTTATACTATAAAACTGGGATGGGCTTTGGAAAAGGGGGTGTGGCTACGCCCATACACTTAAAATTTTTGATATCAGATAGCTTTGGAACTAAACGTCGTTTAACAACCAAATTCAGTATGGAATTACTATTGGGTGATATTCTTCTACTAGAAAACTGAGACGTCATTGAACAAGGGGGTGTGGCTCCGCCCATACAAGCTAAATTTGCGATATCGAATAACTTTGGAATTATAAGTAGCATAGCCTCGAAATTTGGTTATCAATTTACACGAGTCGTTCCACTTAGAGATAGAGATAGAGATAGAGATAGAGATAGAGATAGAGATAGAGATAGAGATAGAGATAGAGATAGAGATAGAGATAGAGATAGAGATAGAGATAGAGATAGAGATAGAGATAGAGATAGAGATAGAGATAGAGATAGAGATAGAGACAGAGATAGAGATAGAGATAGAGATAGAGATAGAGATAGAGATAGAGATAGAGATAGAGATAGAGATAGAGATAGAGATAGAGATAGAGATAGAGATAGAGATAGAGATAGAGATAGAGATAGAGATAGAGATAGAGATAGAGATAGAGATAGCGATAGAGATAGAGATAGAGATAGAGATAGAGGTAGAGATAGAGAAAGAGATAGAGATAGAGATAGAGATAGAGATAGAGATAGAGATAGAGATAGAGATAGAGATAGAGATAGAGATAGAGATAGAGATAGAGATAGAGATAGAGATAGAGATAGAGATAGAGATAGAGATAGAGATAGAGATAGAGATAGAGATAGAGATAGAGATAGAGATAGAGATAGAGATAGAGATAGAGATAGAGATAGAGATAGAGATAGAGATAGAGATAGAGATAGAGATAGAGATAGAGATAGAGATAGAGATAGAGATAGAGATAGAGATAGAGATAGAGATAGAGATAGAGATAGAGATAGAGATAGAGATAGAGATAGAGATAGAGATAGAGATAGAGATAGAGATAGAGATAGAGATAGAGATAGAGATAGAGATAGAGATAGAGATAGAGATAGAGATAGAGATAGAGATAGAGATAGAGATAGAGATAGAGATAGAGATAGAGATAGAGATAGAGATAGAGATAGAGATAGAGATAGAGATAGAGATAGAGATAGAGATAGAGATAGAGATAGAGATAGAGATAGAGATAGAGATAGAGATAGAGATAGAGATAGAGATAGAGATAGAGATAGAGATAGAGATAGAGATAGAGATAGAGATAGAGATAGAGATAGAGATAGAGATAGAGATAGAGATAGAGATAGAGATAGAGATAGAGATAGAGATAGAGATAGAGATAGAGATAGAGATAGAGATAGAGATAGAGATAGAGATAGAGATAGAGATAGAGATAGAGATAGAGATAGAGATAAAGATAGAGATAGAGATAGAGATAGAGATAGAGATAGAGATAGAGATAGAGATAGAGATAGATATAGAGATAGAGATAGAGATAGAGATAGAGATAGAGATAGAGATAGAGATAGAGATAGAAATCATTTCCGCTACGACAGCAACGCGTCGGGTATCAGCTAGTATGTAATAAATTCGTGATGGTGGAGATTAGAGTCTCTTCCGCGAGTATGTGATAGCTTGACATATACTGATATTGAGTTCCAGGAAGTTTTTTTGGCACCAGGAAGAAAAACTGATTAGGTCATCTTGAAGACGGCAAGAGTCACTAATACTGATGTATGCATCGATAGATTTTCATGTCGTCAGCATAAACAGAAAGATAAGAGTATTTGGTGGCATCATCGACATCGGTTATTGTTAAGATGAATAGCAGAGGACCAAGGTGGCTGCCTTGAGGGACACCAGAAGTTGCTGTAAAAAACTCGGATTTTGAAAACCTAAAGCTGACATTATATCGACGTTCTTTAAGGTAAGATTTAATCCAAGCAATAAATATGGGTTGAAAGCCGAAAGCTTTTAGCTTCAGAAGGATGACAGTGTGCAAGATTTTGTCGAATGCTTTGCTAAAGTCAGTAGAGACAACGTCGATTTCATAACCACTTTCCAGAGAACATAGGGTATTCGAAACGAATTCTGTGAGGTTGGTAGTAGTGGATCTTCCCTTGAGAAAGCCATCTTGGTTAGGGCAGAAGATAGACTTGCAGTGGAAAAACATAATTTCGTAAAGTATACTTTCAAATATTTTGGGTGTATATGATAGTTTTGCGATGGGTCTATAGTTTGTGATGTCATTTTTTGGCCCTTTTTTGTGCAGAGGTATAATGTACGAATCCTTGCAAAACTAAGGAAAAATTTATTGAGAGTTAGAGAGCTGGAAAAGAGCTAAAAGAGGATGAGCTAGAGTGTTTGAGAGTTTTGTTAAAATAATAGCAGGTAACCCATCGGGTCCAGGAGAGTAATCGTCCTTTAAATTTCGTAACTTTTCGTTCACATTGGCAAGTGAATATTAACCGAGGTTGAAGACGTTTGGGCACAATTTCTTAAAGAAGTGAAATATTCAGAGTCCAGTTCATCATTATGACTGGCAAATGACTGACTAAAAAACTTGCAAAAAGATTTGCAATTATTTCAGGGTCGTCCGAAGATTTATCTGAAAATTTAAGGGTTGGCGGGTAATTGTCTGATTTTCTCTTGAAATTAATAGACTAGTAGAACTTTTTTGGATCAGTGATAAGTTTGGTTTGGAAATGGGCTAGATAGGATTCATAAAGATGATCACAAAGATAAGAAAAATGGTTGTAAACATTAAGGTAACTCGTGAAATCAGCAGAAGACCTAGATATTAAATATGTACGTCAAAGTTTGTTTGTCTTATTCCGAAGCGAACATTGCTCTTTATTATACCGGGGAGGTGAAGACGAAAAGCTCTTTTGCCTAGTAAAAGGAACAGATTGTGTGAAACAGTTAAAGATTACGCCATAGAAAAGGCAAACAGCATTATCGATATCTTCGTTAGCACTTTCAAAAATGTAAGGGAAGTCAATTCTACCAAGAAGTGATTCTAGTTTTTCAAAATCGGTTTTCCGAAAGTTAAAACTGCACAAAACTGAGGTTACAACGCTATAAACCATCGGTTAAATCATTAATGCATGAGGCTATGGGCATCACAACTGAATGAGGAATGGGACATTTGTCACAGATTTTTGCTATGTAAAAGCTATCTGCCTGATGGGTACCGCATCTGCTATCTGTCGACATCTAGCGTGGTCGTGTGACTAGCTCTAAGTAGTGTTTGATGATGTTGAAGAGCAATTCAGCAGAACATTTTGCTCCGTTTCATTAATATGGACGAAAAATGGATCCACCAACACACCAAAGACAAAAGATTAGTCGAAATAGTTGACTTGTCCTGGCGAATTAATGCCGAAAAGATCAAAGTTATCAGCCAACAATGTCATAGCGAGGGTTTTTTGGAATACACACGGTACCGGCTATATCAATAAGCTTGAACAGACCAAAACGATTATAGGCATATATTATCCAGAGCTCTTAAATCGGTTGGAGTATCGCGACACCACTGCAAAAAAAGAAGCCAGCTGCAAAGCCAACCTGCAGTCATTTCTAACGCGTGCTGCTAAGGAACGATTCAAAGAAGGAAATATTCTTGCTTTTATTTCAGGCGACAGAAAAGGGAGGCAGAAAAGCGTTAGTGCGAGAAAATTGAAATGCATGGTGACGAGAAGGAGGCCCGAAAGTTTTTCAAAAATGTAAGACGCCTGGCCGATGGCTTTAAGACAGAGGTCAATTCTTGCAAGGACGAAAAGGATATCCAGAGTAAACTGATAATGTGGAGGGAACACTTCTCTAGACTTCTGAATGGTGACGCTGACAACTATCCCGGCAATAGAGATGACGTCTTGGGAACCTCTATTGTGGACGACAGCGCTTAAGTTCCACAGATCGACTATAATCAAGTCTTGAAAGCAATTGCTCGATTTAAAAACAACAAAGCTGCAGGAACCGATGACCTATCTGCTTAGCTCTTCAAGAATCGAAACCCCATCGTAAACCAGCTGATTGGGCCCTATCAGTTTGGCAAGATACTTACGCTACGACAAATCTTGAAGAAAATCCTAGAGAAGCAAATCGACACACACCATCTTTTTGTTGATTACAAGGCCGTCTTAGGCAATGCAATAAGCATTCACCTTTACTCCGCCATGACTTAATTTGGTATTCCTGCAAAGCTCATGGGTCTTTTCAGAATGACACTAAACAACACCAGCAGAACGCTTTAAATCGGGAAGGACCTCACGCCTCAATTCGATACCAAAAGAATTTTCAGACAAGGTGATTCCTTATCGTGCGATTTTCTTCAACCTAGTAATGGAATTGGCACGATATTTTTACAAGAGTATTATGCTGCTTGCATATGTTGATGATATCGATAATAATACGCGCGAACTCAATTTTCAGGTTAGCGACAGAGTCGAGTCAAATGGGCCTAGAAAGCAATGCCACTATTGAAAACACCTCCTTAGAGGCTGTTAAGGACTTCGTCTACCTGGCATCCAGCATAAACTCCTTCAACGATGTCAGCATTGAGATAAAACATAGATTAACTCTTACCAACAGGTGTTACTTTGGGCTGAACAGGCAACTGAGTAGCAGAGTCTTCTCTCAACGAAAAAAAACTCACGCTTTTAGTCACTGTTGATGTCAGTATTATTAGATGTATATACACTAAGGGAAAAAAATATTAAATTTATCCAAAAACTTTTTTAATTTATCCAAAAAGCGAGTCATTTTTGCACCAATAACGCATTTATTTAAATCGACCACGTAAATATTTAAAATTTATTTAAATACTTTTTTAATTAAATAAAATATTAAAATATTAAAACAGAATTAATAAAAAATATATTAAAATTATGCAAGAATATATTTAAATATCTTTCAAATATTTACTATTTGAAAATAAAACTATCGCATTTAAGGAAAATTTATATAAAAATATTGAAATTGAAAAACAATTTATTTGAATATTTCCCACGAGCTGCGTACATATCAAACGCCATTTAGTGGTATATTTTATTTTCTTTTTGTGAAAATATTATTTTTGAGTACGGTGGTGAGTGCGATGCATGATGAAATCATGTAGAGTGGAGTGACATTCTTCAGAAAATACCGAGTTGTCACTCCACCTTACATGAATTCATCATGCTTCGCACTCACCACCGCACTCACAAATCATATTTGCCAAATATTCACGATATATTACCCTTGAAATATTAACTAAATGAGAACTACAAGACCTTCAACTGCTGGTACGAAGAAACTCAACGCACAGGAACAGAGTGCGATGCTGCTGCTGCTTGGCGGCTGCTTGGCAGCTGTATGGAGTATGTGTGTCAGTGTGTGGCATAAATAAAATTTAAATACGGAAAAAAAACAAGTTGTAAGGAAAATATTTGATTTGTCCACGTAAATATTTAAATGGAATATATACTCAGGCGTGGATAATGTTAATATGCGTTATTTCCCTTAGTGTAGCACAAACGTGGGCGATGAGCAATTCTGATGAAGAGATTTTGGGTGCCTTTGAGAGAATGATCTTTCGTAAGATCTTTAATTGATGCAGTCCAATCTGCCGTCCAATAGCGAGTTCTGAATTCAATGGAACTACAAGCTGTGTGTACACATTCATCGGCTCATGTTAAAAGAATGGAAAATGACACTACCGTGAAAAAACTATTTAACGCAGAAGAGGATACACACATCTTTGTTGGAAGAATCTAGTATAGAACTACTTAATGTCGCTTGGTGGCGTCCGTGGCGTAGTTGGTTTGTGCGTGGCCGCTATGTCAAAGAACCTGGAGACCCAGGTTCGAATCCCAGCAGCGACAGAAAATTATTTGAATTAAAATAATTTTTCTGTACGGCCGCCACCTCTCTGCAGACAATGGCAAACCTCAGAGAGTAATAAAAATGCCATGTAAAGCTTCTTGAGAATAAGAACATTCCGTTCATCGCCGTTCGGAGTCGGCGTTAAGCCTGTAGGTCCATTTCTCGGTCAGTTGTGTACAAACTTAATAACACGCACAACACAATTGATCATAAGAAGCTAGGTCAAAGTCCTTTCAAGGGCTGAAATGGCCAGTTACTTATTTATTTTTTTTTTAATGTCGCTTGGTAAGCTCAAAACAGAAATAACTGGCGCAATTTCTTAGACGAGGCCAAAACTACGGTTGTAAGCACCAGAAAGTTAGGTAAGTAAGTAAGTTTGATTGATTCAACGAAGATTCGAAGCGAAAGCTGACGCATTTGGCAAAGAAAAAGTTTTCGTCCTGGTCGAAGAAAGCACTGACACACAATTCCGAAATCACAATGGCAATTTTGCATGAAATGCGCTACGAATTAAATCGTTATCCACCATATTCTCCAGATGTTTCCCCCTGTGTCTTTTATCTATTTGTAAACTTGAAAAAAAGACTCGACGGAAAAAAATTTGGCTTCTTCAATGAAGCAATTGGAGAAATAAATCATATTAAATCCCAAGTTTCCATTTTCAGAGATGGTGTATCTTTGCTCAAACAACAAAACAAAAAAAAAAAAAACTATTTTGCTCCACCTTTTGCAATACGCTGACTGGATTGTATCGTTTTATACTGAAGCAGCAAGTGTAATATCCTTCACCTCAGTTAATTCAATTTATTAAGCAATTCTATCTACAAACTTCGCTAACACCAACTATTAAGTTTTTTTAATTTTTAATTTAAAGTTTTTGATTAGAATTAGATACGAAACGAAAAAATTCAAATGAATCGGATCATAGCCTAGTCGGAATTTGAACCCAGGACACCTGGGTGCCATACAAGCACGCTACAAGTAGCACTACCGAGGCCAGCATATTCCTCCTTTCTGAGACTAATACATAGTTACATGCAGCTAGAAATAATTTTAGAACAACAAGCTACTTACCTGCATTAGTGCTCTCGAAGCTGAACTTCATGTTGATGGTTCCATCTCTAACCGGTACATATTTATTCTCGAACATTTCAAATCGACGCACGGTAAATTTGCTCTCAGCTATCGGCAAATTAGTTCGCATTACATAATCGCATTGTGGCTCTCCATTAAAGACGCGTAACTGTATATAGCCTGCAGATGGTAGCACCGGATAGTTTTTCTGAAAATATTTTTATAAGATCGCATTTTACATCTTTCATATAAGGAAAGTAAAGTCGATAAATTAAAGCCAAAATTGTCCTGAGGAGACTAGCATTTCTCAAGGATTTAAATAATCAGGGCTGTATTTACTCACGAGCTTCTGAGCATTTAAGCTATGAAAGCGATACACAGTGGACTGATTGGTAGAATTGTAAGAGGGAAAAAGAAAATTTTAAAAACCAGAAAAACAAATTAACCCGACACGCTCAAAATGTTGTTATTATTTTTGGAATAGATGAACAGAGGTAGGTAAAAATAAAAATCAAGTTAAATGCAAGAAATCAAGCCAGGCTTTCTAATGTACTGTGATGTTGGCATTTATTATTAAATTTAAGGATGTTTAAAGTTTGCACACAATTTGGTTATGGTTGTGGTATGGTGGTTTCAGTCATAAGTACTTTACAATATAACATTAAAGAGCTGCATTGCAAATTTCAGTTATATAAGAAGTAAAACTTGTTCAATCACGGTCAAATTTTTTACATTTTAATGCCTAGAAATTTGAATAAAATTTGATTATTGTGGCTAAAGTTGTTTTCTTGGTTCAATCAAAATATATTCCAGTTGCATGGGAGGTATTTAGGTATAGGGTGTTTTTTTTAGGGGTTTGTTTTTCGAATTGAAATAAAACACAAGAAAATCGTTTTAATGTCCATCAATTTGGCTTTATTGAAAGGATAATTTTATGCCATTAATGTTTAAATATGACTTCGGGCATGTGGCCGCCGCGGCTGGCTCGAATAAAGCCAATTCTACAGGTCCAATTTTCAACCACTTTTTCGAGCATATGGGGCCGTATGTCGGCAATAACGCCACGAATGTTGGCCTCCAAGTCCCCTAATGTTTCTGGTTTGTTGGCGTAGACGAGCGACTTCACATATCCCCTAAAAAAATAATCCAATGGTGTCAAATCACACGATCTTGGTGGCCAATTGACAGGTCCATTCCGCGAAATTATGCGCTCATCGAATGTTTCCTTCAATAAATCGATTATGACGTATGCTGTGTGGCATGTAGCGCCGTCTTGTTGGAACCACAACTCATCCACATTCATGCCATCCAATTCGGGAACAAAATAGTCGGTTATCATGGCTCTATACCGGTCTCCATTAACGGTAACTGACTCTCCAGCATTATTTCGGAAGAAGTATGGCCCAATGACTCCACCAGCCCATAGAGCACACCAAACAGTCAGTTTTTGTGGATGTAATGGCGTCTCAAGGATCTCATGTGGATTCTCTTCACTCCAAATGCGGCAATTTTGCTTGTTGACGTAGCCATTCAACCAAAAATGAGCCTCATCACTGAACAAAATTTTGCGATGAAAATCAGCATCGAGATCAATCTCATTTTCGGCCCATTTGCAAGCGTTGTTCTTTTGTCAATCTGTTCATGATGAAATGGCAAACCAAACTGAACATAAATGACATTAGAGTTGCCAGATTTGACCACAAAATGCCAGTTTTATCTCTATTCGAAAAACAAACCCCTAAAAAAAACACCCTATATTTTGACAAAGCAGCGTATCTT
The DNA here is from genome assembly GCA_943735915.1 of Pherbina coryleti. Taxonomy (NCBI): domain Eukaryota; kingdom Metazoa; phylum Arthropoda; class Insecta; order Diptera; family Sciomyzidae; genus Pherbina; species Pherbina coryleti. The sequence goes on from OX030951.1 coordinate 30,194,705, forward strand.
TTTTTGTGGCACCCGTGGCGCAGTGGGTAGAGTGCGTAACCCAGACATCAAAGAACCCTGGTTCAATTTCCATCTGACACAGAAAGTTTTTTTCAATTGAATTAATTTTTCTGTTCGGTCGTTACCTCTCTGCAGACAACAGCAAACGAGAGAGAGTAAAAAATGCCATGTAAAGCTTCTTGAGAACATGCACACTAGCCGTTCGGAGTCGCCATAAAACAAGTAGGTCCAGTTCTCGATCAATTGTGTACAAACATTTTATAACACGCACAACACAAATTGATCATAAGAAGTTCGGTCAAAGTCCTTACAAGTGAACTGAAATGGCCAGTTTATTATTGAAGCGAAGCTTTTTACGCCTCGTTCTGCGATTTGCTAGAGTGAAATCAGAAAAAACGACACTTTTTTCCGACACCTTTTTTCTTAGAATTGATATTGTTTTTTGCTTGCATCAATTGAACCAGAAAATGTTAAATTAAAAATAATTCCTTGCCCGCTGCAGGAACTGAACCCATAACTCACAGTTCTATCGTTTGTTGGTACTTTCCTCTAACCATTACGCTAAAACCTTTTCTTTCATAATTTTGTTGATTCAGTGATAAACATTAGCTAAAGCTATGTTTCAGCAGATCACTATAATCTATTACTTTAAGAGTACATTAAGAAATATAATCTATTACTATTCTAGGACTGTGTATTGGCTAGCCAACCGATAAAAGTAGCAAACAAAATGAACTAGAGCAAAGATAACTAAATTTACCGAGCTATGGTTTGAATCTTCGGTTTGTCCATGCGAACTAAAAGACCTAACGAACTAAAAGAACGAACGAACTAAAAGAAATATTCACTAAGGATTGTGTATTAGATGTTGTTTCTACTTCCTACTAAAGGTCGTTATAAATATCGTTAAAAATAAACAACCTGTAAGTTGATTAAATTGTAACAAAATTAATGATTTTTGTATATTTATTCCCTACAACTGAACAGGGTCTTTAAGGGAGGGCCGAAGAGGGTTAATATATATGATATATATACTTTGTTATTTTAAAGTTTTGAATTTAAAAATTATTTTAATCGAAAAAAGGCTATAAAATTATCAAATCTATGAATTTGCGAAAATGCTTCGCTCCTCTCGTGTGTCCAGTGACGCACCTGTGTTTTTTTATTATTAACGTATCTTTTTCCTTGTCCTTAGTCTTATCCGTATCCTTTCTCTTGTCTCTAAACTTGTCCTCATCCTTAACCTTATTGTTATGTTTGTCCTAAAACTTGTTCTTCTTCCTGGTCAAGCCCTTGTCGACATTTTTTTTTTAATTTCTTATCCTACTCCTTGTCAAAAATCCTTGTCCCAATCCTTACTTAAATCCTTGCTTCAATAATTGTCCTAGTTTTATTTTGTTTTTAATTTAATATTTTTATTTATTGTTTTTTTTCTCATTCTTGTTTTTATCTGTTTATTTTTAATTTTTATATTTACGTTCATTTTTTCATTTTTGTTTTTCTTTTTATTTTTATTTTCGCTTTCGTATTCGTTTTCGTTTTCGTTTTTGTTTTCGTTTTCGTTTTCGTTTTCGTTTTCGTTTTCGTTTTCGTTTTGTTTTTGTTTTTCTTTTTCTTTTTCTTTTTCTTTTTGTTTTTGTTTTTGTTTTTGTTTTTGTTTTTGTTTTTGTTTTTGTTTTTGTTTTTGTTTTTGTTTTTGTTTTTGTTTTTGTTTTTGTTTTTGTTTTTGTTTTTGTTTTTGTTTTTGTTTTTGTTTTTGTTTTTGTTTTTGTTTTTGTTTTTGTTTTTGTTTTTGTTTTTGTTTTTGTTTTTGTTTTTGTTTTTGTTTTTGTTTTTGTTTTTGTTTTTGTTTTTGTTTTTGTTTTTGTTTTTGTTTTTGTTTTTGTTTTTGTTTTTGTTTTTGTTTTTGTTTTTGTTTTTGTTTTTGTTTTTGTTTTTGTTTTTGTTTTTGTTTTTGTTTTTGTTTTTGTTTTTGAAGTTACCTAAAAGTTTGATTTTGCTTTTGGTACGGCTCTCTCCGTGGCCTCATGATGTCATACATTTTTTATTTATTTTAATCGTAAAGGGTAACACCCAGCCTTTACTGACTTACAATAGCTTTTACCAAAACACTTATAATCACCGAATAATAATTCCATGTAACAAATTTGCAGTTTCGTTGCTTCTTGATGTACAGATGACGTCATTAAGTTTTGTATATTTTATCAACTATACTCAGCGAATAACATCTCATTGCAACGCCAATATATTTTGGAAAAATAACTACTTCGACTTTATTAGAAACTTGGGAGGTAAAATGTGACGTTATCAAGTCAAAAAGTATCGATTCGCACATTTATGCTGGTTTCGAACCATCAACCGTAAAATTAAAATAGCCTTTACATATAACAGTAGACACGTCGCATATTTGCCTTATCTTGCTTCTTTCATTTCTTTGATGTTCATCCAATGCTTCGACTTTTGAGTTGAAAAAATATTTTTCTTATATACATAAAATTTTTATTTTTTTCTCAAGAACCTACATACATACATACATACATATTTACATTATGTTACATATATATTTTTCAATACGTAACAGTTAAGTACAAAAAAATATCAAAACATTAATAAATCTGTTTGACATAAGCTGAAATATTAATGAAAGTGTTTCTCAAATCACTGAAAGCCTACACATCCATTACCAAGTCTACTCATCGATCTCCTTTCCCATATTGTCAAAACCTTGAGGAATTTGTTTCTTCTCATCGAGATCGTAATTTTTTGTAAGTGGTTCGCTTTCACTCTCTGTGCGTGGTTTATTGGGCTTATAACGATAGGCAACCCAACTAAAGATCATCGAATCGACAATCATGATACCGGCAAAGAGGAAGAATTCATTCGCCTGTGAGTCGAAAAGTTTTAACTCAGCTATGATGACCACAATAACATTGCCAAAGGCTATCGTTAACAGCCAGCAGGCCTGCAGCACTGACTTCATAGATAACGGTGCCTGAGAGTATGAGAATTCCAGACCGGTTACAGAGAACATTACTTCGCCCAGTGTTATGACAGCATATTGCGGTATTACCCACAGTATATTCACTGAATTAGGTTCGATGACTTCAATCAGTTTTGAGTTATAACCGCCATTAGGAGCTTCGTTGATGAGTAATGTATAAACACCACCAACGGTCATATCAAACTGAGACACTTCCTGATCATCGATCGAAACCTTATGTTCTGCTAAGGTGAACTCAGTCAAGTTATGCATTTGAGAAAGTTCTTCGTGTACCACTTTTCCGTTCTTGGCTGTCTTCCAGACGATATTGCGGCCAGTTCTAACATTGGCCAATGTGCGTGCCATGGGATATCCACTCAATGGTTTTTCAATAAAATCCTTGTAAATGTCTAAGGGACCTTCGCTGTTCTTTGAGTTCATAAATATACTGTAGGCGCTATTATCCTTCATCAAATAATTTCCAGAAGAAAAGACTGGACACACTATAAAGAGAGTTTGGGAGGGAAAGTTTTATAGGTGTTTTTTTATCATATGATATTTTTTTCAACTTACGTGGATCATTGGCGGTTATGGAGTATTGCAAAGTAAATTCTCCTTGTGGCACATGTATATCTCTGTAGACATAATGATCCAGTGCTTTCACAATAAAATTGGTCTGTCCAGGTATATTTGTGGCTATGTTATAATCACATGATTCACCATTGAAAATACGAAGTTGCGCATTGAATTTAGAAGGAAGCGTAGGGTAAGTTTTCTAGAAAATAGTAAGAAAGTGTGTGTATAGTAGTGAGAAAAAGTGAGTATAGTGAGAAAAGTAGTAGAGATAAAATAAAAAAAATAGGTAAAGGCAATTCTTACGAAGAAAGAATCAAACTTGGCATAAAATTATAAAATAATGATTAAATAAAATAAAAGGTACATGAAGATATGTAAAAAAAGCAGTGTTCATTTTTTAAACATTTTTCAAACCGATTTTTAATTAAAAAAAAAAAAATAAAAAATCAAATTTAACATGCGTAGAAGTTAGAGATTAAATTTAGGTATTGTGAAATACCTATTTATTTTTTTTTACAATATGGTCAACCCACTCGTATTCCTTAGAATCATTAGTAATTTGAGTTTTAATGTAAAAATGTTTTTATGCAAAAGCATAAAATAAGATGATATTGATGATTATAGGGCAAATAATTTGCAAAAAAAAAGATACGTTGTCTTTTTGGCAGGCATGTTTCTTGCACCCACACCATGTCGAACATCAAATATTATGTCCATTTAATCAAAGTGATGTCATATTTGCAAAACATGCATTTTATTGCTTTATTGTGTGGAACGTCAGTGGAACGTGACTTCGTCGTCGTCAGAGTTCATGAACTTACAGCTGCTGTCACTCTCGGGAAGAACTATTGTTCTAGAAACGAAATTGCACTTTTGACTTGTTAATAAGTCTTAGTCTGCTTCCGTATTCTCTTCTCTGCTTTTCCATTTCGATGGAACTGCAATAATCTTCTCTAGTTCGCTTTTATACGGAGATTTCGTAATAACGGTTGGTTTCGACTTTCTTCCTCGACTGGAAGAAACGGTTGCCACATTTCGACATCTGGAAATGTGGCATGCCTGAGTCTGAACCAGGAGAATAATTCGCCCATTGTGTTTTTTGATATTTTTCTTGCACTCATGCAACTGATGGCGGTTACTGATGAGCCTCGTTCAGGCTCAATTGCGAAATATTTTAAAACGCAAAATTTATTTAGAACATTGTTTTGTTTTGCGATTTGAAATGCAAGAGAACGGATATCAATTCTAGTATGTCCCCAAAATCCAGCCCCCATCTCTAGAGCCCCCATAGTTCAGTAATTCATTTTCAGTGTCGATGTCAAAAACTGTCTTACGTCCTAATGGAGTGGAGAAAAGTTTCAAAATCGGAGTAACGCTTCTAGCCATTCTGTTAAGAGTTTTGTGTAGAATATTGAAGGTTTTTGAGGCCAAATCTATGCCCATTTCTCAGCCTCTTACTGCTGACAAAAAATATCAAGGACAAAAACTTGCGTGATCGACTCGATGCTTTCCGAAATACTGAACATCCATGGTAGAACTAAGAAGCCTCTTACTGCTGAGAAAAAATATCGAATAAAAAATCTTGCGTGATCGACTCGATGCTTTCCGAAGTACTGAACATCCATGGTAGAACTAATAAGGTAGATGCAAGAGAGAGAGCGTGACTCAGAACTGTCAAATCCAAAATTATTTCTATTTTAATTATGTATTATATTTTCTCTTCCGCTATTTTGATAGTTATGGGTGACAAAAAGAGAGCGCAAGCAATCCTGCATCTACCTTGTTTTTTCTACTATGTGAACATCAATCAGAACGTATTTTCAAGAATAAGCATGAATGTCAACCATATGTTTTGTTTGCATTCTGTCAGTGAAGCAAAAGATGCCAGAAAGCTATTAGGGGTATTCACGGGTTGATGCGAAATGCAGTTGCTACGATGCAAAAAGGCAAGATTGCGAATTTTTGCGTCATTCTAACAACACAGACATTGGAAACAATTTTGCAACTCTACTTGAATTAAGTACTGCTCAAACCTATAGCTGATTCATATTTTGATTCATATTTTTGTTGATTTCAACCATAGTTGCCATCTGGGTAAAACTTTAAAAAAGCTAAGTTTGTACGTTGATTTTAATAACTTTTTGTGATTTTGATAAGGTGACAATATATTTCTTTTAGTTGTCGTATAAACAGAGTTACGACGCTATATTGATGTTCACACGTTAGTGCGAAAAATATCTTGCATTTCCACATTCTTGCAACTCGCATTAACCCGTGAATACCCCTATTATTTTACAAAATAAATTGCTCTTCTATCAAAAAGCCCTCCCATATTACCTGACAACTTGCTCTAGTGAGAGTGTTAATTCCTTCTTAGTAGGATTGAAAAAGAGTGAAATTAGTTGGAAAAAAACGCTTCTGTTAAGAATAATCTCGACACAATAATAAAAATTAAACTCTTTGAAGTAGTAGAAAGCCAAATAAGATCCCCAACAGAACCAAAGCGGCTGTCGGGTGTCGGGTGTGCTGTGCAACAAAATACATGAAAATCCATGCAGCAGCCAAAAATTAAATGGCCGTAGATATCCGCGACGGAAAAACGTCAGAATAGAATCAATTCTAATCCGCGTATCTCCGAACAGAACCAAAGCGGCTGTCGGTTGGCGGGCCTCTCTCGAAGAAATCCGCTGAGAGCACGTCCAGAATAGGAGCAGTTGTCGATTGTCGGATCAGCGTTCCTTTTCGGTGTTTGAAATGGTACACAAAATGCAAATGGTACAAAAATGTTGCCATATTGTAGCTTAGAATTGACTGTGCTCTGTACTATTTTTTTAGTTTTTACCATCCCAGCAGGAAATGGATCGATCCGTCTTCGAAGACGTCTTCGAGACATGTCAGTTTCTTGCAAGACGGATCGATCCATTTCCATAGCAGTCCTCGAAGACAATTTCAAACAAAAGGCAACTTCGACTTGCAAGACATTTTGCTGAAATGTCTTCAGTGACGGCGTCAATCCATGTCTTGCAGAGCGGACGCATTTAAACAAAACGATGCGCTCTTCGTGCATGAATGTTGTCTTCATGAGTGAAATTTTTACACTCAGACAGCGCAAACTATAGAGAGAGAGATAGAGAGAGAGAGAGAGAGAAAACGGCACATTAAAATATACAGAAACTTGACTTGATACCACTAATGCCCGCTGCCGATCAGCAACAACTTCGCACTCGTGTAAAGCACGTGAATATATTTGTTTTTTTTTTTAATTTCTTTGCTTATTGAGGATATTTCCTTCTTAATAATTTTTTTTAAATTATTTAAAGAGACAAATTTTACAAAACCACAATTTAATTAGTTAAAACGAAATATTTTATAAAACCACAATAATCGTGCAATAGACTTTAGCACGTGCTTCAGGCTCACAATTTAATCGCAACTAACTGCACTTGACAACCGCGTCGATAGTTCAAAATTAAAAAAAAATTTGATTAATATACACATGCTGAAAATATGCATACGAGTCTTACAGAACGTCCGCATTGACATCAGAGTATTACAAAAGCAATTTCTCGATGAGAGCACATCTCAGTTGTTTATTTACACGAGTTTTGCAGATCGTCCGCAGTCATCATTAAACAAAATTTCTTATGAGACAATATTCGAAGATTTTGTGCTGACAATATAATGACTTGTCTTGCAGAGCGTCAGCATTCGCTCTGAGAATGCGTACTTGGTCTTCGAGACGGTCTCGAAGACTTCGTCTTTGAGGATCAATATTCCGACTGGGATGAGCTAACGTTTTGCTTTGTGTGTGTGTGTTGCATTCCATGAGCTGACATTTCGTTTTGTGTGTGTATGTGTGTGTGTGTGTTGGATATGCAAAAATAATAGAAATCAGATTACGCCATCAGAGGCAGAAAAAGTTGCACCGTTCTGCGCAAGACGTTAGGTCTTTCGTGACGTAGATAGAAAACGACACTTTCTCCGTTCTTCTCACTGATTTCCTGTTCGTGCAAGAAAAGACGAAATATAGTGCGAAATAGTTCTCTGCGATTTTTGAAGTGAAACTTCTTAGGCGGCGCTTCGAAATTTGAATGAGAATATTGAGGAGTGAAATTTCAAGGTCAATTTACTTCATTTCGTTACACGATAGAGAAGAAAGATATGTTGTACAGTAGATAGAATGAGAGAGATATACATTGTATAAAAGACTGAAAAAAATTTCTTTGTCAGCGCTGAGTATCGAACCTGCAATCTGAGTTTATAAAGCCAACGTGCTATATGCAGGGCTAAGGTCTTCATATGAAAATATTGTCTACATACCAATTAATCAAACTAATTTTGCTGTAGATGCCCAGCGGGAAAATAAACAGCGCTCCTAGCGGGAAAATATAACAGCCTTATTCATAAACACATTTTAGAGACAGTGTAACTTTAAACAAGAAAACGCTACCCTGCAAGACATGCCTAACTGAAACTCCAACACAATCACAACATTTGCAGAAAAACTAATACATTCTCAGTTATTTCACTTTTGTCAGTTTTGTTAGAATGAGACAACAATATAAACATTAAATTACGCAGCAAACAAGCTGAGGGTGTGAAAAAAAAACTTTAAGAGGTGCAAGTGTAAGTCACGCAATAAATATTATTCTAAAATAACCAAGTTGAATGATAGTGGCCGTGGCGCAGTGGGTAGAATATGGAACTTATATGTCAGGGGACCGTGGTTCAAATATCGCATGAGGCATAAAGATTTTTAAATTGTGCTTTAATTAATAAAATAAAATTCAAAAGTGATTAAAAATAGACAAATTTACAAATAAACACATTCTTTCTAAAGAAAATCAAGATTTCATTGCTAGAGTAAAAATAACAGATTTATATTTTTTATTTTCATTAAATATTTTACTTAAATTTGTCTTTTGTTAATACTACCCATTAATAAAAATAGAAAAAAAAACATTTCTAAGCAAAATTACAAGAAAAAAATTTGGCTTTATTTGGTGAAGGGTTTGAACCCGCGCATGTTTGCGTTAAAGGCCAGCGTTCTAACCACTACACTATGGCGGAAAGGTTTTGCGAGGCGCTAACTGTGTACTTAAGTAAGCAGCTGAGTTTGTTATGAAATTCTTTACGGAATTTGTTGTTAGTGTGAGCAAAGCAGCTGTGTTCGGCTAGACATTGAAATACTTGCGTAAGAAAGAGATATGAAATCACACTTATACATGAGTTTTGGTTAGATTTTTCACATTGCCCTTAACAAACTGATAGAAACTTTGTTCTACAGACTAACCGAAATTTCCGACAGCACTATTGGTTAAATAACGAATCATTTAACCAGTACTTGTCTTGCTGGGTATTCATAAACATTTTCGCAACCATGTTTTTTGTTTGTCTTTTCGTTTAATATCAAAGACATGCTCCATATGCGCCCTTTGCAGCATTTTTTTTATGTGGCGGCCATTGCAAATCCATTGGAATTCTTAATTTTTGTAGAGATTTTCTTTAGTTCAGACACAAACCTTACAAACATGAGCAGCGAATGAAAAAATGTTTATGAATAAAGCCCAAGAATGATAAAAAAATTGATTGCGCAGATAGTAAAAATAATTTTCTACGATCTGCGCATCTACGTTACGATAGACTTACGATATGAGCCTACGATATGGCATTCTGTCAAGTCTTGTTAAAAATGTGAACAAATATGAAACAATGGCAAAAGATTCAAGAAACAAACTTGGTCTAGCGTGACGTCATGATCGTAAAAAATACTTTGTTCGTAGCTAGAAATGTCAAAATGAAAAGTAAACAACATAACGGACCTGCGCAATGCGTAATCTATTTTTCTATCATTCTTGAATAAAGCGTAGTATGCTGTAGAAACGAAAATTTCTTAGCATTTAATTCTACACCCGAACTATTAGTGTAGAGTCAAAAATGTTTGTATGGAGAAAAAAGTAACTACAGTACGACCTTGCTCAATGCAACTAATAGAAATTCGGGCAATTGACATAGTTAACGTTGAAGAAACGCAATTAAACTTCTAAACATAAAGCTTTATGTCTCTGAATCTTAGATATTGTGGGTTAATGCACTTTGTATCCTTAAATATTGTTTGAATAGATTTTTCATTAAAAATGTATTTCACAAGCAAAGAAGAACTGAAAGAATATAAGATAAAAGTTTATGCAAGTTTACGCAAATGCAAGTTGCGATAATTGTGCAATTCCATGACGCCAACTTGACACTGTGCGCAAGAAAAGTTGGAATAAGTTCTTTCAATAGATAACTATTTTATACATATCTTAGTTATATAATTTTATATCGAACTATTTACTATTAATAATAGTAAGTATAATGTGTGTGTGAAAGTTTTAGTTATCTTTTCACATTTAAAGTTTTGAACAAAAAAGTATTTATAAGGCTTAATTTTTTTAAAGCAAAAATAATAACTAAAATTTGTCCCATAGTTTTTGATTACAAAATAACCGGTAATTTTTGATTTTTGTTTTTAAGGCAGAAATAAAAATGAAAGTTAAGATCAAGTTTACAGTTGAGGTAGATTTATTGTTGTGACATTGTTCTGTGAAACTCCTTATTAATATGCCAAAAAAATTTTTTGAAAAACAAATTTATAAATGCACCTGAACCTCCCATTGGCAAAAAAATCGCTCATTGTAGTTATGTAAAATAAAAAAATCCCTTTTTAAGAAATTATTCTCTTAATATGCGGAATATGCAACACTTGATTTTCTCACGATCATACTCTCGCTCTCAAACTTTCAATAAAGCTACGCTCTGAGTTTTCTCCCTAGTGCAGCGATGGGTTCTATTCCAGATAGAACTCTACGCCACGTTACGTTGCGTAGCTTTACGATTGCATAATCGAGCCTTTACACTAAAATCGTTCTTATTCTAGAAAAGAAAGAGTGTATACAAAGAAGAAGTTTCACTTCTTTACTGTATACACGGTATACTGTATCTTTTTTTTTCAGCTACAGTTGTTTTTTTATGTTTTGTTCAGTGAAAAACAGCTGATTTTGACAATGTGTCGATCATGACGTAGGCAGACATGCGCATGACATAATCTTGTATTTATTATTTTTGTTGGATTTGTAACATTCCCACAACGAAAAGCAACGCTGATCCGACAACCGCTCATATTCTGGACGTGTTCTCAGCTGATATCTCCGAGAGAGGACCGCCAACCGAAAGCCGCTTTGGTTCTGTTCAGGCTCTAATGCTTGAAATTAAAATTGGATGTGTTCAGATGGGGAGAGCACGATATATGCAAACAAATGCAGCTTTAAATCTTTTAATTATATTAAAATCAATAATTATTGAATGACCCGATACGAAAACTCCGCAAAATACAACAGAAACAAACAAAATGTGAGAGGTAATACTAAAAGAGTGCATGCAAATCGCGCGAGAGCAATCAGTAGAAACATAAAATATTGTAGAGTCGGGTTTTTTTCTTTGTATTCAGTCGTATACGAAATAATAAGGACATACATTTAAAATTCATAATACAGGTTTTTCCAATAAGAGGTGTTATTGTGAATCGCCCGCTATTGTGAATCGCTCACTTTTAAAGCTTTTATTCTTTGACATTTGACAAGTACGCCATAATTAAAAATGGAACGATACACGCTTCAACAACGCATTGAAATTATTAAAATTCACTACAAGACGGTGCTACGTGCCACACAAGCAACGAAACCATTGATCTTTTACGGGAAAAGTTTCCGGACCGTGTTATCTCTCGAAGAGGTGATCACAATTGGCCACTGAGATATTGTGATTTAACACCTTGCGACTTCTTCCTATGGGGCCATGTGAAATATAAGGTCTATGCCAACAGCACAGCATCGATTGAAGACCTGAAAGATGGAATTCGTGAGGCTATCGAGGACATAGGGCAGCCACTTTGCGATTTGGTTATGGAAAAGGATATTGTCCTGTAAGCGTGGTCGTGGTGGCCATTTTTCATTATTAACGACATGCCTTCCTCTTTATTATGAAATAAACATCCGATCATTTATCTCAAAAAATTAAATTTTTCTTTGAATACTAAAATAACACCTCTTATTGGAAAACCCGTATAACTACATTTGAGCTAAAATCCGAGGATGGTTTGAAAAGTTTCCGCCCTGATTGTGAAATGGCCCAAGCAGGTTTTATTTTGACTCGTCTTCTATGTGACTGTCCCCGACTACCTTGCACACCAACTTTTAGGTCGAATGCTCTATTAGTATACAGCCTTCGAAAGAAGGCTTTCCTTTATTTCCTTTATAATCAGGCCGGCGAGAGGGTTACCATTAACGGTGGTAGAACTATATAGCCATGATTGCCGATTATGTTGTGTCCCAATTGAAGAAGATGTTTATTGGAGAAATGTTTTTCCAGTAGGAGCAGAATGTAGTCGAAAATTTGACTTCAAGAATGCTCCAATACAAATGGCATAAAATCATCTTTCTAATGATGCAAATTTTCAGTTTGAATTATGTCAGTATTTCTAAGTAGATATATAATTTCAATTCAAAGTTCTACACCTCCTATTGTAACAGCCTATTTTTACATTTCTGGGAAAATTCCGTGCTAAAAGCAGTACCTCAAGGGTTTTCAGAATGTAAGTGAATAAAAAAATTAAATTGGACAATGGGGGTCATAATGCTTAGATATGATATGTCTGAGTAAATTTTGTTGTCTGAGGACCCTATTTGCTCTTTTATTAGGATGATTTGTTTTTAATAAATACCTGATTTTTTTTTAATAATGCGTTCAAAAGTAAAGCTCCATCACTCGTTACCACGACCAGCAGGGAATTAGTTTATATTAAAATTCTTCTTGATTAGATATATAAACTATAAAAAAATCTATAATTTTCAAAAAAAAAACTTAGATTTTATAAAGCTAGCTTAAATATGCAAAATGTATAAAAAAAAACCTAAGTTTTAACTACTAAATAAAATTTAAAAAAAAAAAAAAAAAAATAACAAATAAAAAATTATGTATTCTCCATAAACTTACCTCTAACTGCAACTCAACAATGGCAGATAAAATAAAAGCCACGCCAGCTAAAAGGCCGCCCATGGTCAATTTCTGTAACGGACGCCTTATGCCAACTTTGTTTAGAAGTGGATAGAGCGCAATGTCATAGAGTGGAATGAAGAGCAATATCATCAGAGGATTCAACATTTGCACTTGATCGGGCTTAATGTTCCACGAACCCATATCGCCATTCATGCGTGTAGCCTGAAAGGTCCAACGTGAACCCTGCTGATCGAATAGAGTCCAAAAGATTGGCAGCGGCAGAAACAAAACCAAAACACGCAGCAAAACCTTGATATCATCAATAAGATTTTTATCGTATTTGTGATCGGCGTAGTCCAGCCAGTGCTCACGTTTTTCCTTGCTGTTCCATTTGGTTTTAATGGCATTCTAAAAGATCAATCAGCATGTTTCAACATTGCATTAATAGAAAAGTTGACTAATGAAAGCCACTTACCCCAATAGTTTTGCTGACCAAAACAACCATGTTACCTGCAGGTGGCTTGATCTTGTACAGTGGCCGACCCAAAATGAATATCACTGCAAGCAGAAGGGTAATGGGGGGTAAGAATATATAGAATATATAACTATATTGTAATGGAAGCCTACCAATCGACGTTGCCATCAGTATAGCGGGCACACCAAAGGCCAGTGGGTAACATTCTTTTTCACCAAAGCAGTGTACATCTTCACGTAAGAATGGCGTTGCTGTTGTCGAAACAAACGAACCCATATTGATCGAGAAATAAAATAACGAGAAGAAAGTCGTGACCTGTTTCACTTGTTCGGGCAGCTTAAACTGGTCGCCACCAAAAGCGGAAACACATGGTTTAATTCCGCCAGAACCAAGAGCAGTTAGCGCAAGGCCTATCATGGTAAAGGTTACAGGCGGCACATTCAATGTTGGTATTGCACCGAGGGCCACCATGACCGAGCCACATACATATACTATCGAAAGATAAAGAATTGTTTTGAACTTTCCCAGCCAACTGTCGGAAATGATAGCGCCAAAGGTGCACAGGAAATACACAAACATGGTGAAGACATGGTAAATAACCGTTGCATCATCCTTGGAGAAGTCTAGTTTTCGATTGAGGTACAGTACCAGAAGTGCTAACGAACAAAAACAAAAAAGAAAAATTCATTACTTCAGAAATAAGTTGTATATTAAATATTATCTTTTAATTACTTCGCAAGCCATAGAAGTTAAAACGTTCACAAAATTCGTTACTGATGATGAAGAACACGGCCTTCGGATAAGGAAGTTTCTGGAAAAAGTTGAAGAGAAAACACTTAATTATTCAGATCAAGCTCGTTGTTACAAATTAGGTTAGTTTGTATTTAGCCGGGTTATCAGCACTAAGCATGAGCAAGTAACAATAAACAATTATCTTAAGAATGCAATTAATTCATGACAAAGGCACGAAAATATTTTTGCGTTTTACCATAACATAAATAAGCCAGATAAGATACGTTGAGCTAATTTTAAAAATGTTTATGTGGATATGAATAAACTTTATTGCACGGGCTTAAGTTTTGATTAAATTTTCTATATCACTATTTATCATACCTTTACTTGTCCCTCAGCTTCGGATATATTATTTACATCAACTACATCGTTGTTCTCAGCAATAGTCCTGCTCTCATTCTGCTCTACCACGCTATCATTATTGGGTGTATTATCAGTCTTGGCTTGACCATTGGATGGTGTATTTTCTGTAAAAGTTATATCATGGATTATTATCTTTTTGTATATTGCAAAAGTATTTATATAAAAAGTCCTTTCAATTCATTAAGAAAAGTAAAAACACGAATGCTGGTGGCTGTATCATGAACACACCCGTAGTTTTTTACATGGCAACGTAGCTGTATACTTGTCATTATTCTTATCCCTATCATTTCTCTATCATTTCTTTCTATCATTCTATCATATAATTGTCCTCATGCTTATCCTTCTTTCTATATTTGTCATAATACTCATCTTTCTTCTTGTGCAAATTCTTGCTTTAATCCAAATTCCTGACCTAATCCATGTTCGAATCCATTTCCTAATCCTTACCAAACTTCTTGTACCGAATTTTGTCCTAAATATTGGCCTCAGTGTGTCAAAGAGTGTCTAAGACATAATTCTTCTTCTCATCCTTGTTCACATTAATATTCTTATCTATGCCTAAATCGCTGTCTTAATCCGTTTTTATTTCTGATCCTAGTCCTTGTGTAAATCCTTGTTATCATCCTGGTAATAGTTCGATTTTTATTTCTACTTTTATTTTTGCTCTTTCCTATTTATTAAGGCACCTCACTTTCTATGGAGGAAAAAAAAGTTGTCCGGGTACGTTCCTCAAAATAAACTTTGGTCTATGTTATGATTATTCCCCAAATATTTTGGCTCTAACGATAGCCGTCAGCTAGATACACTAAGGGAAATAACGCATATTAGCATTATCCACGCCTGAGTATAAATTTTATTTAAATATTTACGTGGATAAATAAAATGTTTTCCTTACAACTCGTTTTTTTCCCGTATTTGAATTTCATTTATACCACACACGTACACACATAATCCATACAGCTGAAATAGCCGACAAGCAGCAACAGCATCGCAGTCTGTTCCTGCAGTTTATTTCTTGCAGTTGCATGTTTCTTATAGTTCTCGTTTAGTTTTTGTTGCAAGGTTAATATAGCCTGGATGTTTGGCCAAGATTCGTTGTGAGTGCGATTGGTGGTCGCATAATAAAATTGTGCAAAAAAGGTGGTCGCATAAAAGAAATCAAATGCACAGAATCAAACACAGAAGAGCACTGCAACCAAATATATACAGGAACAACGAAAAGATCACTAAAGACAAGATTAACCGAGCACAAAGCGGACATAAAAAACAAAAAAACATCAACAGCACTGGCAGAACATATGCTTATAAATGGACACACAGCTAGCTGATTTCGAAAAACACGAATATTAGACGTAGAGAAAAAAAGGGAACACACGATATATGCTGGAAAGCTTGCATATACAACAAAACTTAACGACGACAATGAACTACAAGGAAGACAAAGATAACATTAATCTCAGCTATGCAGTGGTTTTAAACAAAACTTAAAACGGCACGGAAGTAGAAGGCAGCAGCAATTTTTTTGAAAACTTTCACAAATCAAAACAATATAGTTAGTCAATAGTTTAAATGTAGTGTTTTTAACTTTTTGTAAGTAATTATGTTAATGTTATCGTTTTTAATAAGAACATGTTTAAATTAAGTGTCATCAAGTCTACAGTTTGTGAATTTTTTATGTTTTCTTAGATTCAATCAAATTGGTACCCAGAAGATGTTGACAAAAAATCAACGAAACGTCGGTACAAAAGAATGAATTAAAAATTTTTAATTGCATTACAACAAATGATCAAAAAGCCCATTATAAGGTATAAACATTTGATTTAAATTGTGCAAGGTTAGAGCAGTACTGTCAGGTTTCATCGAAAAAGTCCCAATTTTTGCATACAAATGAATTTTTTTCCCCGTTTTTAACTTCGAGTTTCCCCGAAGTTTCCCCGAAACTAGCACCTTTCCAATAATACCTCGGAATTAAAAATCAGGCAAAAGATGGAGGAGTTATACATGTTTTAATAAAAATTGCAAAAAAAAAAATATATAAAAAAACACTGCAAAAAAGTAAATATCTTTTGTGTTAAGGAAAATTTCCCAAAATTTTTGATCCAGTACTCTGTAATTCTTTGATTTACACTATTTGTGACAGTTTTTTGTACTAAAAATATCATGGCAAAAAATGTATCCAAGAAAAACACGATTTTTAAAAGGTTTTTTCGAACCATTCTAGCTAGCTGACGGCTATCGTTAGAGCCAAAATATTTGGGGAATAACATAGACCAAAGTTTATGTTGAGGGACGGACTCGGACAAATTTTTTTTGTGAGGAGCCTTACTATGTATACGAGTATTTTTATAATTTTTTACTGTTTTATTTCTTTTTTTTTTCTCTTGTTAATTATATTTTTATATTATTTTTATTTTTCTTTTTTTAAATTTTTTGATTTTAATTTTGATTTTGATTTTGATATTGAATTTGGTTTTCGAATTTGATTATGATTTTGATTTTGATTTTGATTTTGATTTTGATTTTGATTTTGATTTTGATTTTGATTTTGATTTTGATTTTGATTTTGATTTTGATTTTGATTTAATTTTATCTAATAAGTTCACTAAGTCATACCAAAAACTATATCTTTTTTATAAAATTTTGAATTCGTTCGAGTACTTTGAAAACTTGAAAAACAAATAATAAAAAATATATAACTTTTAATGTAAACAAACATTAATCCACTGACTGATGACAATGGCAGTTTTGAATTTAATTTTATTCTGTTGTTTTCTATAATAAAATTATCTTGTGTTGTAAAAGATAAAAGTAGTTCATAAAGCGTAAGAAAAAAAAATAATGAATTCATTGTTATCTACAAACTTAACGCTGTTGGAATTGGAACACAAGCAGAAACAAGGCATTCCGAAGACGATTGTATATACAAAAAGGTAATGTAAAAAATCATTTATATCGATAAGAGTTGAAGAGTTGGCAGAACTAGATAAAGCAATAAGAAGTAATTTTAGTAATTTTATTAAAAAAAACAGCGGATGCACTATAAAAAAGTGTCTCAATCAAAATTGTTTCTTTTTTCATGCTATCTGTCAAAAAAAAAAAAAAATTCTTAAAAATTTTTTTTTGTTATTTCTCTGCAAAGTGATTACTCGGGTAATCATTGGTAACAGCTTTATCAGTTATGTTGTCACAGAGGATTACATGTGTCACTTGCAGATTGGATTTTATTTTATTATTTTTTTTGTTTTTCTTTGATATTTGTGTTCTCTGCTGTCAGATATCAACTGCAGCCGGCTTATCGCCACAATTTGTGGGGTTATATATCAATTTATTGAACAATAATCGCAACGGTCTTTGAATATAAACCATTCACAATTATTTATGAGCAGTTGATGCGTTGTTTAGTGCACTTTAGATGATGTTTTGTTTGTTTGCATGGATATTAATTTGTATCTGCGATGTTTTTTTGCTACGTATTGCATAGTTCTCATGCATTTTGACATGTTATCTAAATATTATCTATTTTGTAATAAACAGAGTTGATAAGCAGCTTAATTATCGGAGCTTTTTCGGATGCAACAGACGGATAGTATATCAAGGTCGTCTAGAAAATATTGCATAACATGAGATATGTAAATATTGAAAAAGTAAAATAAGACTCCATAAACTTAAACAGTAAGAGTTAAAAAAAAATAAATTTTTACCGCTTAATATGAAAGCTTACCTAAAGAGTGTATCGGCGCCATGCAATTATTTGTTCTTCGTGGTTTTCAAGAAAAAGCCGAAATAGTTTCTTCTTCTTTTTTTGAAAATGTCTTTCGAAAGACCATTCAAAATCAAAAGTCCAATTTACAATTTGCTGAAAATGTCTTAAATACAGTTTTGACAAAAATGTAAAAAGTCGCCTTTATTATCGTAACATTAAATTTACCATGACGGCAATAGTCATAGAGCTAATGCTCCATGCAACGTTTTTTTTTTCATAATTGTTACATTTTTATTGCCTAAATGGTTGCTTTCATGGTGTGGAGGGACCAACATTTTTTTTTTTTAATTTTCGTTATGAGGTCAAAGACCCAATCTATGATTCCAAAGAATGAATCATGATTTCAAAATATTTAGCAGAAATATTTATGAGTTTTTTGCGTAGACGCCTTAAAAGTCGAATAATGTTAAAAGGTTTATTAATTATTACAGGCAATTGAGAAAACGTATTGCACTCTGTTTTTTTTTTTATGTACAAAAAGCATTATTGAAAAACATTTTTGCATAATTGAAAATTATTGTTTATTTTTATTTTTGCAATAAATTTCTTATGCATACGTTAATTTGGTATGACAAAAAAATTAAAATTCATTTTCGAGTATAATTATAATATATACTAATATACATGTAATATTATAATATTATGATTTTCGGTCGTCGACGGTATTTCAAATAAAGAAATGTTTTTAAACATTAAGAATTCTAACATAGAATACATAGAATAACTTTTTAATTCACACCGAGAAAAGTGGTGATTGGTCCCTCTGTGCGCCGCTCCGATAATTTGATGTTGCTTATATTATTTTTATTCTCGTATAGCTTTGAGAGAAATGCTTAATCAAAAGCACATAGTAATATTTCCCTTTCCAGATAATTATTACAGAATTTCGAATCTTACTAAAAAACAACCGGGTGTTTTTCAATGAGATTTTGCGTCTATCGATTACGTGTAGTGTTCTGTTTTTTCTTTTTTTTTTATATTCTTCCATATTTTGCCTTTTTTAAACATTAAAAATCGAATCGAATCGAAATCTCAAGAGAGAATTTTGATCAATTTTCTTATTGGCTCTTTTGAATTACATACCAATCTTTGACAAAAGAACCATCGTTCACAAAAAAAATACAGAAAAAGCTATCTCAATTACGATTTTTAAAACCAAAAAATTTAAATTTAAACCTAAATGACTTGAGTATAACATAAGAAATATGTGTTTAACAACATTATCTACAAATTGTAAGCATTTTATTTTCAAAATATATTCGTCACCATATCTTATTGTTCTATTTTTCAATAGTTGTTTTAATCAATCATTGAATTCATTGATATGAATTGTTTAAGTTATCAAAAATATTATAATTAAATTAACTTAATAATATATCGCTAAATCGTTCAAAAGTCAATGGCCTGATTTGAATTTTTTTCCCTTTTTCAAATCTTTCTACACCACTCTATCATTCTAGTTATCTTCAGATAGAGTTAACATTGATGTTGGAGAATAAAAATATATGTATATGTTATCAATACATGTTGATTTCCAAGTAAAAATATGTTTTAAGAGTTATTTTTCTGTTGTCATGACAACAAGCTCTCGTAGAACGCGTTTGGACGTTTCTAGTCGACAAGGCTTGATAGAATTTTATCCGAGTAATACTCAAGTCCCTTCTTTATTAGAAAAGCGTATAGAACATGGGTTAAATTTTCGCTGAAGATCCTACCAAACATACACTTATATCTGATGCTAATCCAATGGGGCCTATCAGCGCTTATATCAAATATGATAATTTAATATAGCTATAAATAGCTTCTCTTCCCACACATTTCCAGGCCCAGATGGTATTCTAGCAATATTGTTATAAAAACTACAAAATCTCTGTCAATTTTAATATTAACAAAGTGTCTGCACCTTAACTATTCTTCAAAGAGCTGAAAAAGAGTCAAGGTTGTATTATATATCTCCCTATATGGCTGAAGACTAATAAGCCTCGCATTATTTGCTCTTAAAACTATGGAACGAGTTTTCAACGTACAACTCAGAAATTTTCTGGACAGAAAGCTAGCTATGTTCAGAGTCAACACGAACACTTAAAAAAAAAAAGATCCATGAAGATCTTCTTTTCGGAGGAGTTGTTAAATATAAAAATATACATTTTCTTGTTTGCTAAATGTTTCTAAAATAAGAGAACAATATATTCTTCATGCCTTTTAGAACGAGTAGAATGAGCTTTTAACAACATTCATACAACTACAAAGACTATTCATGATTTTCTGACCAATTTAAATGTGGACATGAGAGAAACTTTATCCTCCCAATGCTTAGTACAGAAATAATCCAAATGGACCCAGATAGCAGGCATAATAGCAACATAAAGACTAAATTTTAGGGGAACATCTCTAGGAGGGCTGATCGCTCAACTAGGCTGGCCTATAGCTATTAACGGTCTGCTTAACCTACTTCACAAAAACGGTGTTAAGGTCATTAAGGTCAGTTAGATTATGGAGGGAGCTTTGGATAAGAGCAGTCATTAAGCTGCATAATTGGAAAGTTTATGGTAATGTAAAGGTGGATACTCTGGGTGGATTAATTCCCTTATAATTTCAAGAGCAAAACCAGTATCAGTTTAATTTGATGCACAGTCATGCAAAGTTCTGAAGACGAACAACTGTATCAATAAACCTGCCTAAGATTAGTGACAATATCCAGGTTATGCAATTTTCCGAAGACTTCCAGGAAAATGTTTGCACTGTCAAGTGAATTCTTTTTTACTGCAATTGAACGCGAATTTTCGTGATACGATTGAACGAATTCCGTTCAAGTCACTAAAAGATTTCAACTAAGTAGCAAAAATAAATGGGATGGTTTATCAGAAATCTATAAGATAAAGCGGTACATGATAACATGGTATACTGACGGTTCTCTAACCGAAAAAGAGATCGGAGCAGGAGTCTACGGGTCAGGAATCAAATACTTCGTAACAATAGGCAAAACAGTAGCATATTTCAAGCCGAAATAAACGCTATAGACAGTAAATACCGGAACCAAAACAAAGCTATCCTTTCCGACGGTCAAGGCACTTAAATCTCATCAGGTAACCTAAAAACTGCTGATGGAGTATCTTGACAAACTTAATACGCTTGGGCTACAAAACCGGGTTTGGATCCTATGGGTACCGCGACACAAAGGTATAGAAGGAAACAAAATTGCTGACGAACTGGCAAAGAAAGAAACATCAACTCCCCTTTCTCTCCCAAAGGAATTCTCTCTCTTTTGATAAAGGAAATAAAATAAATAAAACAAAATGGAAAATACTGCAGGGAGAAATTTACCAGGGCTAAAGCACTCTAAACTACTCTCAGAGGCATACAAAGAGCTTCAAAGAATGCATGAAGCTTACAAAGAATGATCTAAGAATCATCACAGAACCGCTTACAGGTCATTATAGGTTGAATTATCATCTGGAAAAACTGGGAAATCTTAGTGATGACAAATGTAGGTTTAGCATGGAGAACGACAAATTTGCGAAGCACATCCTAGGACAATGTCCCGCACTAGTTCAAATAGGACAGAAATATATGAAATACCACATAATATCAGATAACTCATCAAAATCAATAACACATCTTATAGATACAGATAAAATCAAAGAGATGTACTAGCATTTCTCTCAGAGATTGGACTAAAAGAGGTTCTTTAAGTCCATGAAGGGCACAATAGATCTTAAGGTCGCAGTGCAAATCTCAATCATAATAATAATTCTTTGTATAGAATTCCATTTGACATATAAATGTCAACATTTGACAATCGCTAAGCAACCAGCTGTTAAATAAAACGTATTTGCAACCCTACACCTACACTGCATATGCATATTCGTCCGTCTACTCGCTGGCACAATTTACGCAAGAAAATTATGGCCGAGCTCAATGATTGCGTTTTACGTTCAGACTAAGCAGGGCTACAAACTTGTAAAATTTTTGGTATCTTCTTAATGGGGAATTTTTTATCGTATTTACACAAAAATGTTAAAATGTCTGTACTTAAAATCCTGAGTATAAAAAAGTTCTTTTGAGATATTAGCAATGAAAAAATTATAGACATTTTTAATTTTTAAAGATTTATTTAGAAGAGCCATCCCTAAAAGCAATGAGCTTCTGACTCGTTTCTTTTATTTCTTCTCTCTGTTCGCTATAAGTAAAGAACTGTCAAAAAACGCAAATTACGCAAGAAAAGTTGAAATATTTTCGACTTTGCTTGCGTAGCCAGTAAACGGACGCATATGCAAATGCACTAAATGAACTTTCATCAGTAAGCTTTCACATATTTCTATTGCATTTGCATATGTGTCTGTCTACACGCTGGCACAATTTACGCAAGAAAATTATGGCAGAGTTCAATCATTGCGTTTTACGTTCAGACTAAGCAGGGCTACAAACTTCTAAAATATTTGGTATGTTCTTAATGGGGAATTTTGTATCGTATTTTCACTAAAATACTTAAAATTTCTTCATTTATTATTAAAAAAATCTTAAATCCTCAGTATAAAAAAGTTTTTTTTGAGAAATTAACAATGAAAAAATTATGGACATTTTTAATTTTTAAAAATTTATTTAGAAGAGCCATCCCTAAAAGTAATGAGTTTCTGACTCGTTTCTTTTATTTCTTTTCTCTGTTCGTTATAAGTAACGAGCTGTTAAAAAACGCAAATTACCCAAGAAAAGTTGAAATATTTTGGACTTTACTTGCGTAGCCAGTAAACGGACGCATATGCAAATGCACTAAATGAACTTTCATCAGTAATGTTTCACATATTTCTATTGTATTGCGTTCAGCGAGTAGACGGACGCATATGCAAATGCAGTGAATGAATTTCCCGCTTTAGACCTAGATACACTGCGAGTCACATAAATAGGTACAGAGATTCTCAAATATATTAAAGCTTATCTCGCTGCTCCATGCTTCAAAAAAAAGCTTTATTTTGTTTTTGTTTTAAAAAATATTAAATTTTGAAGAAATCTGGTGAAAGAGGACTAAAATTTGTACCGTTAATGTGTAATAATTAGTTTTTATAAACAAGTAAAAAATCACGTAACTTGAAAAGGTCGAAGCACTGATGTTGAATCAAGTGGGTTATCCAATATTAACAGAGTGAATATGATCCGAGCGAATCCGTTAACTGTCGCCGAAAAGGCGAAAATTGAAGTATATACCGAGCAGGGACTTTCAGGCCGAGCAATTGCCAACAAAATTGGTAGAAGTGCTGAAGTTGTGTGTAGCTTTTTGCGAGACCCAAATTTTTACGGGAAGAACATGAGAGGAAGGCAAAAAAGAGCAACAACCGTTGTTGACAGAAGAGTCATATTGAGGTTAGCATCCAATTCCTGTGACTCTGTGGCCAAAATAAGGGCGAAAAGTGGTGTTAATGCTAGTGTTTCTACAGTGAGGAGAATCATAAATGGTGCCGAACATCTAAATCTTAAAAAACTTCAAAAGGAATCACCACTGAACCAGCAAAGAAAGAAAGCACGTCTAGAATTTTGTAGGACACACATGTCATGGAAAGAGAAATGGAAATTCATGGCTTTTTCAGATGAAAAAAGTTTAATATTGATGCCCTGATGAGTTTAACTATTACTTCCACGATTTACGGAGGGAGGAGCTTTTTCTGTCCCTCCACTACAGTCGCGAGGGAGGAGTGATGGTCTGGGGCACAGTGTCTTTTTACCGTACTGTTAATCTCGAGTTTCAGACAACAAAAACGAACGCAAACTCATACAAACAAATACTGGAAACGGCTTTTCCGAAATTTTCAAAAATTGTTGGATTAATTTCGTGGACATTCCAGCAAGATAATGCCCCGTTACACACCGCAAGAGTTATCAGAAGCTAGATAAAGGACCAAAATGTCAATTTGTTACCGTGGCCTTGAAGCAAAAAGATAAGCTTTGATATATTTGAGAATCTCTGTACCTATTCATGTGACGCGCCGTGTATGCCTCACTACAGCTCGGTGATGTAAAAAGGACTTGGACACATATCACCAACCTGCGAAAAAAAATCACTGCTTACACCGACAATGAAGAAAAACCGTCGTAATTGAAAGAAATCCAAAAGTGGACAAACGAACTTTTCGCAATAGCCCATTTATAAATTGATCATTGAAACGAAAGTCCTAGTAATCTATTTCAATGCTATAAAACCTACAACAATCAAATTTTTAATTGGTTTGTACTCAATTCATGAGCTAAGTAAGTCCATTGATAAATCTCTGGCATATTTGACTCAACGAAAAGCTTGCTTCTATTGAAAAACAATTGAGGGCTAAAGCCAAAGGCCTCAAAAATATAGATCGTTTGATTCTGATGATAAGTTAGCCTTGACTCGTAAATTAAGCATTATCAGGAATCTTGTTTACTAAAGTTACTCTATAAAAACTTACACGTAATTTATTAATAAAATTTTTACTTAATCCCAGATAAGTTCTTAGCCATGCTTATACCATAATGATTAGATTGTAATGATATAAACTTCCTTTACATACGCACATTGCGACACTTTTTAATTAAGTGTGTTGCAAATGACAGATTTACACATTTATCATGAGAGAAAACCATACAATTAGTGCCGATAACAGCTGATAATAGTGGAATGTATAAATTATCACAACTACAAAATGAGTGTAGAAACCACGATACACCCCCTTCAAATTGTTACGAGTAATGTACGTAATTTAATTTTAACACAACTTGATTAACAATCTCTCGCAATAAATTTGGTGCCACACGCGTTAAATCGGGGAATTTTTTCCTATACTTTAAAGTTTAAACCATGTTTAACCAACTACGCAGGCATATAATAAAAGAAATACAGAGTTCTTAGAAAACATTTAAATATAGATTTAACCTAAGAACTATGCCTGAGTCTTAATGTCTATAGGGAGTAAAAATTATATTATAACATATTGTTATATGTATATGATATTGAAAACAAAAAAAATCATTAGAATTTCTTTGTAACACTTCACTTGAACGATTACTCATCGCTTATTTTAGTATTTTCGATCATGTTAATTGCAATCATAAATAGTTTAAATGTTAATCTTGAATTGTTCATTTATTGCAACGATTAACTCTAGAAAACTACTGCTCACATACGACCGCATTTACAAAATCATTATGAGTTAATCCATTAATAATGCCCATTTTGAATTTTTTTCTCTCATATAAATCTGAATTTTTTGCATTTCGTGTGGTGAGTATATCTATAAAACTCTTTAAATTTTAGCTATTGAACTTAATCTGATAATGTTTGAAAACATCGATAGTTCACTTTCAAATCCCACCGCCCTCAACTCCTCAACTTCTCACCACCCTAACATAATATGTGCCAAAAACGATCATTCATTGCTAGATAAGCCATAGATGGTTTTTCTAGATAAGCGTTCAGCTTTTCAAGTACTTTATCAATATTCGTATTAAGTCGAGTTGTAATAATAAATGTTCTCTTTTGTATTTTATTGTTTAGTCAATTGTTGATTGATTATTGTTCCGAACATAATAAAAAGTTTAGCGATTGTTTTGAAATTTATGATGCTTAATAGTACGATTGTTCTCGCAAGTTTCAATTCATATCAATTTATTGGAAATTTTTTGAGCTTATTTGTGTTGAACAAATGTTGACAAAGGATTAAAAATTAAAATCTTTCATCATATTCTAAAATTGTGATATGTTTGCCCTCTAGAACTCAAAATTTCTTTTATTGATTATATTTTTTTTTTCTACCTGTTGCTTTTATTATTTTCAGCCAAAGAAGATAGTAGTGCAAGTGGTAGTGCGCTAGTCTGCCACCCAGGGGTCATTTGTATGAAATTCGGTCATCGTGTTATGAGCCGTCTTGGCGATGTCAATTGGCTGCCTCGGAGCTGCGATTTGACCCCTTTGGACTTTTTTTTCCTTGGAACCGTGAAGGACGATTCAAGCACTTAAGGCCAATATCATCCAAGCAATCCGTGAGCTACAGTCCGAAACCATCAACAAGGTCATAGAAAATTGGAGTGACAGAATGACCTACTGCGAAACCAGTCGAGACAGCTACTTGAGCGAGGTTGTGTTCCATTGTTGTGTAATGGGAATGTTTGCTCTTACTAATATAGTCATAATACATGGAAAAAATTAAATATTCTTGATTTTATTGCATTTAAAAAAAAAACTTTTATTTGGCCCAACCTATATTTGTATTTTTCGTATTCGTATTTCGGTTATTAATTAGTCAAAAAACTCACAAATTTCTTACTGACTAATCTTAGATATTATGTAACGTTATATGTATATATAAATAAATACATAATTTAACTTATAAAAACACAGAGTTTAATAAATTTGTTATTATGTTTTTTGAAAGAGAGAAATCTATAACTGAGGAATTTGGCAGATGATTAAATTCAATTAATACCCTATTAATTGGAGCATTAAGAGAATAATTAGTTCTGCTAACACCAATATTGAAAAAGTCAAAGTTCCGCAAATGTCTGGACGGAGTATTGAGATTAATTCTTTCTAGAAGAGATGGGCAATTAGTGATGCCGGAGACAATTGGTCTGTTCGCGTACTTCTCCAGTGAAAAATATCCAGCAGCAACTTGCAAGAGAGTAACGCACAATTCTCTCTCAAATAGAAAAATATCCAAAAAAGTACTCGAACGCAAAATTTGCAAAAACTTGCAAGCCTCGATAACAGCTGATTGCATTTCAAGTGGAATGAAAAACAAAAGGAAATTGGATATGAAGTATCCAATTTTTTATTTTTTTAAAGGAGATTTTCGACACAAAGATATAGGAGAAGTGATAAATAACGTTAGTAGCAAAGTTTTCTACAAAAATTTAAGATACTTTTCATATTTTGACGACTGCAGCAGTCAACCTCCGGTTTGTGAACATCAGTTTAACTAAATTTCTTTGATTGTTCAATTTGCAACTGACTTAAATCAGCTGTTTTCTAGCTTGCAAATTCTCGACAGTAAAAATTTTTCCAGCAGGAATTTGCAGCTTCCCCTCCAAGTCAACTGTCACTTTGCGCTCTCAATTTCTCTCACTTTGCAAGTTTTTTGCGTACTCGAACGCCAAAAGCTGATAATTTGTGATAATTTTCACAAATTATCAGTACTCGAACAGACCATATATCATAGATAAAAAGTAGAGAAAGGTTAGATCTTCTACTATTCAAGGTCTTAAGATTTAAATGTAAGCATCTTTGATTGTAAATATGATGGATTCAATTCGGTAAATTGAACAGAACGAAGAGCGAATCTTTGAAAGCTTTTTTGAATGCGTTCGAGTTGATTTATGTGGATATGATAGAACGGTCTCCAAATCAAAACCGCAAACTCGAGTTTCGAGCGAACAAAGGAAGTGTAAAGTAACTTGAGAGTGTACATGTCGGAAAAATCTGAGCTATTACGCCGTAAAAATGCCAAGAGAGCGTGAAGTAAAAGTAAATTTCGAATCAAAAACAACACCAAGATCTGAAGCCTCATTGACTTAATTTAATTTAATATTATTAATAAAATAAGAAATATGGGCCACAGCAGCGCATTTAGAAAAACAAATGTGGAAGCATTAATTGATGTTAAGAAAGAGCCTATTTTTTTGGCACCAATAAAGAGATTGTTGAGCTCAGATTGAAGAATATCTGAGTTCACAGCGCTATTTATTGGTGAATAGATTTTCAGATCATCGGC
Source organism: Pherbina coryleti (assembly GCA_943735915.1). Taxonomy (NCBI): domain Eukaryota; kingdom Metazoa; phylum Arthropoda; class Insecta; order Diptera; family Sciomyzidae; genus Pherbina; species Pherbina coryleti. The sequence continues at coordinate 30,222,418 of OX030951.1, forward strand.
ATATAGCAGATATTTGCAATGGGAAAAACAGGAACTAATATCATTAATAAATAGCAGAAAGAGCAAGGGCCCAAGGATGCTACCTTGAGGTACTCCTGAAGTAGCAGTATATGGTTTCGATCGAATATTATCAAGAACTACATAGCAATTTCTGTTAGTTAAATAAGATTCTATCCATGATAAAAAACTGAGTGAAACCCGAGCTGGTTGTATTTCCTGAGCAAGATCTTATGGAACCCTTGTCAAACGCTTTGGAAAAATCTGTATATATTGCGTCAACATAATGTCCAGACTGGAATGCAGATATGCAATCCTCGGAAAAACACAAGAGATTAGAAGTAGTTGAGCGACCAGCAACAAAGCTATGTTGAAAAAGACAAATGATATTTTTGACTGAAAAGTAAATTTTTTCTTTAATGATACTTTCAAATAATTTGGATACTGTCGTAAGCTTAAAAATTGGTCGGTAGTTAGTAACATCACTTTTGTTGCCACTTTTAAAGATTGGTTCAACAAAAGCATATTTCCACGCTTTAATAAAAGTGCCTGTCGAAAGAGATTTAGTAAAAATTTGAAGTAAAGGATAAGCCAGAGACACGATGCAAATTTTTAACAAAAAAGGGGAAATGCAATCGATATCTAATTTAAAAGATGGTTTGAGTTTAACTATAGCGTTAGAAATATCTTCCATCTATATAAAGCAGAGCTGTTGTATCTATTCAATTCAGATTTGAAGCGCCAAAGAAAACAATGTTCTTCCTCGAGGACAACGCATTGACACACAAATCCCCAGTCGCAATGGCAAAATTGGATGAAGTGTATTGAGCTACACGGATTTTATGTTGAGAAATAAAATAAATTTTGACCAAATAAATCAGTTCTTGTTTCATTTTGCACTGACTTTTCATCTTGCCCTCAAATCATGGAATTTTCAAAACAAGAATGTCTTGCCTGGATAAGTGTAACACCCGAAATCCTTTGTTCAAAGCTTAAAAATTAAGATCCAAAGCTTTATTTTACTGGCACGCATTTATTTAATAAAATAGAAATTCTTCAAATATCACTGGAGATGACAACATTTCGAATAAAATTTTTTTATGTTTTAAAAACATTTTAATTTTGTATTTTCTTTTTTCATCTGATAAAGTAATTTTTTTCAAACTTTCTTGAAATATTCTTAAATTAATAAAATACAATTCCTCTTATAAAAAGAATAAATTTTCAGACGGGAGTTCATTTTAAGAAAATCGCTTACAGAAAAAAAAATTTGGAATCCTTATAGGATCTTATCAAGGGAACAGTGTTTAAAGCCTTCTTTTCTTAGCCATAGAAAAACTTCTAAAAATGTCGTTTCTAGCAATTAAAAAATAGCGTGTTTCAAGCAATAAAGTATTTAAAATGGATTTTTTTTTTAATAAATGAAGTATTTGTAATTTTTGGAAAATTTTTTTTTCAAGCTTTATTCCCCTAATTTATTTTAATCAGCCGCCTTTTTGCACATTTTGTCCTTTTTGGACATAATTATTACAAGGCAGCTTGTATAAATCTCATCAAAACTAAAAACGTCCATTTCTTCGAACATATAAATGCCAGCAATTATGACTTAAGATCCGAAATCAAAATGCATTTTGAACATTCATAAGTATTTATAAATTCTTAGAATTATTTCCACAAAAAGACAAAATTGTTAAAAAATGTCCATTCTCGCCATTTCACAAAGGATATACAAGGTGATTTTAGGTGGCTTAAAAACATTCCTATTTGAATGAAGTACAACTATTTTACATACTTTTATATTTATATGCCTACAAATTTATCCTATCACTTTTTCGACTAGAAAAAAATAAACAAAAAAAAAATTTCTTCAATTTTGACCCTCAAAACTATTAAAATATTAACTTTGATTTGGAAATTTTTTCCTGTATCCACATAAGAATGAATCCCAATAGAATCCTGAATTTGCATATTCGTGAAAAATAATGGGTTTTATAATTTCTAAGCATATTTTATACAATTTTTGGTGTGAAATCTCCGATTCGAATTGTCTATGCAGCTCACCAAAATGCTCACCAATTATACAACATTTTAAAACAGCACTAAAATTGTCCTATTCTTGTTTTCATAACATTTTTTTCATAGATAAATTTTAAGTACCATTTAGATCCGCCATTTTTTTTTTATATTCCTCACGTTCACTTATCCAATTTTAAAAATTTTTTTTAAATTTGAATTTTCTTATTCACAGGGTTTCAATTTTTATTCAGCATATTTCACAACTTCTTCATTAAATTTAATCCAAAACTAATGGGTTTTCTAGTTTAATACCGATCGCAATTTCGTTTTTAGGGATAACCCAGAAATCACGTCCTTGCAACTTAACGGCGTTCCACTGACTGACTGCGCAAATAGATCGAACCAAAAGTACTTATTATTCTTAGCCACGAAAGAATCCATCATACGTATTCTAAGGCACATACACCCATTACATACCCGCTTAATCGCAGATACTTTACGCGATACACGCTGACGTTACTGCGATAAGTGGTAATACGATAGTGGCGCAGTTATCGGCTTTCTAGCTTCAAATTCGAATTTCAAATATCTTTGATATATGATGCGAGCATATTTATGACTTCCCTCATAAACAAGCTAACGAACTAACTGAAGTTCGGTTAAAAAATTGAAAGATACAGTTATGTGGAATTTAGTAAGCTTCTCAATGGGCCAAATAAAATATTGTCAATTATTAACGAGCAGCTATTGTATGGCACGTCATGGTCTTGTTCTTTGAGAGCTGGTCTCTACGAAACGCTCTTCAAGATAGCTACAAAAGTCAGTCCATGAAGTGGGAGGTAGCCAGGCAAGTTATCATTTAATTAACCTTCGATTGCTTATCGGAATGAAAGATTGCATTTGATTGTATGTGTTTTGGGGAAATGATTTTTTCCCTCTTTTATCTTAGCGTTTTATGATACTTTTAAAGATTAAATGAAAGAAATTTTAAACAAAAAATGAAAACGTGATGCTAGCACACAACATTTAGAATAAATCATGTGTTTTTTTTTACTTATTTCGTAGTTTAAACATTACAAATTTAAATGAAATTACATTTAAATCTTATTTAAACCGGTTTAAGCTAGCTTAACATAACAAAAATGGAGATCAATCAATCAACAATTGACTGAAAATATGTAAACATCAGGATATAACTGATATGATACGAGGGGTACTATTTATATTTCGCCAACACTAATGTCAATAGCTAAAATCTGGCATCACCATAATAAATTTTGACATTTTTTAGCATAAATGTACTCACAACGTTTTGATGTACAAGTGCTATTTGTTTTGATTACAGTGAGTTAAGAAAATCAACTTGTTCAAAAAATGGAAATTTCAAAAGAAGGTTTTTTATGGGTTATTTTTCACAACTTTCGACGTGGATTATCTCAACAAGAATGTGTCGATGTACTCAGTTCTTTTTATGACGATAAAGCACCATCAAAAACCACAGTATATCGTTGGTATAGTGAGTTCAATCGTGGTCGTAGTTCGGTCGCCGACGAATTCCGTGAAGGTCGTCCAAAATCGGTTGTTGTGCCACAAAACATCGATGCAGTACGTGAACTTATAATGCAAGATCGTCATGTGACATATCGTGAGATAGAGGCTTCCTTGCACATTAGTTCCACTTTAATACATTCGATTTTGCATGAACACTTATCTGTAAAAAAACTTTGCTCTCGTTGGATACCCTATAATTAATCAATCGCTCAAAAAAGTCTCGCGTCGGTTGGTGTAAGGAAATGATTAAAAAGTTCAATCGTGGTGCTTCAAAAGACGTATATAAAATTGTGACAGGTGACGAATCAGGGATATATGCGTATGAGCCGGAAACAAATCAGCAATCGACCGTGTGGGTATTCTAAGTCGAGGCAAATCCAACAAAAGTTGTTCGCACACGAAGCACTGCGAAGCAAATGATCGCCTGTTTCTTCCACCGAATGGGTCATGTGGCCACTGTTCCGCTTGAGCAACGTAGGATGATCAATTCTGAATGGTACACGCCCATTTGTTTGCCGGAAGTCTTGGGAGAAATTCGCAAAACCAACCGCCAAAGACGAATCATTCTTCATCATAACAATGCGAGCTCTCTCACATCTCGCCAAACATGTGCATTTTTGAGCAGTCAAAACGTCGAATTGATGACTCATCCTCCAAACAGTCCTGATTTGTCACCCAATGACTTCTTCTTGTTCCCGAATATCAAAGGTAAACTGCGTGGTCAACGATTTACGAACACTGCACAAGCAGTTGAAGCGTTCAAAAACCATGTTTTGGAGGTGTCTCAAGAAGAATGGAAAAACTGCTATGACAAATGGTTCGAACGAATGCAAAAGTGTATTGATTATCAAAGCGAATATTTTGAAAAATAATAAAGCCATTTTCATTTAAAAGTGTTTGTTCTTATTTGCTATTCCCGACATATAAATAGTACCCCTCGTAGTAGTTTTATTTTAAAAATATATAAAATTTTTTAAGGGTAACTTTTTTATAGGAAACTGGATTTAAATTTCAATTTCAATTTTAATTTTGAGTTTGATTTTGATTTTGATTTTGATTTTGATTTTGATTTTTATTTTGATTTCGATTTTGATTTTGATTTTGATTTTGATTTTGATTTTGATTTCGATTTTGATTTTGATTTTGATTTTGATTTTGATTTTGATTTTGATTTTGATTTTGATTTTGATTTTGATTTTGATTTTGATTTTGATTTTGATTTTGATTTTGATTTTGATTTTGATTTTGATTTTGATTTTGATTTTGATTTTGATTTTGATTTTGATTTTGATTTTGATTTTGATTTTGATTTTGATTTTGATTTTGATTTTGATTTTGATTTTGATTTTGATTTTGATTTTGATTTTGATTTTGATTTTGATTTTGATTTTGATTTTGATTTTGATTTTGATTTTGATTTTGATTTTGATTTTGATTTTGATTTTGATTTTGATTTTGATTTTGATTTTGATTTTGATTTTGATTTTGATTTTGATTTTGATTGTGATTCTGATTTTGATTTTGATTTCGATTTTGATTTTGATTTCGATTTTGATTTTGATTTTGATTTTGATTTTGATTTTGATTTTGAAAGTTACTATAATTTACTGGTAATTTTATATCTTTTGTAGAAATTTTCTTATTCCTTACATATAAAGTCAACTCCAGTGTCATGTATTAGGAAGAGTGAAATACTTCCTGAAACGCATTTGGATAATGAAAAATTATGTTCCTTCTCCTCCACCCCATCACCAAAATTCCACCTTGTTTAGACAAATATTTAGAGACCATTTTAGACATTTCATGTTTTCCAGTGCAAGGCTCTCAGATTCTTTATAAGAATGAAATAAAAACGTACTCAGACATTTAGAAAATATTGTTGATAGCTCACTTCAATAGAACAATATTTACTAAAAATAGTCTATTTTCTCTTCAAGTCTATTCCTAGTCAAGCAATGGCTAATCCCAGTTTTTTTACAAGCATTTTTTGAAGATAAGATCTACTTGTCTACTTTAGAACTAAGTGGTCATATGAAATCGATATATTTTCATTTCTAATCAATTCTAATCGCTGAAAATTCAAACCACTTGAATATGACTAGACAAAAAGTTTCGTAGTTGTAGTTAAACTTTACACAAATTTCTCATATTAGCGATAACTAACTTTGATGAAAATGTAGTTTCATTCATCATTACTTTTGACATATGAACACAAAATCTTTTGCAACAATACTGGTCACTATCCATTATTTTGATTAGATTGCATTTTCATAGTTTTACTTTGGATAATGTTTTGAAAAAAAAAACACAAATAACGAAAAAATTCTCTCAAACTAAATATTGTATGTAATAAGCTCGTTGTACTCAAAGATAATCTACGGTGAATGCTTAGATTTTGATACAATAAAAGTAATCGTTTGTTATATTTACTATCACGATTACGTTTTAAATATTTGTCATAGCTTTTGTGACTGAGTTCTACTTGTGATTGATTTGTCAACATGTTTATTATTGTGGCGTGGAATAATACTTTGTTTTATGTAGAAAAACTAGCCTATTGTCTTATATTTTTCTTTCATCTTTCATTTATATTGAAGCCTTGTTCGAAACAAAACAAAAACAAAAATAAATTTAATTTAATTTAAAAATTATAAAAATATAAATTAAAATTATATCAAAACATGTCAAGCGGAAAAAGAATTTCCCTGCGAAGTTCCAAAGAATGTAAGGAATAGTGCAGGCAACACTTTCGGATAATTTATTTTTAATGATATTTTTTCATCATTTTTAAGCTTTGAATCTTTTGCCGCCTAACAAGAAACGTCGTAGAAAATCCAAAAGCTGCTGCAAAGGGTCAAAACTTAGCAGATCCAGTTCGAGTGTGACTATTATTGCAAGCAACCCAGAATTTTTTGAGTACGAGGAAGAGGAAGAGGTAAGATGCAATGTCGAATGTTTTCAAATTCGAAAAGTTTAAAGTCTCATGCGTTCTGGATGATCAAGGTCAGAAAGCAAGCACCCTATAAATAGAAGATAATGGGGATGACACTCGTTAGACCTGGACTGTGATACCGGAAATATAGAAATTATAGAGTTATGGAAAATATTTTTTTTAAATAAATCAAATTGATTGTTATCGGAATTCTTGAATAATCTTTCACGTTCTAGAAAATTCGGCTGTATCCCTCGAAATCCGGATCGACTAGTTTATGAGGCTCAGCTGCAAATTGATTTGAGAGCTAGAAAGCTATTTTAAAATAAACTAATGGCGACTAGCTATTTGTATGGCGCATAACTTTAATTGGATGTCTAATATTTCAATACTTTTTGTTTAAAAACTGTTTCTATTGGGTTTGATGCATTACAAAGAAAGTCATTGGGACATTCTCATTGAAATTAATTAAAACAATCTGATATTACTATTGAAACTTCCTAGTCAATGATTTGCAAAAAGATTTTATGACTGATATCATTCGATTGGAAGTGTTTTTAATATTTTATAAAATATTTTAAAGCAATGGATGCTTAAAAAATACATATAACTAGACGAAACGAAATGAACTATTATTTTTTTTTTCTTAAATTGTTACAGTTATTACCATTATAGTATCAAGATAGTATTTTTAAGACCTTAACCCTCTGCAGCTGATGTCGTAGTCTGACAGACACCCAAAATCAAAACTTTGTGAGTACAAACGTAAAATTCGAAGATAAGAAATTAGTTTTTATCTCTCAAAAAACGTATTTTATTGCAAATTATATTTTTATGTCAGCCTCATAAGTATTTGCTGTTGTATGGAATAAGGTCAAGAAAGTTACAGTCAGAAACGTCATCATAAGAAATCAGTTTAAAAGTGAGGTCTGCTGGACCCCACGTCAGATGTATTGTTAAATTTGGGGCACGTCAGTTGCAGAGGGTTAAACAAAGAAATAGGGCATTCCAATAAAAAAGTGACCTCTTGGTTCTCCTAAGACGCATTTATTTTCAGAAATATAGAAAAAACCGTCTATTCTACGGTGGAACATGTAATGGTGGAACTTATCACTGAAGTCGTATAGAAAGCTTTATTAAAAAGGTCACCCTGCATAAATACAAGATATAAAATTTTAACATGAGCATGTGTTGATTAGAAACATTGGTCAATTATAGTGACTCACTTCGAGTTATTTGTGGAATCGTAAAAATCTAAAATCATATGTTTGTATTCTTTTCGAAAACAGTTTGTTGTTGAAAATTGCGAAAATATGCTTCAGAGTTGTCATCCAAGCTCATTGAACTTGAAATAAAAAATGCATCAATTTCTAAAAGACTGACAATCTTATCCAAAGATATTCTACAAATGTCTTCATCTAAAGACTTATTTAAAAAAGTCCATAAACTTAAGTAACCTTTTGCCCTTAGAAAACAAAACAGGGTATATATCTAAAAATTCCACAAAAATTATTCCCTGAGCTTGAAATTTTGCACATAGGCTCTGGTTATAAACACGCACACTTAATATTTGCATTTTTCAATATCAATGTTAACTCTGCCTACCTCTTATACACAGTGACGTCATCAAAATAGCAATTCCTGCATAGTTCCAAAAAAATGTTCCCATGTATTAACTTAAAATTTTACACATCAGCTTTGAGATTTAAAACGTACAATAAATTTTAAATTTGGATACATTTAACACTCCCTGTGTCCACTATGACGATATCGTCCTCCAAATTTTTGCAGTGTTGCAAAAAAATTCTCGTTTTTACTGTTCTAAAATTAATTGCGCAAAACTGTACAAATACTTTTGAACAAAACCTTATTTATTCTTTCATTTAAACCTAAAACTTAACCCACAAAAAAATTTAGAGTTAAAAGAGTCTCTAAAGGGGTGAAAAAATAGGTTTGACAAAATCGTCATAGTGGACACATAACGTACGTAAAAGTATAGTGGACACAGGAAGTGTCAATCAAGGCTGTTATAGCTCATTTTTTGTCCGAGCAGCTCACTTTTTGAGCGCGCTCAATCTTTTCAAAAAAGCTCAGAAAGTGAGCGTGCTCACATTCCACGATGATGGAATTCAAGATAGTTAGTATTAAATCTTAAAACCTCTTTTCCCACATTTAAATTTGTACCGTCGAAAATAATACAAAAATTGTTTCCATAAATAGCAAATGCATTTTGTGCTCACACAACCATTTGTGCTCACTCAGCCACCCAACTAGCATCCTCCCATACTCACCCCCTTTTTGAATTGCATCTCGATCCGGGTTATTCTTGAACTTCTTGATTGAGCTCGACTGCATGGAAGTGCATTTTCATTTTACTACTAAGTTCAAAGTCAATAACGAACAATGACAACAATAATGATTGTAAAAATAAACACAACACATTCACACCAACAAATGCAACAACATGCATTTTAACATCGGCATGACCAACGATAACAATAATTTTATTGTTACACGACGCACACTCGTTTAAAAAAGAGGAATAAATTAAATAAAACTCAAGCCTGCATTCAAATCGAGTAAGAAAACAGCCAAAGCTTTTTAACAAGAAGCTTTTGAAAGCAGCCTCTTTGATCGCCATGAACCACACACATGGGGTTGAGAAACGACAAATGGGGGTATTGGCTGCAGATTGATGTGTACCCAGCAGGAAATAGATAGTATTAGTAGTAGTTGAAACAAGTAGTTGAAAATGCAACTCAATAAATTTGTTCATAGAAATATGGAAAATTTTTATATAATCCTTTTTGCATTCTTTCGTTAGTTGCTTCCAACGTTAGATATTTTACTAGTATATGTACATTTCACACATCAACCCTTGTCTTTACATTTTGAACATACCCCAGTGGACAATTATACTAGGCCTTAACAAAAGAAGGCATGCTAAGACTACTACTATTGGCATCTTTATACCTCCTAATATCGCTGTACCAATGAGCACTTCTTCTATGGATGGGGCTCAACAATTTTTTATTTCTGTGCAACGCAAAACATAAAAGAAGTGAAACATATTATAAAGTGTTAGCCCAAGGAAAGCACAGCGTTCTCCTATAAAAAACATAAATAAAAACAAAGCGAGAAAATTTTATTTTTTGTCACATGCGAGCATTGAACTCTGACCGCTGGCATTATAGTCGAACGTTTTACCGCTGTGCTATTACCCCGTTTGATAACTTGTGAACAAAATTTATAAAAAAATATGAGGTCCACAACTCTGAAATTATTTTTCCGCTGGGCATCTACAGCAATTTGATTAATTGGTATGTAGAGTACATTCATGTATGGAAAATTTAGCTCTATATATAAGGCGTTGTTTTTGAAATCTTGAGTTCGCAGGTTCGACGCTCAGCGGTGACAAAGAAATTTTTTAAGTCATTTATACAATGTATATATATATATATATCTCTCATTCTCTCTACTATAAAACATACCCTTCTTCTCTATCGTGTGACGAAATGAAGTAAAGTGACCTAAGAAAGTTTCACTTCAAAATAGAAATTGCAAAACAAAAAACAGTTAACTGCATATTTTTTAGTTAACTGTTAACAGTTAACTGTTTTCTGTTTTGCACGGCCATCCAGCAAATTATAGAGGCTGTCCTTTTTTAAAGATTACAAGCTTATGCTAGAACACTCTTATTAGCACTCATTAAAAAATAGGTACAATTAGGTCTACTAAAGCAGCTCCCTTTTCAGCCCTAACAAATGAAGTAGAATAATAAGGCTTGAATTGAGAGTGCTTTTTTAAGCCGTCATAAAGAAGGTCTTTTAACATGCATTCTCAAAAAAGAGCTTCTGGCAGGCCTCTTTAGAGTCGCGAGGAGGAAGGCCTAGAAAATTTTCTCGTTTCATATAAAAAAGTTAATGGGCTTGGATATGAGTGCGGAAGGTCTTCAAAATCCATAGAAAGGCCTGCAAGTAGCGCTTCGAAGCCCTGCTTTTGCCCACTGGGACGTCACTCACACATTTACAAATTGGGGGTTTAAATTGTAAAGGATACATTTTGCACACTTCTATCGGAAGTCTTTTTAAATTTGAAATAGTCTTCTAGAACTCATAAAACCTGCATTCCAAAATTCTTGTCAATCCATTTAGCCGTTTAAACATGAAAGCCGGACAAACAAACAAACAAACAGAACGAATTATCTATATACATATTTATTCCTGTAAGGTAAAACACGTAAAAACGCTACAGCAACACTTGATATATCATAAGAAAAGTTTGTAGGTAAGTCCATAATTAAAAGATTTTTGATAAGTGGTACCGTTTGGCAGATATGAACGCTTAAAGTTGAAAAAAAATGGAAAAAATACTTAAGTCACGAACTCGCTTTGATGTGAAAGGGAAATTATGATTTGAATATTTCTTAAATAATGAAGCGAATATTTAAACCATTTCTTGACCAATTTTTTTCTTTTTTATATTTTACTTTTGTAACAATTCTTCAAAAACTATTGACATCAGGATGAGAGGTTGAAATGGGATGATGAAAATTATTACATCTGTGGTGTTTGGGTAAAGGAGTATATGTTTTTGAAAATACAGCGAAACAAAAAACTTGTCCATACAAAAAGTGGATTTTTGACCAAAAAGGCACTTTTTTAAAAAAATTCCAGAGAGCCTAAGGGTTAACACATTGCGAAATCGTTTGGTGTAGGGTACAACAATGACCCAAGGTACATTTTAGACCGAGTTTATTGAACATTTTTTTCAGCGACCCATCCTCATATATAAAATATATTTAATAATAAATAAAATGATTTTAATACAAGGGTAAAATTTAAGGTAGTAAATTTGTTGATTAGAGATTTTTTTAAAATGTTCACAATGACTGTTTTTATATTTTGTTTTTTTTTTACCAAATATTTCAGAACAAATTTTTTAGAAATAAGAAAATATTTTGACTGGGGTTAAAATATTCTTCAAATAAGAATTTAAGGTTTTTCTTGATCTAAACCCACACATCTGCATCAAATTTCCTGCTGGGGTGTAACATGGAATTATTTACTTCTCAAAAGACTTTCATGTCCAAACTCTCTTCAATAAAAATGTTTTAAGCACACTCTTAAAGCATATAACAATAAGTACAAGCCAATCGAGATAAAAGCTCGTGCAAATTGTTTAAGCCAAACGGTGTTTGCTTGAAAATAAATTTTAAGCTGAGCTTTTCTAGCAAATAATTAATCATAAGTAAGTTGTCATCATTAAAAAAGCACAGAGCAATACTGACAGTAACTAAAGCTTTGATTATTCGCTAGAGCAATAATAAGTTTAAGAAAAAATTAAACAAATGATCGATAAACATAACTCGTGATCAACAAATAATATAACAATAAAATCGAGAGTACTGCTGGCGAAAGAAAATAACTAAAGAAAGGAAAAAGGCAGAAGTTGACGAAAAGACAAGCAGTTAAAACGACTGAGAAAGTGTCACTCAATTACAACAATAAAAGATCTTAAGCAAACACACAAACGCATGTACACACACTCACACACAGACACACACACACAAATACATATACAGCCATGCAAGAAAAGTGCACTCCGCCAAACCCAGCACCTACAACACCCGAGAAGAAATCCATTTTAAAGGCCCGACTGCATTTTTTGCACTTTTATTCGAGCATCTAACGTTGAACGGCTCGAACGTCTGTCTCAGCGGCTTAAACCGCGAATATTTTCTGTTTTATGTGCGCGACTTATATATAAATTTTTATAAATTAAACAAAAAAATCGTTTTAAAATTTCATGGCGTACAAGTGTTAATGAGACTGTAAAAAAAAAACTAAAAAACTAGCAGAAAAAAAAAAAATTTTAAAAATCGTGAAACGCCGACCTTCAACGTGATTCGAGTTAAGCATGCAAAATTAAATTTTACTATCTGAGAACTTTTTTTAATTTGAATATAAATGCAATTTTCAATATCATCATTTTTTTTTTTTTTTAAATAGCAGTCAATGTAAGGCATGCAAAAGAGCTTACTAAGTAGGCGGTTTTAGCTAAAGTTCTATCAAATGGTCCTGTAGACATTTTTTTATGCTTGTAATACTTTTTTTTCTTCTTGTTCGTGTGAAATAACTGCACTGAAAAAACAACTGTTATTTGTGAAATATATTCTCTGTATATATATTAATATAAAAAGAAAAATTGTTAAAATTCTACAAAAATGGTGAGCAGTACTTTGCGAATATCGGAGAAAGCGGTAAGTTTATGTAAATAAAGACTCTTATTAGAAAAGGAATAAAAAAACAATAAAAATTCGTCTTAAAATATGGCAATTAATAATCAACAAAATAAGGACAATTGGGACGCGACCGAAAATTCCGAGCAGTTTAAATGGGCAACATACCTGCTTCATTCCACATGTTAAAAAATGTCCACAAGTATTTATCTACAGTACGAAAATGTTATTTGAGAGTTTAGTTCCTTTAACGCCCGTTTTAAATTTTCTTCTGTGGTGATTCAAATTAGAAATGTGAATCGCGTATATTTTCAAACAGTACCAAGCTATTCTAGCTATCAAAGCGACATTACATTATTTCCGTTAGTGGCGTTCTAAACTAATGAGCCGATAAGTTCAATAAAAAAAATCCGCAATTATTCATGTGCCATGAAGAGTACAGGGTGGGCTATCTAGTGGTTTCTTTTTAAATTTTAGATTATTTTGACACTGACAGCTTTTTCCCGCTCGAAATCTGGACATAAAGTCAGTATCATGCCTCCGCAGAAAGAAATGAGTCGCTTTACGTTTCAACAAAGTTAGGGAAATATTGGAAACTTATTTCCAAAATGAGTGCTCCGTCTTTTATGACGAGGCTTTGTCAATTGACCGGCTCGGAGCTGCGATTTGACCCATTTGGACTTTTTTTTGTGGGGAACCGTGAAGTACCGATGCTATGCCAACGAACCAGAAACGATTCAAGCACTTAAGGCCAATAAGTGAACTACAGCCCGAAACCACCAACAAGGTCTTGGAAAATTGGAGTGACAGAATGCGCTACTGCGAAGCCAGCCGAGGCAGCCACTTGAACGACGTTGTGTTTCATAATTAATGGAAATTTTTGCTCTTACTAATAAAGCCCTAATACAAGGAATTGAATTATTGCATTTTGAAAAAAAAAAAACTTTTATTTGGCCAACCCTGTACATACACTAAGTATGTTCTAGAAGTTTGTGCGCTCGCTACAGAAAAAATTATATCATGCAAAATTATTATTCGGCTTTGTCAAAATTGGAATCCCCCACAGTCGTTTTCCAGTATTTTTGAAGTAATGAATTTTTTATTATTAAGTTGACGTCAGTTTGTATGGGGGATAAGGTATACTTTTGTGGAATTTATAAAGATTTTTCTCTATTGAAGACGTCACTTTGTATGGGAAGTACGCATGGTTTTTCTTTATTTTTTACTTATTTCAAACTAAAAGTCTACCACACATCCGTAAATAGGTGCAATCCAATTGTTTTATAATCTGATAATGAACTACACATCTCCAGATGAGAAGTGGGAAATTTTTTTTAAGGCTAACGATTGAAAGATTTAAGATTGAAAGTTCTTGTATGGTTTTACTTTTCCTCCGACGCCATTTTCGAAAAAGTACGGCCCTATGACGGCTCCAGCCAACAATGCGCACCAAACAGTCAGTCGTTGTGGGTATATTTGTATCTCCTGAATCACTAAAGGGTTTTCGAAACCACAAATGCGACAATTTTGCTTATTGCCATAGCCACCAATGCACCAATGCGTTCTTTTTTCGATTTTAGGATGAGAAAACTTTTTTTTGGAATTTCATAAAATAAAAATGTATTTCGACAGATAATTAATTTAATATTATGAAAATGATACTACAAACTTCATACTCTCAATATTTTTTTTTTAAAAAAAATTCGTGAAATTTTAAACTTTTTCCAAACAATTATTTTTATACCCCCACGTTTAAAAAACGTAAATGGGGGTATATTAATTTTGTCACTCCGTTTGTAACGCCCATAAGGAGGCGTGGTAGGTATAGAAAAGTATATATATTCTTGATCAGCATCACCACCCGAGTTGATTTAGCCATGTCCGTCTGTCTGTCCGTCTGTCCGTCTGTCCGTCTGTCTGTGATCACGATTCCAGCCGTAATTTTAAAGCTATCATCACGAAATTCTATATTTAAGCTTTTATCTAAAAAATGAAGGTCAAGTTCGTAAATGAGCCAAATCGGATGAAAACCACGCCTACCTCCCATACAAAGCGACTTTATCAAAACGGTAAAATCTCTTAGAATTCAACAAAAATGAATATATGGACTTGAAATTTTGCATATGAGTTTTGTTGTTCAAAATACACTCTAAGTATGAAATTCAATCAAATCGGATGAAAACCACGCCTACCTCCCATACAAAGTGACTTTATCAAAAAGGTAAAATTTCTCTAAAATCCACAAAAATTAATGTATGGACTTGAAATTTTGCATATGAACTTTGATATATAACGTGTACTATGTGTATGGAATTCAACCAAATTGGGTGAAAACCACGCCCTCCTCCCATACAAAGCCATTTTATAAAAAAACAAAAGCGAATATTTTCTGTTAAAAATATAACGAAAACGTTTTTACAGATAAACATTTTATTGATTGCTTAAGACTTTGAATATACTTTGGTTCGGCCGTGGGGGTATTTTAACTTCGGCCCAGTCGAAGATCATTTCTTACTAGTTGATATTATTTTTTTTTTTTTGTTAAATTTTAGTTGGTTAAAGTGCGTGGCCTCTATGTCAACCAACCTGGAGACCCGGGTTCGAATCCCAGCAGCGACAGAAAATTATTTGAAATAAAATGATTTTTCTGTACGGCCGCCATCTCTCTGCAGGCAATGGCAATCCTCAGAGAGTAATCAAAATGCCTTCTAAGGCTTCTTGAGAATAAGAACATTCCATTCACCGCCATTCGGAGTCGGCGTTAAACCTGTAGGTCCAGTTCTCGGTCAATTGTGTACAAACTTAATAACAAGCACAACACCATTGATCATAAGAAGCTAGGTCAAAGTCCTTTCAAGGGCTGAAATGACCAGTAATTTCTTTTTTTTTAAATTTTAGGCACCTTTGTAATAAAAACAAAATTTAAAACAAAACTTTGCTAAAAAAATTATAAAAATTGTTGAAGTGTGGCTATAAATTCTTGAAGTAGTTTGAATTTACCTAAAGTAGAAAATATCTAGTATAAATAAATAAATATCTAGTATATATCACATTATTTTTTATTTATAGCACTTTGAACTTTCTAATAAGAAAAATTTATTAAATGCACTGATTTTCAAGACAATTTGTACTCTTAAATTTAATGAAAAATAAAATGTAATTCATAGCTAAAAACATGTTGTGATCTAATTGGAAATGTTATTTAATAGTTTTTATTTTTTTGAAAAAAAAAATTTTTTAAACTTCGTTAAATTTGAGAATACAAAAAAAATTTTGATCGGGAAGCAGGCAATGATTTATGTTACCTTGATGACATAACAGTTACTAAAAGTTTCGCTGAAATTAAGTTGCAGTCACTAGTAGACCACGCTATAACTATTCCAGATCTTTAAAAAAATTATATTGTTTTTATATTCAAATGGGCGGTACAGGCAAAAGTTTTCATATGAAAACGGTTTTTATGAAAGCATTTTTAGTTTTTCATTGGATTGGTTTTTTCATCAAGACAAAATGTTATTATTTGGCAAAATCGAGCGTGTCCATCCGTTAGATACTGTTCTCCAATAAAGATTATTTTAAAAAAAAAAAAACTTTAGGAAAGAACTGCCATAGAAGTAAACAATATAAAAGATGAAATTTCAGCTCCAATAATTGATGTAATTGATGCTCTAGAAGTAATAGTACACCTTTATTTTGCGTATGATACGCATTGTACAGAAAAGTTGCAATGCCCTTTCATAGAATAAATCAGCACGCACCTAAAATGATGAATCAAGTAAGTGAACATTTTTATGTTGATGTTTTTCTTTGGTTTTTCACCATTACAAGCCTGAATTCGATTCATGGGATGCTTACTACATACATATACCTTATAAGCTTGATATAAAAATAAAGAAAAAATGGCAAGCAAAAAGTGCTGATCTCGAGGCAATTATTCATGCTAAGAAACTAACTGCACAGAAAAAATTTAAGGGTGAAATGGGGCTGATAGTCGATATGGCTGGTCGAGGGAAAATGTGGAAAAACAAATGATTGAAACACTGCCACAACATTTTTTGAGAATACTGAAGAGTTCTGAAATAACCGACAGAAACTTAGAGCTCATAAAACGTTGTCACATAATTTTGGAGTGTTTAGAGAGCAGTTTACCTACACCGAGAAAAAAAGCAATAGTAAATTCACCAAAGCCGGCTTGAGTAAAGAAGATTGTGTGGAAATTAGAAACTTATGGTTATTCACCAAAGTAGTATATTATTTAATATATCGCTTTGAAAATTGTTTGATTCACTCAAGCCAAGTATATAACATTTTAACCAAAAGTGTAGGTAAACCACCGAAAACTTTGACACTTTATCAAAATGGTATAAGCAAAATTTGTTTCTGAATACTCCCTGCTTGTTTTACTACTAGTTTTTGTAATAAAAATTATATAGCCTAGATGTTTAGCCAAGGCGCAATGCTTCATGAGTGCATTTTTTTGGCATTAAATTATATATTCATATATAATTATAATATATATTTATAAGCGACCTAAATGCTTAATTTTTTTACTTTGTAAATCTATGTTGTAAACTTTGTAAATGTATGTCTATTTACATTAAAAAGAACAAGGTTTCCTTAAAAAAAATGAAAATTTTTGGTTCATTTTGTTTAGAAGTTTCACCTAAGTGCTTGGGTAATTTTGCACAACAGCAATATACAAAATTTTATCTAGCTATGTATATGTTTATTGGAAATTTTTTACAAAAAAAATAAACAGTAATTTACCTTAGTAGTTGTACATTTTATACTTCTCTCTGTATATTTATTTATCTATTTAACTTTGATAGTTCAACAAAGTTTTTTGTTGAAAATTTGAGCACTATGTTCGGCAGAAGAAGCAAGCACGCTTCATATAAATTGTCGAAGCTAATGTTTAAATTACAAAATACTTCGCTAATTTATCATCCAAATCAACAAAGGCGCCGGAAGCTCATTTCAACTGGGTGGGCAGTACAACTGTGGGGGGGCAGAACATGTTTTTTACATTAAAAATGTCATTAAGATGAAAAAAACATATCAATAAAATATTACGAAAAGATTCATGTAAAAATAAGCCGATAAAAGCATGTAAATACAAACAAAACATTTAAATTCAATATAAAACGAAAAAGTTATTAGTTTATAGTTAAATTTATAATTTTTAAAATTTTTTTTTTTAAATATTTATTTTTTCTATTGTGAATTTGCACTAGTATGGACTCCATGGGTTAGAAACAAGTTAAAAAAAATTTTTTAAAACGAGAACAAAATTGGTGAAAGCAAAAAACATTTTTATTAAAAAAATTATTGTGAGAGTTTTTACTGAGGGGGCGACTGACCCCCCTGACCCCCCGCTTCCGGCGCCCCTGCAAATCAATATCGGTAATTAACATGTAAGACTTAGGTGTTTTGACCAAAAACTTAGGAGGCTGAAAACTGCCAAAGACAACGTATAAATTATACGAGGCTTTTTATTAATTTTGCATAAGTTTTTTTCTCGTTGTATTGATTCCAGGGCTTTGGAAAATTATTTCACTGAAACAATGAAACTTTATTTATCTCAATATGCGTGGCGTGACATGCCAGTCACAGTTCATAAGGCAATATTTTATACTTCCAATTCCAAAATTTTTTTTGTAGTACTTACATTTATTTTAGGTTCTCTGCCATAGTGAGAATTGGCTAGCTCTCCTAAGAAGCTCAAGAAATAAAGATGTCAGACACTTTAGAGAATTTTTTACAAGACAGACGTCAAGAACAGACACAAATATAGTCCTTATACATATATTGCTATTATCATCTGACCCAATCATAAACTATATTAGACAACCACCTAAATATACAAAATTGCATGACCTAAATTTATTTTAGTTTCTGAAATAATGCAAATGTCATTCTAAAATCGAAAAAGAGCGCACTGTGCAATGTGAGAATGAGCTTCGTCAGAAGACATGATTTTTTTTTTTTTAAATCACGGTCAGTCACGATTCATATTTTCCAAGACCAAATCAGAACGTAGGGCGCTGCTGGTGATACGCCGGCTGCAGTTATTGAGTCAAATAGACCTTGTATGCATACAGAGTCAAATCTTTTGTCAATATTCGCTACAGTGTGGGCGTGGAGAGGTCGAGTTCTTGAACACGGTAACAAACTGAGGCGCTTGTGTCGTTTTCGACATTTTCCTTCACTGCGTCGATATTTTCGGTTAAACGCAGTTTTGTTAACATAATTTGTTGAAATTACTGTGTTAGGCACGAAAAATTACTGTTTTTGATGCAAAATTACTGTGAATTGGAACAAAAATTACTGTGGAATTACTGTATAACTGAAATAAATATAAAATCAATTAAAATGTTAATTTTCATACAGTTGTTTAATTATATTTATATAACTGACGTTCGGAACCTTTTTTCTGTTAATAAATTTCAAAACGACAAAGTCCAACAGTAGTTTTCCATTTCATAAATTAGACCTAGTGACTGTAACTTAACTTTATAAGTTAACTTATTAGTTCTTAGAACGGGAATATAACAAAAATTTTGGGTCGCTGGGATCGGTTCAAATAAATTCCTCTGCTGCTAAGAATAGGAACGCGAGAACTAATACGATTATTTTGTGTATACAGATCACTTAACGACTAAAAGAAACTCAAGAAAGAGTTTCGGGTTACGAGACTATTGAATTGTAAATCTTAGGCCTGTGCGAATAGTATCGATCACGAGTCGGGTCGAACAGTGAAACTGGACTCGAACTCGAGTCGAATAATTCACATTTTCGATTGCATCGAGTTTACGAATAACTCGTGGTATTTTTCGTGTTTCGAGTTTTTATGTTTTGAAATATATGAAAATTTGTTTGAAAATTTATTCGGAGAAACTCGAAATGCGCGAGTTATTCGATAATTTTCGAATTTTTTGCTCAAACGAGTTTCTCGAAAATACGAGATTTTCAAGTCGAGTTTCGAGTCAAGCTATTCGACTCGAATCGCAACGAATTACTCGACGTTCGAATTACTCGCACAGGCCTAGTTAATCTGGTCTAAATGGACCTCCTAGTTTTATGCCGAATCTACATGTTCTCAATAAGCTTTATATGGCTTTATTTACTCTCTGAAGTTTGCCATTGTCTGCAGAGAGGTGACGACAGATCAAAAAAATTTATTTCAATTGAAAATATTTTCTGTGTATAGTTGCGGATTCGAACCTCGGACCTCGCGACTCGAAAATTTTCACCGAGTGGTTTAGGCACTTTAACGCACTCGGTCACGACTGCCACCAAAATATATTTCTGAGTCTTCAGCTGTTATAAATATAATATACAAATGTAACAACATATGCTTGGATACTTAATACATTACAAAAAATTAAGAATTTAAGATACTATTCATCAAAATGATCTTACTAGATCTTTTTAAAAGCTCAAAATGCGTTCTTTAGAACTGTACGGATGTTAGTGTTAGCCATGTATACCCTATTATTTGCAAAGTTAGCAACGCAATTAGCAATTCCAGGGATGGTTACATTATGAGAAGAACAGAGATCTTATAAATGTGATTTTAATAAATTTTTTCTAAATAAACGTTATATTTTTGGCCGGCCATTGAAATTACTTGATTTTTCGAAAAATTACTGTCGTACTGTATGAGCAGTCAAATTACTGTAGAAAACAGTAATTACTGTGCCGTTAACATCAGTGGTTCAACGTGCGAAGAGAAGTCGTGTTTTCATATCTTGCACTGAGCCAGTCTCTAGGAATTGTTTTGCACATGATTACGGGGGAAAACTTGCTTGAATTTTACGCATCGTAACTGCGATTGAACAAGAATGTTCGTAATAAAATTCAACAAATTCAGGTACTTCTTTCACTGAGTTGCATTCCATTGTAAATTTCCTGAGTTAGTAAATGACAAATGTCAACATTTGACAAGTCATTATCGTCAAATTACAAGCAATACTGAAAAATATTGCAGCTAAATTAAAAGTAAATTTTTGTTTTATCTTACATACGAAATTAACGGCGCAAATATTATTTTTTTATTTTGTACCAGTTCGAATAATTTTTAAATACCAAGGGAATCATAATAATTTTGCAATGGTGTATTTTTTTTTTTTTATTTTGAAAAAACAAAACTTGTTTAATGAAACCCGCAAATTTATTTATGCCATTTATTTTATTTTTCAAATCCAAACACTGCAGTTTCCTGGTTCTCCTTTTAATCAATGTTCTAAGAATAGTCGCGAAGAAGATAAGAATTCAAATGATACCGCTACATGAATTGGCCATTTTGCATTCCATAACACAAGCTGTAATCGAATACATTTTTATATTTTCATTCGGCATTTTATTAATTTCTTTGTTTAAAAGTTTTTTTTATTTTTGTTTTTACGGAAATTTTAAACAGTTGTTTTATAAACACTTCGCTCATAAACAAATACATTTGTATAGTATTGTTTAAGCAGCTTGCTCTAGTTGTAGGTAACTCCACACCTTAACTATTTTGTTTTCTTTTTCAGAAACAACTTCGATATCAATAAACATGATTAAATGACAATATTTTTTGTGAAAACAACGCACTGACTTCAAAAGCTAGCTTCTTAGGGATATGTAGACGAGATGTGTTTTCAAAAGATATCGCCGCTTGAGAGAAAAACACATGTTACCACACTTCCGCTAAAATGAGCGATGTTGAGCGATTTAAGTGGTTGACCTAAAAATCAAATCTCTCATTTGAAACTTACATACTTTAAACACCTGTCAAACAACACATGTCTCAGATCTAAGCTGAGAAAATAATTGCTTGTACTTAAGTTTTACAATCAATACCTTCTCTTCTCACACAAAAAGTTGTTGTTTCACATTCGTTGGATGAAAAGTGAAAACCGTTTCGTTCAAAGTAATTGCTGCAAAGGCATTTGTTGCTTAGCTACAACAATTTGTTGCATACAAATGTCACAAACTCGAGATGATTAAAATTCTTCGTGTGCCGCAGTCAATTAACAACAAGTTATTGAGTTATGGTACCGCAAAAAGTGAGAATTTTTTTATTCCACAGCAGAGAGAAAGAAAAGTTGTGATTGTTTGGTTAAAGTCATGAAAACTTTTCAATCATTGTTCGATGACAGATGCATCTTATCTTATTAAGTTCACTGTGTTGGCATGTTTGCAAACGGTAAGATGGGTAAAAAATTAATAAAAGAAATTTATACTCTGTGATATTGCTGAATTTGTACGTTCATTAAACTGAGAGTAATAAAAAAAAATTAATTTCCAACTCTTCTCACTTCAAGAAAGAAGTGCAGAAGTAATTCACTTTAATAAATTTCGCAAATATATGGTGCCAATTATATTTAATATTAAAATCCAAAAAACCAAAAAGGCCAAATATACCAAAAGTTTCAACATGAGCAATATTTTAGAATTATAGAATTATATAAAGACAAAAGTATTGCAAGTCGATCGAGATTTTATTAGGAAGTGAAGAAAAATTTCAATACAATTTTTCATTAAAAAACAAAATATCAAAGTTGAACAGATTCAAATATTTACTAAGCACAAAGTGATTTTGAAACAGCTGTTATTGAAATTATCGCAACACCCCTTCGCAATAACATTTTATTTAAAAAGTCATAATTCAGACAGCTTTCGAAATTTAATAATTTTAACTCGTGCTAAAGGCTTTGTTAACATATCAGCCGCCATGTCTTCAGTTGGGCAATAAAGAAAGCTAATAGCTCCGGACCGCTTCATTTCTCTAGTATAAAAATATTTAACATCGATGTGCTTGCTCCGTGGATTTATTTTGTCGCCTTCTATTATCTTCAAACAACTTTGGTTATCTTCGTAGATAATAGTACTTATGTTGGAATACCCAAAATCATCCAACAATGTTTTTAACCAAATAGCTTCCTGCGACGCCTCTGCAAGTGCAACTAGTTCAGCTTCAGTTGATGACAGTAAAACATTTGATTGCTTGCGACTAACATAGCTTATTGTTGCTGATTCAAGCATAAAGATATATCCGCTAGTAGATTTTTGATCTTTCATGTCACCTGCCCAATCCGCATCAGAAAATCCAGTAAGGGTTAAATCTGCTTTCGTACCGACACACAACTTGAGATCTTGAGTTCCCTTTAGGTACTGCGGCACTCTTTTAACCTCCAACCAGTCTCTTTTACTTGGATTACTTGTCTTGGGAGATAATATCGAAATTGCTGTGGAAATATCCGGCCTTGTGTTTCCGGCGAGATATAACAAGGATCCGATTGCTTTACGATATTCATGATTGTTTTCCAAAAGTTCTGCATTCTCGGAATCCTTTAAATAACCAGGATCTTCAATTTTCTTTACATACAAGCAATTGTCAGCATTCCCCCTTCTGAATCCGAAATTAATAAGAATCTCGTTTATTTTCAGATTCCAGCATCGAGCCGATTGCTTTAGGCCGTAAATGCTGCGCTTAAGTTTACAAACTAGATTCTCTTGTCCTGGATTAACAAAACCTTCTTGTTGTCTGAAGTAAATTTCTGTGTCTAAATCACCATTTAAAAATGCTGTCTTCACATCTATATGTCGAACAATCAAATTTTTATAAGATGCAACAGCCAAAAGTGTTCTTAGAGTGGTGTGTTTAACAACTGGTGCGAAAATCTGGCTATAGTCCTCACCATACTTCTGAGAAAATCCTTTTGCAACCAGACGAGCTTTATAGCAAAGCTTACCGTCTAATGTTTTCAAGAGTTTGTAGACCCACTTGCATCCAACAAGTTTGCGTCCTTTTGGTAGTTCGACCAAGACCCACGTTTTATTATCGTGCATTGATTTTAGTTCATCTCTCATGGCATTCATCCATTGCTCATTATTCGGACTCGAAATAGCTTCCTTGAAAGTAGAAGGCTCGTTTGTATTTGTTGTCAACATACCATACCGTTTCGGAATAACTCCTTTTGTTGATCTCGATGAAACTCTTCGCTGAATTGAAGCAACGTTTTCTGAGTCCGAAGACGATGAATAGGTCCGAAGACCCAGCAGTATCAAAAACAGCACTCCTGTCGTCTATTGAACTGACAACAATGGATCCCTCAAAACCTTCTTCATCCTGAGAAACACATTCAACATTTTCTTTATTTACCTCTGTTTCCTGTGATAAACAAACTGGTACCAAAAACTATCGGACACCGAGACCATTTGATTTGACGTCGTTGGAATTCTTCCTTTGTTGTTTCCTCAAAGAAAAGGTCTATGCCAATAAACTCCGAATGATTCCGGTGCTGGAACAGGAAATTCAACTGGTCATTGCAGCAATTGATTCAGAATTATGCCAGAACTGTCATGGGTTACTTCATTAAAAGGACTCACAAGTGCAAGCAAGTTCAAGACGGCCAGTTGATATGACATTTTATCAATAACCTCCATGTCTATACTTTATTATAATTCAATAAAAACTTACAGACATTTCAATAAAAAATTGCAGTTCATTTAAAAATTAAAATGTCAGTGACTTTTGGGACACCCTTTATTAGCATTGCCAATATTTTAAGTTATCCCACTGAACTGCAAGCGAAGGTTGATCAACAGAAGGGTGATTAGATTTTGCCAGGTCATAGTTTCGTCGAGGCTTACCGGGGCCTCAAATCTAGCATTGTAAAACTTAGGACAGTCGAACAGGACATGGGCCTTGTGTTCTTGTCCGTTTAGGATCTGTAGAGTGCATGTATTTGTTCAGGTGTGCTCATAAGCAACCATGATCGCTCAAAATCTGCGTAATGTACAGACTAGGCCAAAAGTCAACATGGGGTTTAAAAATTTAATAACTTTTTCTAATTGATATTTTTTTTTTTAGTTTTTTCAGATTATAAAATATGCAAAATGGAAATTTTTTACACTAAGTATGGAAAACAATGTCACTTAAATGACCCCCGTTTTCAGCTTCGCAGTGATGGGTCTCATTTTATAGCATTTTTCATAACACCTTTCAAAATTTGTGGCTTTAGCGCTCGAATTTCTGCAACAATGTAAGCCTTGAGTTCAAGAATTGTCTCGGACTTATTCAAATATACTCGCTCCTTCAAATAACCGCAAAAAAATACAGTCGTGTGCTGACAAGTCTGGCGAACGCACTGGCCAATTAATATCCGAATTTCTGGAAATTATTCGCGCTCCAAAAATTTAACTTAATAGTGCCATTGTGTCTTGGGCAGTGGCTCCATCCTGCTGAACCACATCTCAGGTTTGTTTTCAAGAGCAGGACATAAAAAGTGTTCTATCATAAACCGTATTCCCTCCATTTACAGTTACAGCAATTCCATCTTTATTTTCGAACTATACTATACTGTACACATTATGGGGTGCAATTGGCATTGATGAATGGCTCTTGGATTTCACAGAACCCCAAAACCTACAGTTCTGCTTATTTACAAAGCCATTTAAATGGAAATGAGCTTCATCACTCATACTTCCTCCTCAAAACGATCCTCAGAACCCAGCTGGTTTTTAAAATCAATATCTTCCCTACCTTTTGTCCACGTATTTCACAACATCCACATCCATCTACACCTGACTTGAAGCACCCAATACTTAGTAGTATCAACACTAAACCTAAAAATTATAACAAACGTAAGACCAAAAGAGTTTCCTTTAATCTTACCCCCATTTAGCGGTCCTCACCTATTCAACATCCACCCACCTTCATCTCATATTCGAATATGGTAAAACATAGAAACTTTATTTCTCACCAAACAAAACTTCCTTCCCAAACATCCACTTATCTGAATCGTTACCGGGCTTGATTTAACCTTAACGAAAATGAAACCAATGCACCAATCATCCCAAAGATAAATATCCTCATTCCTTACCTATTGCAACTCCACCCACCTTCAACTTAGATTCGAATAAGAAATATCCCAATTTTATTAGTTCTCAGATCATCCATCCTTCACATTCAGCTGCACTAACCACATCGATAAACTCAAGAACTTCTGAAATACCCACTGTAAGTCCTCAAATACAAACTGTTACACCAACCACTCCAACCACAATCTTACCGCCTTCCTCCATTGAAACGCAAACCTTTTCCGATGCATAATCTAGCTTTCTTGATCCTCTTCTCCCGCCAACAGCAAAGCTTACGAAAAATCTTTGCCGCTTCGTTATGTCCCGACTTAGGGACCGGAGATTGTATGACAACGTACGCCTGTACCTCGCATACTTGCACAATAAAGCATATTCGATTTGCATTGATGGTTTAACGAAGACAAGTGTCATGGTTTCGATTCAACAAGAAGGCCTTCCAACGAATCCGCCAGAACTTAAGAAAAGCTTTATTGGACATCACGAAAGCTTTAACATCTCACCAACTGATGTTGAAAATGACCTGTCTGCATTCGCCTCACACACAAGTTCAAAACGGCATTGGCACCTACAAAGATCACGCTCCAACTTTTAAAGCTATTATGGCTCCTAACTCCTATCTTAAAATTTCTAATTCTTCACCTCAACCTAACGAATTTTCTATCATAATTGTGGTGGTATGAAAGGAAAGTTAAATAAACTGTTCGTTGAAGCTAAATCATGCCATTTCAATTATCTTGCTTTTTACTGAGACATGGCTAAATGACAACTTCAAAATGGGGAAATTATTGACAGCGATTGGACGATTGGACAGTCTACCGAAATGATCGAGATTACTATCTAACAGTTCTCTCCCGGGAAGGAGGTGTTCTTATCGCTACCCAAATTTCCCTTTCAAGTGAACTTGTCGAAACCACCTCTCATAAGCTCTTCGAACACATTATTGTCAGAATCTGTTCAAGTGAAGATTTCTAAATTTACGTTGTTGTTATTTATATCCCCCCTAGTTCAACTGAATGCACTTATAACAAATATCGTTAATTTAACGACAAAATATAGACGTTGTCGATAATCTGCGGATTTTAATTCTTGCATCAATTGCACCTTATATGGAAATAACAGTAAATCGTTTTTAAAATGCGTCGTAGTGACGTACAAGTCGTTCCTAGCTCAGCAGAATGCGTTCTGGTAGATGTTTCTGATGTTTCGTTAACACTTTGCTCTACACATTCAATATTTTCCGCAGTGCAAATTAAACGTGGTCTACCGGTTCGAGGCCAGTTTCTTACGATGCCATGTTGGTGGTGACGATGAGCTAAGCAACGAATCATTGCTTCAAAGGGTGAAATTCTGACGTTAAAATGTCGACAATATGCTCTTGGCCTTAAAATAATTGATCGCTAATTTAAATAATAAAATTCTATTATTCTGGTTCTTCGTTCAGTTGTGAATCTATCCATTATTTATCCTCCAAGTATTATTTATATAATCTGAAAAAAAAACTAGTAAGAACTGATCTCCGACTGGGCCGAAGTTAAAATACCCCCACGGCCGAACCAAAGTATATTCAAAATCTTAAGCAATCAATAAAATGTTTATCTCTAAAGACTTTTTCGTTATAGTTTTAACAGAAAATATTCGCTTTTGCTTTTTAGTAAAGTCACTTTGTGTGGGAGGTGGGCGTGGTTTTCACTCAATTTGGTTGAGTTTCATATACATAATACACGTTATATATCAAAGTTCATATGCAAAATTTCAAGTCCATATATTAATTTTTGTGGATTTTAGAGAGATTTTACCTTTTTGATAAAGTCATTTTGTATGGGAGGTAGGCGTGGTTTTCATCCGATTAGGTTGAATTTCATACTCAGAGTGTATTTTAAATATCAAAAGTCGTATGCAAAATTGCGAGTCAATATATTCATTTTTATGGAATTCTAAGAGATTTAACCGTTTTGAAAAAGTCACTTTGTATGGGAGGTAGTCTTAAATATTGAATTTCATGATGATAGCTTTAAAATTACGGCGGTAATCGTGATCACAGACAGACGGACAGACGGACAGACGGACATGGCTAAATCAACTTGGGTGGTGATGCTGATCAAGAATATATATTCTTTTCTATGCCTACCACGCCTCCTTATGGGCGTTACAAACGGAGTGACAAAATTAATATACCCCCATTTACGTTTTTTAAACGTGGGGGTATAAATATATATATATATAAACGAAAAAGTTATTAATTTTTAAACCCCATGCTGAATTTTAGCCCACCCTTTATAATTTGACAGGGCCATGACTCCTATCACACCAATTGGACAGCTTAGCCTTTCCTTCACTGGCATTATTTTATTTTTCGTCCCAAACATTTTGAAATTATTTTATTTTAAATATTTAAGGCGTTATTTCCCTGAACACTTATTTAAACTCTTTATTTATTAAAGTTTTTATTTTTTTTAAATTTGAATATGACCTTTCATTATTTATATTAAAAACAAATTCAAGCTTTAGGCAAGTATGTTGACAACAAGACAACATGAAGACGAAGAAGGCAACAACCAACAACAGTAACAACGGTTCTGTATAGAGCAAATCACACAGCAGACTATACAGGCTGTTTCGTTGTCCGCTACACCAACTCATCAGTAATCTTGCATGACTTTTCACTGTGATCCACTCAAGCTACTAAGTTCTACTTATACTGCCAATATGCCGAGAAAGTTACCCGGAAGTTTATTTTTGAGAGGGAAAACGGTTTTTTATCGAAGTAAATAAGAACTCAGTTACTAATATAAAAAAGCGTTCTCTCTGTCAAAAATAAACCTTCGGGGTAACTTTCTCGACATATTGGCAATATAAGTAGAACCTTAGTAGATTTTAAAGAGCTGAATGAATGTATTAGATTCAATAAAGTGCATCGAGCATTTGATTGTCTTGTTCTCTATTTACTTTATTCTTTAAACTTTAAAGTTTAAAGTATAAGCAAACATAATACAGCATTCTCTTACAAAAAAGTGCTCACTGTACAGCATTTTTTAGCCTCTCACCAAGATATGTACTTTCTCATTATTTTTAAATGCTTTATATGTATATTCGATCAAATCGAGACTATCAAATCAATGCAAAAAACAACATGCACACCGAGTAAAACAACTATGTTATAGAGAAATAACAACATTCGATGTTTTTTTCTTTGATCTGATATGAAGCAGAAAAACCTTTTAAACACAAAACAATAACAACACACATTATTTGTGTGCAAGTTGTTGTTTTTTTTTTCGTTAATTCTATATTCGTTTTATAAGTTAGATTTTTAATTTCATTGTCAAATAATTTTAAAAAATAAGCATAAAATACACCAGTACTCACTGTCTAGCACCGAGCATATCAACACATTTCAACACATTTCAATTTTACTTTATATGCTCGCTTTGAAGAAGTTCTCGTTTGTCTTGTTTTCGATATGGTTTATGCTCATTTGTTCTTGGTCTCTATATTGTTAGTGTTTAAATGCTGTTAAAGATGAGAGTTGAATAGAGTGAGCATGCAAAAACAAACGAATGTCTTGCAAACACACCCGTGCAGCTCTTTAGTAGATATGATATCTTTGCGGAAGAGTATTATCTTTTAGAGAATGCGTGGGGCTAAAAAGATCCATTGCTAACTCAATCAGTGGTTCGGATGGACGAGTGTATCGTATAATGTAACATTTCCGAACTGAACCACGATTTTCGAAATATATTTGCATAATTTACAAGTATAATTTCGAAATATACTTACATAATTTACAAGCATAATTCTGGCGTTGTCTATTCATTATAAAATGGCCAAAAAAATGAGCACAAATGATAATAGAGTTGACAAATTTGAATACCGTATTACAGTTCAATCCTTATCAAAAAATTGAACCTCTTAAAAAACACCCTATTTAAAATATTTTTCTCTGACTGCAGCAATAACAAAATATTTCCTTATTACCTTAACTTTCGTTTTTAATGCGCCTTATGCAACGATTTAATTACTTGAAATTTTTTTTTTTCAAACAATTCAAATAAAAAATTATACAAAAGAACATTGTAAAAAAGTAACTTAAAAAACAAACAAACATTTGAAAAACAAAATTTAAATCTTTGCTGGTTTGTATGAGGTTAAGAAACGTGAGATTATTCCAAAGCTGTTATTGATGTAAGATGTTGCATACAAATAAGCTTTAATGTGAAATATCGATAAGGTACAGCAACCTTAACAGTGTCCAATTTGCATCAAAAATTTTAATTTATGTTTTTGCTTTGTTAAAAATAAGCCGAAAATAATTTTTTTTTTTTAATTTAGGTATTTTTAGTTGTATTGAAAAAAACAAATTTAACTTCCGTTCGAATTTTTAAACTTTTATCAAAATCTTCATAAAAATTCATTGGCTTATGGATTGATATTAATAAGCTACAACCATTTTGCTCCAAACAATTAAGTAACTTTTTCTAAAGTATTTTGGCTCGCTGATTCAGAAATTTGCAACTATATGAAAATTGTAGAAGCCATTTTTGAAAAATTACAACTGAAGCTTTCACGGTTTTTATTCAAAGATGATTTTACCTTGGCGGTCGTAGCAATTTTTGGAATCAGCGGGCCAAGATTATTTAGTAAAAGTTATTGAGTTTCTTTGAGCATAATATTTTTTTTCCATTTTGTAGGTAGTATTTCCTACAGGATCAAAAAAATTATTTTTTTACTGAATTAACCCTTAGTGGCCACACGGGGTAACTAGTTGCCCCAAGCTCAGAAAAACTGATATTAGAGGTTTAAAACCTTTGAAATTGATTCAAGTAACGACATCTGCCGGTAGTGGACAAAAACAGTTTCCAATCCTTGTCGTTATGGAATCTTGTCTGTTCATTCGGTTTCATTTTTATATGATATTGTTTATTGAATAAATCTACTGTTCGTCCATTGTAGAATAACTCGTGGGTTATGGGTTATGAAAAAACAGTGCATAAACTTAGTTTCATATATATGAACGATTTTTATGTCTCAAATACCTATAAATAAAAATAATTTATAAGATTGACTACAATTTTATGACTAAAAAAGTTCCACGTCTACATGTGAGAAGTGAATTGGTTTTTTTTTTCGTTTGATTACTGCATGTTAGCTTATTGTCATCTATTCCCGCGTAAGGGCGCGTTTATAGTGCCGACTTATTGCCGAACCGAAGCGAGCTGAAAACGCATCGTGCTGAAAGAAACTGGTAGTGCGTGCTTTCTGCCGCCGACTTGTTGTAGCTGGTTTTTGACTATTTTGGGTTTATTTATATTGATTACGTTTTTTATTTTGTTTATTTTTGCTTTCGAAGCATCAAAAAAGCCACATGATTTCGTGTCTGCTTTTTTTTTTCCTTAAACCAGCTAACAACAAGTGAAGAGACAAAAATTCGAAGCAACGCTGCTGAAACGCACTTTCAGCCACTGTAAGCCGCTTTAAGCAGCTCTAAGTCACTTGTTCCAACTTGTTTCGACTTTTTTGCAATTGTTTTCAGCTTTTTTTTTATTGACTTGTTGATGGAATTTTTTTAATTATTTTTTAGAAAAAAGGAAGTGTGTAGAAAGAACACATATTAAAAAAGTACATGAGTGCTAACATGAAACATTATTTTACTCTTTGCTTCAGCTGGAACGCACTTCAAGCCGCATATGATTGTATGTGCAGCGTTTTTCAGCTTTTCTTCTCGGTTCGGTTCAGGAACAAGTCGACACTTGTATAAAGAATGCCCTAAGAATGTATACGTGTCCTCGGGGTTTCTCTTTCGAATGAACGAATACAGGAAGTAGAAGACCGGTTTGCGAAGAACATCGGTTCCCTTTGTGCATAATGTGTGCTGGTCAATAAAATAGGATTCAAAACAATTTTTTTTGTTCAAATGGCATAAAACTAATATTTTTGCACTTTTCTGTACGTAAGTGTGTATTTAGAAGCTAATACAAAAAAAAAGCCAGTATTATGATTTGCAATTTTTTTTTAATTTTTCCCTTCAGAAATTTTGTAAAATAAATATACTTTTTTTATGATCGGCGGATACTGTTATCTGCTTATGGTGGTAGTGGTATATATTGACCGTACAATCCTAAAATTTTAGCCCTTCATATTAAAAAATTGCGGAATAATGAATTTTTTCTGAAAAAAAAAACATTTTTTACCGTCTCTTTACATATATGACCAGTTTTAAGAACACCATCTATAAATTGACGGATAAAAATCATAAGAAATCTTGAAGAACTCTTTGACAAACATGAAACAATCGTTTAAAAGTCTTAAAATATGTGGCCGCTAAGGGTCATATAAAATCATGTTATTTGGACAGAGTCGATATGTTCTAAGCCACAAAAATTAAAACCAGGGACCGTAACTATTATGACTTTTTTAAAAAAAGTCAATAAATAACAGTTAAAATTTGACTTATATTTTTTCGGTCAAAAATAAAAGTTAAAATATGACTTTTATTTTTCCGATCAAAAATAACAGTTAAAATTTGACTTTTATTTTTTCGGTCACAAATAACAGTTAAAATTTGACTTATATTTTTTCGGTCAAAAATAAAAGTTAAAATATGACTTTTATTTTTTCGGTCAAAAATAAAAGTTAAAATATGACTTTTGTTTTTCCGGTCAAAAATATAAGTTAAAATATGACTTTTATTTTTCCGGTCAAAAATAACAGTTAAAATTTGACTTTTATTTTTTCGGTCAAAAATAACAGTTAAATATGACTTTTATTTTTTAGTTTTAAGTTTTATTTTTTATTTTATTTTTTTCTATTAAAAATAATACACGTTGTTTTGCAGCCTAAATTTATTTGTCGTGCTCTTTTTGGATTTTCGCGATTTTTCGCTTGTTTGAAAATGATTTTTATTTATATTTAATTATTATACTGTACAACACAACTTTCTCAACAAAACGATGAAAGTTCCTTTTCTTCACTTGAAGACGAAAACTAGATGGGGAAAAAATTTTCGGCGTCCTTGTTTATAGTTATTAGTTATAAATAGTATATAATAGTATATATTTGGCCCACCCTGTATAAGTATTTTACATATTTCATTGAGCATGGATAGCAAAACAGCAAGTAACTCGGGTATGATTTGAGTATCCGATTTCTGTTCGTTACTCATTTCAGTTCTCTGATGTTCTCTGATGATCATTTCAGTTCACAACAGTGACAGGGAACGCAAGGTGCAGTGATAAGCCAGACAAAGGCAGATAAGAGTATATTGAATAGAATTTATACTTTTGTTATATTTTTTCACCTTTTAACCGAAAAAAATAAAAGTCAAATTTTAACTTATATTTTTGACCGAAAAAATATAAGTCATATTTTAACTTTTATTTTTGACCGAAAAAATAAAAGTAAAATTTTAACTTATATTTTTGACCAAAAAAATAAAAGTCAAATTTTAACTTATTTATATTTCTGACCGGAACAATAAAAGTCATATTTTAACTTTTATTTTTGACCGAAAAAGTAAAAGTCATTATTTGATTTTTATTTTTGACTAAAAAAATATAAGTCAAATTTTAACTGTTATTTTTGACCGAAAAAATAAAAGTCAAAATTCAACTGTTATTTTTTACCGAAAAAATAGAAGTCAAAAATAACTATTATTTTTTGACTTTTTTTAAAAAAGTCAAATAAATAAAAATCTTTTAAGATTATTATTCCTTAGTTAACAAGCATCGCACTACTTTATTCAAATATCGAAAAGACACATTTTTTCCGCCTGACTTTTTGAATCGAAATTTCGAAA
Organism: Pherbina coryleti; assembly: GCA_943735915.1. NCBI lineage: Eukaryota > Metazoa > Arthropoda > Insecta > Diptera > Sciomyzidae > Pherbina > Pherbina coryleti. The sequence goes on from OX030951.1 coordinate 30,255,817, forward strand.
ATAACAGTTATTTTCGGTCCCTGATTAAAACTGTTTATTCGAATTTAAAAAATTATTCCGGCTATATTCATACAAATTTATGAACCTCTCATAACGCCTTTATAAGGATAATATTGAAAAATGTTTATTCATAAATAATATTGATATACAGTTTTTTTTTATTGAATTCAACAATTAATAAAGTTCATAAAAAAGTTTTTTTTTGTTTTGTGACGTCATTTTTTCACGTTATAAAGCAATGCGAGAAGAGTAGGACCATTTTGCTTGTGAATAGGGTCTAGTCTGCTGTATGATTAGCTCTCTACAGAGCCGTTGTTGTTGTTGTTGGTTATTGTCTTCATTGTCTTCATGTTATTTTGACAAATAAGGAAATTAATAAAATTTATCAAATTCCCAAACCATTATTCACACTCTTCCTACTTCAAATCGAAAATGTTGCTATTTTAACAATAAAGCAGCTACATGTTTACAGCCATATTAAAATATTTTCATAAATACGACTGTAATTTTTTTAATCTGCATTTAACATCGTTATAAGTTATTTGAATATTTGAATAAAATTAAATGTTCAAATTTAAGCAGTTACAAAAACTACGATTAATTAATTTTTTTTTTTTACTCTTTTCCTGGCATGGTTTATTGAACTAACCATGCCTATATTATAGAAAAAAAAAGAAATAAATTTCGACACGTGCCTTTCCCTTCGTCAATCATTCTTACACTCACTTTATGCTTTCTTGCGAATACTTTTTTGGCGCATTTGATTGTTGTTAACTCTGTTTGGCCTTGACTTAGTTCATTTAATTGTATTCAAATGCATTGCGTGTTTCTTTTTTTCCCTCGTTTGTTCTAGTAATAATTTAAGTTCCAAGAATATCTCGCACATTGTATTTCGTATATTTGAAAATAATCAATGACACAGATACAACTCGCGATACATCTTCAATTTATTAGTTTAACCCAATTAATTTGTGTAGCTGTCGTGTTGCTTTTTGATAAACGACAAACCTCTTGACCGCTTGTCCCTTTTGCCGTCGCAAATATTTGTTCCCCTAATATTTATTATTCAAAACAAAACATTGTTAAACGTTGTGCACTCAATCAATTTGCGGAAATGAAAACAATTTTCAAACCTTGTTGGACGTTTGAAGTTATTGACACAATGCCGCAGACAAAGGGTACTAGACCAAACATGGCTGCTAAAAGTGTTGGAAGCGCGTGCTGTGCATTTTTTTACTTGTTTTTTTCTATTTCATGAAAGTTTTAAGGTTGGAGGAATTACAATTCGAAATGAAGTCACTTAGGTTAATTGTTATGGCTGCTTTACTCAGAAAAGTTAATTAAAATTTAAAGCTTCGTATCTGCTTTGATTTATTTAATATTTTTGGTTGTTTTGTTTTTTTTTTTCACTTTCACTTCGAATTACAGTTATGATTTCTATGTTTCGTTACTTAAAATCCTGCATTCAAATCAAAAATAAAATTGCACTATGACTTATGTCCCAAAACTCACTTTTTATATGAAATCTTAAGCCTAGACATACCTACTTTCTACTATGATATAATTACAAGGTAAGCTCACTTTAAGATGCCTGCTCAAAGGAGAAATTTAGCAACAACAAAGCTGTAAGAGCTACAAACGTCAAACGACAAGAGCAACAACAACAATTAGAAAAACTCAAAATTTCCAGCTGATTTTGACAACTAGCGCACCCTGCTCTCCAACATCTACCTCTACCTTGTAATTGTATCATGCTTTGTACTTTAAAATAAAAAAATTTAAACATTTTCAGAAGTTTCAGTGTAATTCAACTATTTTTAAAACATAAAAGTATCATTTTCGTGCTTGTCAACTTCTGAATGTATCTAAACATTGCTTCATATTTATAAGACATGACGATATAAAATATTGAATTTTAAATATGCTGTTAATTATTAAGACAATCTAGTCCAGGCATTAGTGAAACAAGACAAAGAACTTAACTAGTCAAGGAAACGGCCCAAGCAAATTGAGTACTCAATTGGATAGATATTCCTTTCATATCTTGGGGCTTAGAGAATCAACAAAAACGTTTCCATAAAAAGACATAAAAAATTAAACACATTAACCAATCTTAGTGGCACACTTTTGACATGAAACAATGTGAGCACAAAAGTCGCATGACATTGACAAAATCTCAGTGTCTTAGTCAAAAGTTTTTCTCAGGGGACTATATTCGAGAAATTCTTTCGTCTGACTTCACATTTAAGACCATTTCAGCCAATACACTTAATGGACTCTGATTCTTTTCATTGGTTAATCTGAAATGCGAAGAATAATTCCGAGTTTTGAAAAAAAAAAAAATTAAAAGAAATGAATTACGGAAATTTGATTTCATTTTCGCATTCTACATATTTAGTTCCCAAAGCAAAATCGACTTACCAACTTATTGGCAGGCTGGTCTGGGCTAAGATCTATGTGGCGTGAAAGACCCAATAGATGACTAATTTAGGCGGACAATTGGAAGAGCACGGTTGTCCCTACGATAAAACTACGGGGAGCATTTTTGCGCGATACTACAAGCTTGTATCTCCTCTCATAAATGACGTTTTTGATAGTTTAAGTTGGGTCAATTTAACTAAACGCCTTTTTTAATCAAGGAGGCAGCAGAAACCTATCGAAGAGGTATTCTTAGAAATGTTCATCTTCAAAAACCAGTATTGATTCCCAAACAACTCTAAAACATCAAAAGTCTGGTTCTCAAATTATGACTCAATAAGGTAAGGTATGATGACAATATTTCAGCACAAAAAATCATAACACAGGCTTGCAATGGTTTTCCCCTTTCAGTTTTGATGATTGATTTAGATAGATTATTGGGTGCTGATTACGAGAAAATTATTAAAAAATTCCATCACGTCAAGTTTTAAAGTTATTTAGCATCGTTTTTTTTTTTTTTTTTTTGCAAAAATTACCTAGACCTTTTTAGTTATTAATTTATATTTTACTAGCCTTTTCCCGGCGCGCGTAGCTGCACCCTGCAACTATATAAGTTATAGTTGCTATACCCTGCACCTAATTATACATAATAGGTGTATTCAAAACTTTTCTTAGACTCATAGTTTGACACCACTGTCATTTTCCACTGCCCGTTACAGTTTCCCAGTAGCAGAACATCACTCCCAGGTGACAATTCCGTTATGAGTTTCAATGTCCTGTGATTTAAGCTTCCATAGCTATTCTGTATAGAGAATCGGACCACACCCCCTTTTCCAATACACAAACCGGTTTTCGAGTAGAAAGACTTTGGCAATTAGAAACTCCATACTCAGTTTTATTGTCATGCGACGTTTAGTTCCAAAACTATTCAATATCAAAAATTTGACTTGTGTGGTCGAAGCCATAACCCCTTTTCCTATGCCCATCCCAGTTCTCTTGTTTATTTATAAAGAAACTTATTGAATCACACAATGTCAATTCTATTAAGTAAAAAGTCAGCCGTTTGCTCCTTTTGTTCATTTATAAATTACAGGAAAACCACCGTCATGTGTAGAAAAGTTGCATGCAGCGAAACAAATAAACATACGTACATACATACATACATCAAGTCGGATTGAATCTCATTCTCATCAAAAAAATCCTCAATATGCTAAAGGTGGTCAGTGAATCCCCTTTTAACAAAACTGTGTTAGATTAATTCTCCACATCAAAACTACTTTGAACATATTAGAATGTACTTCGATCCAATTTGCTTTAAGCGCAACAAAGTATGTATGGATATGTATTTATTTGTTTGTTTTGTTGTTTTGTGCTTGCTGAAAACAAAAAGAGTATAGTAGAGAGCAACATGCAGTTTATTGAGGCTCTCGCAGCACAAACGCATGAAAAGCTAACAATCAAGCAATGCATGGCATTGTGGATGATTTTTTAAAAAACTTAACACTTTAATTAAAGATACTTATTATTGAAATTTCGTAAAGAAAATAACCAATAAACCTTTTGTAGCACAAATGTGATATTTTAAAACTTATTTCAAAAAAATCGGACCAGTACTTCTGGAGTTTTGCGGACACAAAAAATTTTCACTTTCATTTTATATAATAGTATAGATATAGATAGATATAGATATAGATATAGATATAGATATAGATAAAGATATAGATATAGATATAGATATAGATATAGATATGGATATAGATATAGATATAGATATAGATAGATTTAAATCGTTTCTTATTAAACAAAAATCGCACCGAATGGTTACATTAGAGACTAATGAATAAGTTCTCATAAATAATAAGTAGTTAAATATAACTTAATTAACAAAGTGACATTATTATCAAAACAAATGTAGATTTTTTGTAGATTTTAAAAACCTTATTTGTAGTAAACCTTATGTTTTTTATAGAAACTAACTTAAATCGTTAGAAGAGCCTATATGACACTGACTAGTTTTAGTATTTTTCCATCTATGTCTGAAGCTAAACAGAAAGAAGGTATTTTCGTTGGTCCGGACTTAAGAAAATTGGTGAAGAATACAGCTTTCAATGAAAAATTGGGTGAAGTTGAGTTAGAAGCTTGGAAATCTTTTAAGGAAGTAGTGAGACATTTTCTAGGAAACCACAAATGTCCTAATTATGAGCAAATTCTGGAGAAAATTATTGAAATTTACGGCAAAATTAAATGCTCGAAGACCATTGAACTTCATTTCCTTAATTTGCATTTGGACTTCTCCCTAACAACTTTCCTAAGAAAGGTGAAAGATTTTACCAGGTTTTGAAAGAGATAAAACGTTGCTATCAGGGGAGGTGCAAAAAAAAATAATGGCAGATTATTTTTGTTGGCTGTTAAAGCGAAATGATTCAATTCGGAATTTCAAGCGAAAATCTTACAATCGAAGCTTCGGTAAAAAAAGCAAGATACCACAAAAGTATTTAATATTTTTAATTTATTTATTACTATCCGTCAAATGTATTTTTATTGTTTTAAAATTTTGTAAATGTTTCGAGTAAAGTAGCCTTTTTTTTTAATTCACACAAAGCGATTTTTCAAAAAAACTGAGGGTGATAGGAAAAATTCAAGTAAATATTCGTAATGTACGCTCCAAAATACCACGAGATCAGCATTCAAATCCAAAAAAGGGAAAATAAGAGTTGAATTTTGAAGTGTAATTTGTATTTCCTTGAAATCTACAAGTAAGAAAAGGTCATGGGGCTGCCAGTCTCCCGCGAAGGCTAGTTTTGAGCTTTTATTCAAGGCCAACTATAGAAGAAAGTTCTGGTTGCATTGTCCACTATATTGCTATCGATATCTTGCCACCTGTTGGGTTGTTGCTCAAGCACTATTTCGCAAGCTTTCCGAACGACAGTATACCTGGAAATAGCATTCAACTGACAAAAGATTAAACTGAAAACTTAAACGGAAAATTTTTTACGGTTTTTAGTTTTATTAAACTTTTAGTTATTTATTAAACTATTAGTGAACTTTAGTTAATTTTAAATAATTTTAGTTTATTTAAGACGTGTATAACTTTGCCCTTTGTTTTATTTCAATTATATTTTAATTGAATAGAAAAACATAATTTAAATCTACAAAATAATAAAAAAATCTATTAGGATATTATTAATACATTTCTGCCCAATGGGGTTTTAATACCCAGGAAATTGTTGACACTACAAAAATTTTATCGCGGCTTGATATTGCGGTCATTTTTTTTTTTTTTTTTTTATTTTAAATGGAAGGAACAGTCCAATTTTCCGCGGTTTACCTTTAGTTTTTGATAGGTAATTATGATCTATGGTCAGGCTTTAATGGGTTAATAGAATGGTATTTTTCAAATAAAGTATACAATGGAGACATAATTTTCAACCATAATATTTCAAAAACTATAAAAAATTCTATTAACACTTCAAAACTGATATCAAGTTTTTTTTTTGTGTGCAAAGCAGAGTATTTTACTATTTTTAAACTACAAAATAAATTCCAACACAAAATCATAGGTGGAATCTTCCCCCATATGATCCCCTATACTAGCCACTGTTCACTAATTATATTCAACATCTCTAGTCACATGCAATCAATGACGTTTGACTCCATTTCAGCATTATTCATTTTTAACTTTTACTCTTCAAACGCTCAAAACCTTCATTGGGACCCAGACACACGTAAGCTTTAAGTTATTAGTAAACGTTTAAAGCTTACTTCGAGCTTGCTTCAGTAGATGTACTTTTTTAATTGCCACAGAGAGTAATTGTTGAGACTGAGAGTGCGAAGAGGCAACAATTGTCTAATATTGTTATATTTTTGTTTATAGTTGCACGAGCCTCTTTTGCTAAAGCTTCAAGTTGCTGTGAATAAAATACAAATACAAAAAACGAAAGCAATAACAATTTATATCAACCCACAACAATAGACAGAAACACAATAAAAATGCTGCAACATCTTCCGGCTTCGCAATATTGACATTTTTAACTTGAAGATCGGAGCTCAGTTTGAATTCGGCAGCCATTGAAAACGTTTGTTCAGATAAAAATCAACATTTTAAGTTCGAAATTAATGATTCAAATTTATAAAGAGCTAATTGTAAATGAGCTAGTTGCATAAAAGTTGTGTAACTTTTATAGTAAAAGTGTAAAAAGCGTAACGAGACATCCGTTAAAAAAGTACCATAATAAAAAGTTAAAATAAAACCCATTGATGTGGAGTAATTAAACAAAGGGAACGGTTTTTAGAATTAGACCGTTTGTTTCTTATTACAACAACGTTGATTCCTTTTAATTTGGATAAAATTTTTTAAACTTTATCTTTACCTCAAGATGACTAGAGATACCTTAACGGTAAGTTAGTGAAAGAGAATAATAATTTATATTCATGGTCAAGCAAATAACACATATTTTTTATTTTGTTTAGTTTATTCATAAATTGTTGAATTTTGCATGAAAGAAGCCTATGTTGAATAATAAATTCGGAAGAAGAAAAAAAACTGAAACTTTTTTGCATTTTTTATTTCACTTTAGTTATTTAAGCCAAAGATATAGAAGTTTTTGGTTGGTCAGTTAATACCACACTTTAATTTAGATGATCAGCTCTGTATCTTACATCGAAAATTATTAGTAAAAGTGATAACATTTTATTGTTTCTTTAAAAAAAAATAGATTTCATGTATACAGAGGGTGGTATAAATACAATTCCAAGAAAATTTTCAAAAAAGTCGTCAATTTGATAAATGCACAAATGGATTTGTTTAAATCTTTTCAAAAATAGCAAATCTTTTTGACAGAAACCTTAAATCGTGTCTATATATCCAGAGTTTAAGGGTCTTATGTGTATTCATTCGAGTCCTCATACCTAAAAAAGACAGAAATAAATGAGCAATTGGATGTAAACCTTTTTTCAAGACTACCAAGAACTCTAGTCAACAATAAAGGCCAGATTTGTCACGTTAGCAGAAAAAATGTACTTCTGTCAAAAAGTTATATAAAGTCATGGCTCAATTTAACAAAGATGAATCATAAGAGATCTAAAATTTTGGCACAAGGTACTTTGCAACAAAAAAATTAATCAAACAAGTTGGCAAAACAACTTTCCATTAAATCAATTGGTAATTCGCCACGCAAAATGGATATCATATTGGAGAGATTGTCATGGTATGGGACTCATTTCTATGCAGTGGTGCTTAGTGACGGAGCAGAATTATTGGCAAAATGGATTTATTTTCGTATTTTATCATGCTCCATACATAGATGAAAAAACTACTTAAACTTAGTTTTTTTTATCTTTATGAATGATGCAATCCTGCAATGTATTTTTTATGCATTATGCATCATAATTAACGGCTGATTCTAATTAAGATTCTGAGCTCACAACCTCAATGTTTCGATCTAAGTTCTAAAGAAAATATTTTAAATTATATTAAATTTAAGATCGGTCAGAAAAGTTATTAATATATCGCACACTAAATACAACACATTCACAACTAAAAACAAAAACATCAAATTTTCACGAGAGGAAAAAAACTGTTTCTGTCAAAATTTTTTGTAATTTTTCAAAAAATTGAGTTTCACTCTGAAGAAGTTCCAAGTAGAAAAATGTTAGGTATGGTTTATAAGTTCTTCTTCATAACATTGGCGCAACTAAAAAGTACTTTTTAGTCAAAAGTTTTAATTGTTTGGACGTTGCTATGCCCGCTTCTCAAGTGCTCGCTCAAATTTGCCAGTCGGAGGACACAAATAAATAGTACGTTCTTATCGAGTTTCGTTGATGTGAGTTCGAAAGTTATACCGAAAATTTGGGCTGCAGAAAACCTGTCACGCTTCTCGTCCAAAGCCCATAATATTTTACCAGTGGAACGCACGTGTTCTAATTCTATTTTGAATTCTGATTCGTCTAATTCTTGACTAATTCTGAGGCTGTGTGACCTATAATTTTAAAACTATTCCTTCAAAATCCTGCAAAAAATAGAAACGAAGAATTTGAACTACTTAACCTTACGATAAAAATATAAAAAAAAAAATCATGATGTCGTCTGGTGACAGAGATCAGGCCCGTAGACAAGGGGGGTTTTTAGGGTTAAAACCCCCCTTATGGTCCAAAAAGTATAAAATAAAAATAATATATTAGCATTAATATAGCTTTGCCAATTTGCGAATACTTGCTGCACGTGCGTCTTTTTTCTCTAACAGTGCAAACTGCAAGTGTAAATAGCAACAGCGAAAACATCAACACGCTTAAGTTATCGAAAAAAGTTCGATACATTCAATTGAACTTTGTCCACCACCAGCAGTTTAAGAATTTATTGCGTTAACAGGTGTTACGTGAAAGTGGTGAAATTTTGATTGAGTTTCGTTAGATAAGTTTAAGAGTTTCTATTGTTAATTTTACTGTGCCAAAACTACAAAAATGAGCCTACTTAATTGGCTGCAGAAACCAGAAGTAAAAAAGGCTAGAACGGTGGAAAGTAAGTGCTTGATTTAAATGATTTTTTTTCCTTTATCAATGCGTAAATGCCCAGCAAAAAAATATATTCCTACGGAAGATGAACTGGAACGGAAAGTCGGAATAATCATCCCTTCCACTTTACCTTCCATAATACATTCTTTTAACATGTGCATGTCCTTGAATGGAATGCTTCTCTTGGCCTTCTGTCCATGGTCTTCTAGAACGAGTTCAATGAATGGTTTCTGTGAGGCTTTGAAATTAAGAATATCCGGAAGATGTTTGAGTGATGAATTACTAGAAGGCATCCAATCAATTACTTGTGGAAGGTTAATGAGAGAAGGTAATACAGAAAATAAATGCAGAAATCGTCTTGTTCTGTTTTTTATTTAAATAATAATACAATTATTTATAAAAGCTTTTTATTTCAGTTTCTAATAACACAAAAAGATACTAATACAATCCACTGTAGATGAGACTCAAAGTTTGAATATGAATGAAATAAAAATTTTTTTATGTATACAAAAGAAGAAATACAATGAAATGTGGATGAAAATTAAAATAATAATGAAAAAGTAAACAAAGTCTTCATAACTATCTATATGTTAAAGAGATAAAACAAAAAATACAAATATTCATTGTTTTACATAGTAAAATGTTTGTTTCTTAAAAAAAAATTTATATGTTTGATCCTGAAAAAAGCCAGAGTTCAAAATATTTCAGATTATTTCAACAGTAGTAGGTACTTTAATCGTTTGTTTTCTTTGAAGACAGGAGATCTTGTACTGTTTGTTTTTCATTAACTTAACTTCATTAACTTAAAACAAATCTTTAAGAAAATCTTTGACCGATAACTCCTCTTTTCTCGTTGCTTCTAAATATCAAAATAAAAAAAAAATTATAAGAATAAGTGCTTAAGGTTAACTTCACTAACTCACTTTGCAAAACATCCAATACTTTAGCAACCATCTCGGAAAATTAAGCAACCGTTTTTTGCCATGATTTCCATCCACATTGTATTGCATAGGAAGATTTGGGGCAAAAATAAATGAAATATTTCTTTGAATTCTTCCGCTTCCAACGTTTGTCTTTATATAATTGACCTATAAATAAAAATCTATTGTGAAAAAAATTATATTATCTTCTTTTGGTAAGCTTACATACTAATTCAAATGAGTTGCCATCATCTAATTCGGATTCCAGTTTAATTAAGTCCTCCTCATTTCGAATGGAAATTATACTTGGGCTGTATAACCAATCCAGCAACACTTTTGGGAACATTAAAGATTATTATTTATTATTTAAAGATTCACTGAATTCGTCAATATTCTTCTAATTACTTACAGTCATAATCAGTTTTTACACTTTTTTTCGCGATAACAATTACAAATTTAACCTTTTTCAACAAAAATTTCTTCACTTTAAAATTTTATGTTGACTTTTCCGCAAGAACAGAAACCATTTGTTTATTGTGATGATATATTTGACACTTCAAATAATCGATAAATTTGACGACTAACGACTACTACTAATTATTTTGAATGCATTCAGGAAGCAGTTGTTTTGAAAGGCATACCATGTTTCGTGTAAAAATTTTGCTGGGTGTGTTAAAAATTTGCCGAATATGTTTGAAAGCTGTTTTTTTTTTTTTTTTGCCGAATATGTTTGAAAGCTGTTTTTTTTTTTTTTTTGGTAACTTGTTTGCATTGATTTAATATTAATGGATTAACTTTTTGCTTGATGCGGAACCGACAAAATCCGATTAATATTATATTTCATCTGTATTGCAGAATACAAAAAAGTTTTAAGGTGTTTTTTTTCCAAGTTTGTCGAAAAAATTTGTTACAAATTCATTTTTCAAAGTATTGTCCATCGTTAGCCACTGATTTTTCCCATCTTTCTGGCAATTATATAAAAAATACCTTTTCATTTATCGATATCAAAAACTATCGATATTTTTTTTTTAAATCCAAACCCCCCCCCCCCCCCTTCGGTAAATCCTGGCTACGGGCCTGACAGAGATAGAAGCTTTCGAACAAATATTCCATATTGTTGCATGGCATTATTGCTCTCTGAATAGAAGTGTTACGAAAACTCTTCTTTTCCGACTGCAAAAATGTTCCTTTAACCTCATAACAAGTTGCATGGAATTATACCTCTGTGATTATAGGCGATATTGTAAATTTTATGGAATGGCAGTAAAGCTGAGGTTTCCGGCCACATAATAAAAATACAACAAAAATTAATTGCTTCATGAGGCCCGTCAGAGAACTGCTTACAGCAACCTAAATGCATCATCGTTGCATGATGCAAAAGTTAATGTAAAGTACCACACAAGAGCAAAAACAATAATAGAAAATAAAAATAAAATTAAAATTTGGACAAGTATTGGAATAAGCAGTTGGATAAGGATAAGGACAAAGATTTGAAAAAGGATGAGGACTAGCATTTGAACCAAAAATAACATAAGGAGTAGAACTAAGATTTGGACATAGACTAGAGTATTTTTTTTTTTTTTTTTTTTTTTTTAGATTTGAACCAAGGATTTCAGGTGGAATACCTATTCAGTCAAGTCTGCCTTGGTTCGAAATGGGGTGACAGATTAGTGGGAAGGAAAGATCAATCAGGTGAAACACGTGTAGGATGTTCTAAGCGTGGTGGAAAGCCAAAGAAACATGTGAATTTGAATCAGAGGCAAGTGTTATGACTTTACCTCAGTCAATTCAGGTTATAAGGCAATCTCATCCACAAACTTCTCTACCATCAACTACAACTTCAAGTCGTAAATATTGATGAATTTTCAATTTCACTTGATTAGAAAAGAGGATAGAAAATTGCAAATGCGAAAGGTTTTAAAGCGTAGGACCATGGCCTGGCCGGGAATCGAACCCGGGACCTCTGGGGTAGCAGTCGAGCACGCTACCTACTCGACTACCGAGGCCGCAAATTGGGATAAGGAATAACACAAGGATTTGGACACACTAAGGACAAGATTGAGGGCAAAGTTGGAAAAATATATGGGACAAGGATGAAGAAAAGGATTCAAACAAGAAATGGGTTAGCAATTTGGAATTGGGCTAAAACAATAATTTGGGCATAGATAAGAAAAATGTTAAGAAATATAAGAACACGGATGAGGACAAGTTTGGAAACAAAGTATACGCTGTCACGTCAAAACTTACGAGTGTGTCCACAACACAGCCAACTCCTTTTTTAAAATATTTGTATTTTGTAACCTCGAAAATCGTTTTTTTTTTTAAAGGGCCACCATTTTGTTTTTTTTCGGCGGATAAAAATTATCCTTGTTCAAGCGGTGGCCACTTAAGCAAGGATTAATTTGTTTTTTTTTTATTTTTTCCTCAGATGTTCCAGACTGGTGATATTCTGCACACCGTCAATTTATTAGCATTTTTTTAAAAAAATTCTGAAAAAAATTTTTTTGTATTCTTTAAATGTTAATAAATATATGTGCAAAATTTTAAAACGATATCTCTTTTCCTTCTATGAAAAAAATTCCCGAAAAAAAATTTTTTTTTAAATTTGTAACCTATATGTCCCCTTAAAAACTTTGCTATTTATATGAACATGCAGAAAACATATTTCTGGTGCATACGTATATAACTTTAAACCATGTTCTTGTTTTTTCGTCCTCTTGGCTTAATGCGAGCTTGGCTTTCAAATCATTTTCTGGCCCCTATTAACTCAGGCACTAAAAATCGAATTATTGACTGTATGGTGAAAACATTTAGTAGTAATCGACATACATATGTATGTACACACATATATAAACTCACATTTGTAATAAATTATTTAGTTTTTTTTTATCAAAACGTGCATTTACCATTTAAAGCTTTAAATAATTTATCATGGGGACTTTTCTCTAAGTACACAATTCGGGAAATTACCCTGAAATTCCATATTGATAAATGTTCTCACTGGTTATTGGATTAATTAACAAAAATATATATATTTAATTTAATCAATATAAATGTATTATTGTTATGCTAATTTTTAGATTTTTATCCAAAAAAACTTACTGAGTTCGTTTTACTTCACCATCAAGTTTGCTAGTTCCCAGTTTTTGACGAATTTTACATTAAAAATTTCGACAAAGAATTATTAAAAAAAAAAAAAAAAAAAAAAATTTCAATTAATATAGATAAATGTATTAGTATGAATATATACAAGTTTTAATTTTTATTTAATGTTTTGATTTTTTAACGAACTTCGAGACAAAAACCTGACCTGTCCCAAAGAAACTGAAACCAGTTGTCTTGTATTGCTTCATATTATTAAGAATGTGCTTTTATTCGATGATGTTTATTTACATAAGCACAAAAATTCTCAAATTCCAAATTTTTCTTTATTTAATTTTAATTTCCGCTGAAAGGCCAAGCAATCGTGCTTAGTGGGGGCTTATATTTGCCAACAAGGGGTATGTTTTAGTACATAGGTGCATTCTATCAGTCCGGCTGATCCGGGAACTTTTTAGAATGTAAATCGTCATGCGTATGGCACGGATCATACGTATCTACGAACATCTCATACCTCCGGGCGAATACAAAAAAAAAAATATTTGTGATCAACTGACAAAAAGTTATTTTTAAAAATATACAATTTCAAAAAAATGCTCATTAAATTTTTTATTAGATACACAACGTGCGTCATTAGTGGTTCTCATGAAAGCTCGCAATCTCACTTATTCGTATTTGCGCAAATTCGTGTTCGCCCTTTAGTGAACACACCCTAAAGGTTTCGAGCGAGTATATCAGCTGTTTTCATACGAATCAATTCATGCGAGGTTTACGAACTTAAAACTAGGCCTGTGCGAGCACCTCGAACGGCGAGTAATTCGTTGCGGTTCGAGCCAAATAGCTCAACTCGAATTGTAAATCTCGTATTTTCGAGTAACTCGCGCATTTCGAGTTTCTCCGAATAATTTTTCAAACAAATTTTCATATATTTCAAAACATAAAAACTCGAAACTCGGAAAATACCACGAGTTATTCGTAAACTCGAGGCAATCGAAAATGTGAATTATTCGACTCGACTTCGAGTCGAGTTTAACTATTCCACTCGACTCGTGATCGATGCTATTCGCACAGGCCTTAAAACGCATGGCATTTTTGCAAGCACCGTGTAAACTTTTTTGTATGGAAAAGAGAACTGCTGATATACGCAGTGAAAACTTGCGAGCTTTTATGAGGACCACTGTTGTGTTTTATGGTTTTTTTTTTTTCAAATTTCTTTTTATGTGATGGTTTACAGGAAAAGTGACCTTATCTTCCCAGACCAAATTTTTCAGGAGAGTTAAAAATAAACGTTTGGGTAAATTTTATCGGGATTCAGGTTAAAGTTGGTAATACGGCCTAGATATTTGGTAATACAGACAGATATTTTCCGCACCTCTACATTCTGAAAGAAAGAACACCTTATCTTCCACCAAATTCTAAATGGGAAAGTTAAAGTTCCATCACATCACATCAATATTTCAAAACTTGGAATTTACATGCCAGAACTTCAAAATGCTATAAGTAAGCTAATTTTTTAAATTTTTTAGCGATTGATATGACTTTTTGTTGAAAATAATATGTTGTTTTAGAAATGCAAAAAAAGAACTTTGATTCCGGAAAGATAAGGTCCCTTTTTCTATGAAATATCACATTTTTTGTGAAACAAAAAATATAGGCCATCAACATAAACAATAATTTTGTTTTATTTCCTGGATCTCATACATTAACACTGAAAATGGGCGCGTCAACACTCACACTCATAAAAATCAAGTTTTTTCATCAATTATCATAAATAAACAGAATTTTACAAAAAAAAAAAAATTCCAAGGAATTTACATAAACACTCATATGTATGTCAACAAATTATCAAAACATTGTATGTTAATAACAAGTTTAGGAGTTGATTGAAAAAAAAGCTTGTATAGTTTACCTTGACCAACGCAACGGTTGTTTTTTGTTTTTCAAGTATTTAGCGCAGAGTATACTAATATTTATATTCAGATGTTATTTTAGCTAAATCGATCATAACATTTATTGGAAAATCAAATTTATTTGAAAATACAAAATTTAGATAAATTGGCGTTAATCGGGGGCAAACGATAAAAAAAAACTGTTAACTTTGCACTTGATGTTGAGTTAATTAGAATTTTCTGAGTAAATTTTATGAAATACACAATTTTTCTTAATGCGTTTACGTTTTAACCTAAAAAAAGGTTCCTACACCTGTATAAAAATAAAAACCTTTGGTATAATGTGAGGCCCAAAGCCTTAAATACCGCAGTGGTACACACAGACGTGCACAATGTATGTAAAAGAAGTCACGGCGAAAATTCAATCATGCCAAACAGAGGCACTGACACACCTGATACCAGTGGCGTTCCTAGGGGGGGGCGGGGGGGGCGGTCCGCCCCGGGTACCACCATTTTAGGGGTGACACCATATCGATATTTTATTTAATTTCTCAAACAGAAATACAAATACATTACGTTAAAAAATGTGTGTGCCATTTTGTCGCATTAAAATTATTTCTAACAATTTGTGTATCAGTAGCTTCATGCGAAAGGAGTTTTTCAAAGCTTAAATTAATGAAGACTTATTTAAGGTCTTCCATGTGACAGGCAAGGCTTTCCGATCTTGCTATTTTATCCATTGAAAACGAGCTTGCAAGTAATATTGATTGCGATGAGGTTATTTCAAATTTTGCAGCTCTTAAAGTAAGAAAAGTTAGTTTTTAAGACAACGCCATTAATAAGATTTCTTTGTTTAACCTTATACCTACATATACAAATATGTACCTGAAAATGTAATTTTTTTGTTCCGTCAGTTTTTAAGACTGCGAAGTTAATAAGTTTTCTTTTTTACCTTATGCCTACATATCTAAATATGTAGACACCTGAAAATGTAATATTTTTGTTCTGTTTTTTACAAATTCTTATTGTTTGTTATTACGTCCCTTCTATGCCAAAAACTTCTGATATTTTTTTCATGCTAAAAACGCCAATGTGCACATTTTTTCACTTTAAATAGTTCCAATATTAGTAAATAACTTTTTTTTTATTTTTCTTTTGACGATACGTTCAGAATAATTTTTTTCCATCAAAAGTGAAGAAAATCAGTGGTCTTCCAACTTTGTAGCAGCTAAATTAACTTTTCTCTCAAGAATGGTACATTTTTAGGATTTAAAAATTCCCTAAAATCGACATGGAGCTTTCTTGACACTTTTTTTTATCAGAATATATTGTCCTCACCTTTATTCAAAAATAGAAAAAAAAAATCATAGATCTATCTCATCAGTAGCGGTTACAAGCTCAGTTTTAGTGAAAAAATGTGCACATTGGTTTTTTTGGCATAAAGAAAATTGATAATTCTGAAAATTTTGTACATGCGACTCTATAAAAACTTTGGTAATGAAGACAATTGCCAAAGTCCTTCTGCAGTTTATTTTTCAAAGCATTGTTAATGTCTTGAACCAATAATTTCAGAAATTGACCTTCTGACCTGGGAGTTATATAGAAAAAAACTGAATACATTACCAGAAAAATGCTATTTTTGAGATTTTTGCGACTAAAATTGAGCTTAAAAGTGATGAGATTGATCAATGATTTTTTTTTTCTATTTTTGAAGAAAGCTGAGGACAATGTATTTTGATAAAAAAAATGGCAAGAAGTGTCCATTTCGATTTTTGTGTTTATTTTTTAATCTTAAAAATAGCATTTTTCTGATAATGTATTCAGTTTTTTCCATATAACTCCCAGGTCAGAAGGTCAATTTCTGAAATTATTGGTTCAAGACATTAACAATGCTTTGAAAAATAAACTGCAGAAGGACTTTTGCAATTTTCTTCATTTCCAAAGTTTTTACAGAGTCGCATGGTCAAAATTTTTAGAACCGTTAATTTCCTATATGCCAAAAACTCCAATGTGCACATTTTTTCACTAAAAATGAGCTTGTGCCCGCTGCCGATGAGATAGGACATTGATTGTTTTTTTCTGTTGACGAAGAACATAATTTGCTGTGTAAGTATGAAAGACATGTTTTAGATGGAGCTTTTTCATAATTTTGAGATTTATTTTAATACAATTTTCTAGCAATAATTGTTACATGATTGCACAAAAAGTTTTTTTTTTAAAAGTTTTTGTAGAGTAACGGGAACCAAATTTTAACTGTGTATAACGAAGACATGTGCCATCTATTGCCGAAAAGAAATTTTGGAAAATGTGGATGTTTCGCTTTTTCTGAGCCATTCGAATCTTTAAACTCAATTTCCCAAAAAACACAAAAATTCACATTGGCGTTTTTGTCTTGAAGGGGACGATATGTTGTTTGTTTTTTTATCGGAAAACATACAGATAATAAAAACACTTAATATCATCGAATTGGTTTCTTTTTGCATTTATAAATTTTTTATAGGGGTGACACCATGTGTATCCGCCCCGGGTGTCACCAAGCCTAGGAACGCCACTGCCTGATACCTATTGACCTACACGTTAAACTAACTGCATCAAACTGTGCAATGAGCTCAAAATAATCTGATGCTTAGCCTATCTCCATCGGAATTGGTGATCAATAGCCAAGACTATGCTTTTCCCAATCCTGATTTCACGAGAACATTCACTAAGTTCCCTAACAGATCCCTGACACCGTCTTCCACACTACCTTCTTTACTGATGGGTCCAAAATGAGCTTTGGAGTGGAAGCTGTTCTATATTTGGAGAAACTGGGTCGTCTATCGGACACAGCCAGCGTTTTTCAGGCAGCACTTCTTGCAATAAGGTAAGCTGAGATCTGCAACAAGTCAATTGAAAATCAAGTAACTTGAAAAAAATCAAGTTTTGACTTGACTTGTAGAAACTTGATATGTTTGTACCCTACAAGCCACGACTTGCTTCTAAAAAACGAATCATAAGTCAGACTAAATTCAATTTTGTTTCTATCCTACATTAATTGGTAGAAAAAATCAAGCTTTCTACTTTTCAAGTCTGTTTTCAAGTCTATGCGACTGCGCTGGCGTAGAAAGCCACTGACGAGCGTCTACTTATACTTTTCTATACAAAGTGACAAAATTGACAAACCCCTTTTACGTTTTTATATGGGAGCCCCCGTAAGAAGTGGTCGGTCATACATATTATTGTGGGCAAAAGTAATGAAGGTCGGTCATACATATTATTGTGGGCAAAAGTAATGAAGGTCGGTCATACATATTAACTCTCTCCGGCACTCCCTTAAAGGCCATCTGTTAAGGTGTATGGAAAAATATACAAAAATAATAAAATTTGTATGACAGCCCCCCTAAGGAGTGGTCGGAGAGAATAGGTGTCAAGGACAAAAATGTTTCTTTTGAAAAAGTAATGGGGGTCGGTCATACATATTAACCCTCTCCGACTCTTCCTTAAAGCTCCCCTGTTCATGTGTAGGGAATAAAAAAACAACAATAAAAAAAAAACAAACAAACATACTTCAATCCAATACTTTAAAGTTAAACTGTTTTCTCAATTCAAGAAACGAAGTTGGCACTGACGACACGAAATTAATTCCACGAACTTCGTAAACAGACTTGAAAATAAACGATTTGTAGGCAAAATAATTGCTTTTTCCCTACATTTCAAGTTTCTTCATTTCAAGTTTCCTACATATCAAGTTTCTTCAGTTCAAGTTTTCTACATTTGGCGACTTGATTTTTGCTGCCTATGATTCGCGCAAACTTGTTGTTTGCCTACCTCGACTTGCAGGGAGTTGAAAAATTAAAGGAACTTGAAAGAGCAAATGAATCCATTCATGCAGATCTCTGAAGGGAAGCTTGTTGGGCTATAAGTCGTACCTAACTGCAGTAAAATCAAACTCCAAACTGGTTAAGCAGCGTAAATAGAAACGAACCGGGCTAAGTCACCTACTTGAGATTAGTATTATTTGAGTTATACGCTGAATGGAGGAGTGTACTCGAACTGCTTTAATATAGCTGATTGTCTTCAAATGACCTACGAAGAGCGCGCTATTATGATCCCGAGTTGATATGACTAAAATTACGGCCTTCAGTACTTACTGTTGTAACTGTTATGATCCGAATAAAAAGGAGATTTTAGCACACTTTCCAGTGGCATACAGTTTACGAGTGTTATAAACTGTGTAAAGGGCACGGGGCAAACTATTAAAACGTTATTATTTTAATAATTCTACATCGTTGCAGATATTCCGCCATCGCGACAATACACCTACCCGTAAAAAACATTGTAATTATGTCGCAGCCTCCTTATTAGTCAGACAAGACGACGTGTTGCTTTTTTATGTTCCCAAAAATAAAAAGAACATTGAAAGGAACCTTGAATAGTTTTGCAAAAAGTGAATCGCTGAGAGACCTTAAGGCTATATCAAAGAACGAGTTCCAGATAAGTTTTGTGGATTGAAGAAACGCTGGCAGAAGTACAGACTATCTTATCGGGACTACTTTGAGGGGTATTTCATTAATGTAGATGAATAAATAAAATTCTTTTTAAAACAATAAAAATTCCCGTTATTTTTAGAACACACTAAATTAAGAACTCTAGGAAGACCATTCTCGGCAATCTGGAGGAACTTTCAACTTTATAGACCCACTTTTTTTCTCAATTACACAAGATGGCTCTAAAAACTCTAATGGTTTATTAGTCTATATAAAACGATTATAAAGCACTATGCACGTCAACATAAAAGAGATGGTGGTAACAAAATTGAGCTAAGTTGAGCTAATTGGATACCTAAACCAACCAACCAACGTTATAACTGAGATAGAAGTTTGTAAGAAGTTTCTAAAAATCTTGCAAAACATATTTAAAACAAAATTGAGCTTTAGGCTAAGTATTTTGACAACAAAACAACATAAAGACAATGAAGGCAATACCAACATCAGTAGTCTTCCATGACATTTCACTGTGATCCACTCAAGCTACTTAGGTCCTACTTATACTGCCAATATGCGGACAAAGTAACCCGGAAGTTTGATTTGACAGAGAGAACGCTTTTACATTAGTAACTAAGTTCTTATCTACTTATGATGCACCCTGCATCAAGGTTAATTTGATCGTGTCATACTTTTAGGCATAGCCTTAACCCATGTGCATCTTCGAAAATTCGATCACAGTGGTTTACCGCTATCAGAACATTTTGAGGTTCTGTTATTTTCCCTTTTTCCACATTTCCGTTTTAGGGTTCAGCTAGTTTAACTGATGGTACACCTAAACGGTGTGGAGAAATTCTTTTATGAAAAACTTTGTTGTTTTGTGATAAACAACTAATTATATTTTTCCTTAACATTTAACATATTATGACCTTTCATTATTTAAATTGAAAACAAATTTGAGCTTTAGGCCAAGTATGTTGACAACAAGACAAATTTAAAAAAAATCTTGCAAAACATTAAAAAAAAATTATTTTACAAACCATGTTCATTGTTGAGACCATATTTGCTTGGAATTTTTATTATTTTTGTTTTTTTAAGTTTTGGGAATTCAAACTTGTATAAACCTTGATTCGCGAGCAGGTTTTTAAAAACCTGCACTTTATTTCCCCTACTTCCGCTTTTATCATGCTCTGTTCGAGCGATAATTATGTGAATTTTGCACGCTTCATAAACTCTGAAGTTGTCATAATGATTTGATTGCTTTATTTATTATGCTTTTTTTTGGCAATTATCAAATTGCTGGTGGCACGTTCAATGCAATTAATTCGAAAGCTATCAAAATTCACTCACGCAATCTAAATAAATTAATTAAATTTAATTGTAACATTCTACTGTTGGTTTTCTCGAGCGCTCGTAATAGTCTTCCGCTTTTATAAAGTCTCTGAAATAAACAACACATAAAAACTGGCGCACTTTCACTCAATGAACTTAATTTAACTGATCTTTTTTTTAAAAACTTTATCAAGCAAAATTAAGATTTTAACTTTGTTAACGCAACGTTTCAAAACCATTCAACTAAATCTTTTGTATAATGATTGGTGCTTATTGACCTAAAAAAGGCAAATGTCTGTTATTATCAAGATGTAATAATAATGGTACTAATTATTAATAAAAACAATCAAAAATTATTATATTCTTACCGTTATAGCTTTCAACATTGATGTTTTTTGGTTACAAATTAAATTGTTTTTTTTTTATAATGATATTAACGCTTCATTGCGTTTCTGTCAAAAGAGACGTATTTAAATGACAAAAAATGTAGCTGTAACAAAGCCAATGCTCGGCCTTGACTTCAATATTCAGCCTTAGCATCAGTGTTGACCATATTAAAGCATCCAGAATCAGCAAACTTCATATTAAAACAATTATTTTTTGGTAAACACGATAAACAACTTTTATATTCACACACATTTGTATCTGGCTACAGATTTGTATCTTTTTATAATATACTCGCACTGTAAGAATTGGGCATAAATTCTTTTATGAAGTTACATAATCAAAATCATAACTCACACATAACATAGATTATTTCAACACGCCGTAATTTCATAAATTGACATTGTAAAGGGTGTATCAACAGGGCGAATAGGATTGCGAAGGTGTATTATTTAACGTTGGATTGCTTGGCAGTTTTAAAAGATATTGTATTTTATACATAATCTGCGTTTATCTACTTTATAATTCAATAAAAATTTTATAGGCATCCAAACAATTATTTGTTTTCTTCAAAAAACAAAGCGTATACGACTTGTTGATGCACCGCTTAGTTATGTACATATTGCTCACCAAAAATTTTAAATTCAAATCAGTTTTTATTGACTTTTATAACAAGAGTCAGGCCCGTAGCCAGGATTTACGTAAGGGTGGAGTTGGCGGGTTTTGGATTAAAAAAAAAATTTATAGTTTTTGATATCTTATGGTATTTTTTGCATAATTTTGTATAATTTTTTTGTAAAGATGGGAAAAATCAATGGCCTGTGATGGACAATACTTTGAAAAATGAATTTGTAACAAATTTCTTCAAATAAAGCGACAAACTTGAAAAAAAACACTTTAAAACTTTTTTGTATTCTACAATACAGATGAAATATAATATTATTTGGATTTTGTCGGTTCCGCATCAAGCAAAAAGTGAATCCATTAATATTCAATCAATGCAAACCCGCTACCAAGAAATAAACAGCTTTCAAACATTCAGAAATATTCGGCAACTTTTTAACACATTTACGCATTGATAAAGGAAAAAACAAAAATCATTCAAATCAAGCACTGTTCCACCCTTCTAGCCTTTTTTACTTCTGGTTTTGGCACAGTAAACTTTACAATAGAAACTCTTAAACTTATCTAACGAAACTCAATCAAAATTTCACCACTTTCACGTAACACCTTTTAACGCAATAAATTCTTAAATTGCTGGTGGTGGACAAAGTTCAATTGAATGTATCGAACTTTTTTCGATAACTTAAGCGTGTTGATGTTTTCGCTGTTGCTGTTTACACTTGCAGTTTGCATTGTTAGAGAAAAAAGACGCACGTGCAGCAAGTATTCGCAAATTGGCAAAGTTATATTAATGCTAATATATTATTTTGACGTAGAATACGTCATTCTCGGAGGTAAGTAGGGTGGTTGATAGTGATCAGGTGGCGGTATTTATATCACTATTTGAGCCTTTGGTGGGCCTAAAGTACTGATCGTACAATGTTGATGTTAGCACTTGTTGGTCTACTTGATCCTCAATGTGACAAAAATTTATGTTACAACTCTCTAACTTATATAAATTTTACACAATTACATGAAATATAAAGCCAACATTTGATGTTTTTGTTTGCTTAAACTTGCTACCTATTTATCGACAGTTTCCGGTTTTATCGACAAAACCATAAAATTTGTATGGGAGCCCCCCTAAGGAGTGGTCGGAGGGAATATGTGTCAAAGGCAAAAATGTTCCTTTTGCAAAAGTAATGGGGGTAGGTCATACATATTAACCCTTTCCGGCACAAACACAATAAAATTTGTATGGGAGCCCCCCTAAGGAGTGGTCGGAGGGAATAGGTGTCAAAGAAAAAAATGTTCCTTTTAGAAAAGTAATGGGGGTCAGTCATACATATGAACCCTTTCCGGCACTCTCTTAAAGGTCATATGCTCAGGTGTATGGAATAAATATACAAAAACCATAATATTTGTCTGGGAGCCCCCCTAAGCAGTGGTTGGAGGGAATAGGTGTCAAAGGCAAAAATGTTCCCTTTGTAAAAGTAATGGGGGTTGGTCATACATATTAACACTCTCCGGACCTTTTTTAAAGGTCATATGCTCAGGTGTATGGAATAAATATTTTGCTAAATATTTTTTAAAAAAGATGTGATCAAAAGCGAATTTAATAATACTACGTCTTGTGTTACGACATAGTCGAAACTACTGTATCTTTTTTTTATACTTTTTGGACCATAAGGGGGAGGTTTTAGCCCTAAAAACTCCCCCTTGTCTACGGGCCTGACAAGAGTCCATCAATTGTATGTAACATTTCTCAAACATCCTTTTGACTCTCAAAATTCTGAGTTAATTATATTGTAGATGATGTACGTTGCATTCTGTATAAAAAAAAACTAAAAATTGACGAAAAAATTAAAAATTACCCTACATTTTGCAAAAATATATAAAAAATTTTTTTAAAACATTTACAGTGGAAATAGTTGGAATGGTGGAAAAAGTTTAATGATTTTTTACGGGATTTCTATTTCTGAAATCAAAATTGCACCTTAAGATGGAAGAAACTGAGGTCTGGTGGGTCTGTACTATAATAGGTATACTGAGGTCAATTAGTCTTAGAAACAAACAATAGGTCTCCTTGAGACAAAAATATAGACATATCATTCTTTAAGATCGGACTATAAATACTGAATGCGCGTCAGTCAATGCACGACCCCTACGTTTGGTCAAACAAAATATTTGTTGTTGAAACTTTCTTTCAATAATGCTTCAGATTAACTGGTGTGCGGCGTCATTTTTTTTTTTTGTTTTTGCCTGTAAGGCGAGGCTGTCATTATACAGGCATGTTGTATAAATCGAAGGAAATGAGGGTGAAAATGAATTTAAAACCGAGTGAATTCATTTTAAGCAGGGACTGAAAATAAGTGTTATTTTCGAGATTTCAATTCAAAAAGTCAGGCGGAAAAAATTTGTCTTTTCGATATTTGAATAAAGCAGTGCGATGCTTGTTAGCTTAGGAATAACAACCGTAAAAGCTTTTTATTTATTTGACTTTTTTTAAAAAAGTACTATTATTTAAAAATAACTATAATTTTTTGACCAGACCAATTTTTTTTTTTTTTTTGGAAATTTGACTTTAATTTTACGGTAAAAAATAACAGTTAAAATTTTACTTTTATTTTTTCGGTCAAAAATAAAAGTTAAAATTAACTTTCAAACTTTTTTGAAAAAAGTCATAACAGTTACGGTCCCTGATTTTAAGTGTTCTATGAACCGAGTGATTTTGTAAGTTTCAAACCATTTCGAAATCATTTTAATTTCACTTTCGAAACAACTGATTGCTGTCAGTTCAGAAAATATGACAACAAATTTTATTTCTAAAAATAAAAAATGAGTGAAGTATAAGTGGCATTGACAATTATTGCTGAAAATCATACAAATTCCTTGCAAAAAAGAAAGGGTTGTACTTGCTAGATCATTCCAATCCTCTAGTAGTTCCTGATTCTATATAAGTAGCGAAGATTTATGACTTTAGTCTTGCCAATAATAAATAACTAAATTTTATACATTTACACTGAGAAAACTGACTCCTTAAAATCAAAGAAAAAAAACCAACCAAATATTATTTGCTATAATGAAAAGATCGTTGCACTAATGATTTATTCTTTGACTAAACAAGGGCTGCATCTTGGATACGAAAGACTGAAGTTCTTTGAAGCTAAATCAAAGAAAAAATCTTTGCCGTAAAGATAAAATATTAACTATAACGATTTAATTCTCTCTTAACAAGGGATTGAATGTAAAATCAACAACTTTTTTTTATTTGTTTGAAGAATAGCATCATTGTTTCAAAGACAAAGTCTGTAACTAAAAAGAATTCTTTCTGCAAAATCATATTTTTTTTTTTAAAAACACACTTATAGTTCGCAGTTACTTTGTGGGCAATTGATAGCATGTAAAAGTTCAAATTATCACTAGATTAAATCGTAGAGGAGGGGAAAAAGGAATGGGAAGGCAGGGATGGATAATAGAGAGAAAAGGTGGACATAGAAGGATAACATAAGTTATAAGAAGAGAATCAAATTTTTAATTAAAAAATTAAAATTTAACCAACTGCAGCTAGCTGCGACATTAAGGTTTCTATCAGATGGGGGCTTTCAGAAAGGCACTTAACAAAACCAATGGCAATGTCTCTGCATAAAAGAATTTTATTTTGTAAGAAATCTAAATATTTTAAGTTTTTCTTACATTTTCGTATTGGTTGCGTCTTAATCGGAAAATATCACAGTTAGACTTAAAATCAATTTCTTCGAGTGAATTCGTTTTGTAGAATATGGTATTTCACAGTAAATTTATATTTGAAAAAGAAAATTAAATTAAAACTTAAAAGTGATATGTGGAACATCAAATATCAATTTCTTAGTGATTTTATTTCCTTTTAACTCGAAAGTGAAATGCAGAACCTACCTGATAAACATAGTCTTCTACATCTATTATTAATTGCGGAATGCGGTAAAACACCTCTTTTGAGCTATCTAAATATTGCGATAGATTTTGAAGATGTGTAAGACCCAGTTTACAGCATCTATTGCTTAGGATCGAATTTTTTATATCGCATACATTGAGCTATGAGAGATATTTAATAAAGACTCAACTAAATAATATTTAAAACTAAAAGAATCTTAAAACTTGTAACGAATGTGGTATCTTCGACATAGGCAAAGTTCAAATACCCCCACACTCTATTGATGACACTATTTTGATGACGTCAGCTTGCATAGGGAATAGGCATGTTGTTAATTCAATTGAAAATTCAATCTATTTGTACCTTTTAAATGTCAAAGCTTATAGTAAAACTAAAATCTTTAGTCAATAAATTAGTTTTTATAGAATTTATGAAGGATTTGCTATTATCATGATGACACTTTGTATGAGAAGTAGAATACGCCTACTTCCATACGATTATGTCGTATTTCAAACTAAAAGTAAATATTTGATTTCAAAGCTTAAGTGCAAAACTTCAAGCAGTTGAGTGTTTTATTTTTGTAGAATTTCAGAGATTTTATTATTTTTATGACGTCACTTTGTAAGTGACCAACCAGCAAAACGTAGTTTTCATTTGATTTCGAAAAGTTGCAAGAAAATAGGTTTTTTTTTAAATCAAAGTTTATGTATTCAGATTAAACAAATTTCAAGTGGTTAGATTAATTTTTGTGGAATTTAAAGAGCATTTACCATTTTTATGACGTCACTTCACATTTTGATTTCACAAATTTTAAACAAAGAGTACCTACATATTTGGAATCAAAGCTTATGTGCAAAATTTCAAAGTTTCATAGAAATTATTTCGGAATTTTTATAGATTTTATCATTACTATATAATCGTTTTGCCTCCCATGCCTCCCATGTAGGAATGGTTTTCATTCGATATGGCTCTGCATTGTTTTTTTCCCCTAATTCCGCTTTTTCGTGCGGAATATGCGCTCTATATCCGAGCGATAATTGTGTGAATTCTGCATGCGTCATAAAATCTGGAGCTGTCATAATGATTTGATTGCTTTATTTATTATGCTTATTTTGGCAAATATAAAATCGTTGGTGGCACGTTCAACGCAAATAATTGATAGTATTCAAAAATTCACTTAAGCAATTTAAATAAATTAATTAAATTTAATTGTTACAATTAACTCTTGCTTTTTTTCGAGCGCTCGTTATAATCTTCCACTTTTACATAGACTCTGAAATAAGCAACACATACAAACTGTCGCACTTTCACTCTATGAACTTAATTTAACTTATTTTTAAAACTTTATCAAGTAAAATTAAGGTTTTCGCTTAATTACGCAACGTTTTAAAAATATTTAAGTCAATCTTTTGGATAATAATGGGTGCTTGTCAACAAATTTATAGATACATAATTTATATATTATTTTATTTCGTAATATTGAATTCTTTAATGCAAATGCCTGTTATTTTCAAGAAAAAAAAAAAACAAGAGAAACGAAATTAAATTTGTACCGTTATGGCTTTCAACATTGATGTTTTTTTTTTTGGTAACAAATTAAGTTCGTTTTTGTTTTGATTATAGAAATACTTCATTGCGTTTTTGTCAAACTAGACGTATTTAAATGGAAAAAAAGTAGCTATAACAAAGCCAATGCTCGGCCTTGACTTCAATATTAAATCTTAGCATCAGTATTGGCCATATTAAAGCATGAAGAATCAGCCAATTTCAAATTAACACAATTATTTTTTGGTAAACTAGATAAACAACTTTTCTATTCACACACATTTGTATCTGATTAAAAGACAAGTTATTTACACGCAAAGAAAAAACACGTTGATCGCCAATTTATCGCAACCGCAACTTCATTTGTCGTGCTTGAAATCGTTATTTCTTAACGTTTTAACAGATCTCATAATAAAAGTCCGTTGCGAGAAACGCGTCATTTAGTTGCAGGAAATTAATTTCGTTTGTCATAAGCGCGAGTGATTTTTATATTGCAGCAATTGAAAAATTTGTTATTCCCAACTGAAAACTTCGTTTGTTTTTCCCTTCGTTGTATAAATTACTAATTAAATTACAAATAATTGCTATTATTAAAGCAATTTGGTAATTTGCTTAATACGCGGACGGAGATAGCAACGGAGATGCGAGAGTGCTAGCCATAAGACGACGGACGGACATAGTGAGAGAGATAATTAATATAATAAATAATATTATTATAATATATAACTGGCCATTTCAGCCCTTGAAAAGACTTTGCCCGAACTTCTTATGATCAAATTGTGTTGTTCGTACTATTAAATGTTGGAGAACAATTAATCGACAACTGGACCTACTAGTTTCATGCCGACTCCGAACGGCTAATATACATATTCTCAGGAAGATTTACATGGTATTATGTTTTGAGGTTTGCCATTGTCTTTACATGGCATTATTTTTTGAGGTTTGCCATTGTCTGCAGAGAGGTAACGACCGAACAGAAAAATTAATTCAATTGAATAAATTTTCTGTGTCAAATGGAATTGAACCCGGGTTATCGGGCGTATGGGTCACGCACTCTACCCACTGCGCCACGGCCGCCACAATGATAATATATAATAATGACCGAAATAGCTTGCGGTATATTATATGTAAGATTTATTGTAAAGTTGATGACAAATAAATATTCGTTTGTGCCAAATACAACTTTCAAACGAAGTGTGAATTTTTCAGTTGTAGTAAACGTAAAATTTCTTTGGGTGTAGATTTTTAGTACATCTTTTTATGAATTACTCGTTCTCTAAGATTTCGGCATAAATTCTTTTATGACAGCAAATAAAAAGTCTCAAAATCATATAGATTATTTAAGTAGATGAAAACAACATAAATTGTCTTGATAGTTTCTTATCTGCATAGTAATAATTTCAAAATAAAATCATCCTTTGTTGACACTTGTAATGAGAGTCTAACAATTTTCTCTAACGTTTCTCATACTCCCTTATGACTCTAGAGATACTGAGTTAGAACTCGTTGGCTTCATATTTTATTTGTTAACAAGCTATTTGAATAACATTGTTTAAGTAATTGCACAAGATATATTTGTTTTTATACTTTGTTGAGGTTTGCAATAAATCAAACTGTGTCTAGGTATTGACGTGTAGAGTTACAGGTGTGTGCAGTAAAAATAAGCGCATACATTACCATTAAAAAAAAAAAATTATAGTAGACGCATTACTCCATGATTCTAAAAGTATTCTAGAACCTTTTGGATTCTATTCGTTATGCTCCAAGAATAAACTAAATTAATTTATCTTCATATTTTAAATATTCGCCATTCACTAAAAATGTTCAATAAATCTAAAAAAAAAAACTTACAATTTACAAACTTACAAGAAATATAATCTATGCAAGTAAATGTTTGCACAGACCAGACTCTAAATAATAATGGAAAAATACAAGATATCAAGCAATAGGCCACAAAATAATTGATACGTTGTAGTGCATGACTGCAGCGAGCTGTATAATTATTTCTATAGCAAGCATTGCTTAAAAATGTTGTGTGTCGCAACAGTGGCGAAAGGTACGGACAGACTTGCGGACATTTGTTCACAGACAAGAGACAAATTTTTTCATACGTAGAACTCTTGCTGCGCATCTTTATCAACTTTCGACTTATAAATAGTTCAAGCTTGGAAAGAGCAATATACGAAGAAAAAGTGAGCAATCCTATTATACTCATATTATACTTGATAAACAAATACGTATACTTGATAAGCAATAAACAAAAAAAGACTAGTACTCCTTTTACTCTATTTTTAGTTCTTACTACGAGAGATTTTTTATTTTAGAAAAAACCTTTGTTTCACTTTTGTTAAGTTAACTTTTAAATTTCTAATGGAGTAGACGATACCGTATAATGGAAATATTCTTTTGGAAAATATCAATTCGGTCCCACATGGGCACAATTTTTCATTTTTTGTTTAGTTTTTTTCTTAAATAAGTAGATGAAAAAATGTCTGCGAACTATATGATTTACAAGATTAAATAAAAGGATCGACGGTACTTCATGACTACTTTTAAAATCGGCTTAAGTGCGAGTACTCCGCATTCAATAAAACACATTTGAGGTATTCACACTGACTTGGGTAGTTGGGTATGGGTAGATTAAGTACTTTTGATAATTGCGAGCACCCTAAATTGCAAGGGAGTATTTTGACAAACATTTGTTTGCAAAGGTATTCGATATCAAAACTTTGGCTTGTATGGTCCAAGTTTTTTATTGGAAATACATCATCAAATAGTAACTAAATTCTGAATTTCAATATTTTGTGATTTTTACTTCCATAGTTATTCGATATCAAAAATTGTAATAATATGGGCGAAGCCACACCCCCTTGTACAATGATCGTCTCAGTTTTCTAGTAAATAAAGATTACCAAGTGGTAACTACATACTGAGTTTCATTATTTGGGTGGTGGCATGCCCACTTGCCCAATGCTTACTCAATTTTTCCAGTTAAAGGACAAGACTAAATAGTACCTTCTTACCGAGTTTCATTGATGTGTGACTAATAGTTGGAAAGTTATACTAAAAATTTAGACAGCCGAAAAAGTGCCACGGCCTTTTTACAGCGCCCATAAAATTTTACCAATGGAACGGCACATATAAATCGAGGCCGAATACCTAATTCCAATGCTGTGTGACCTATAATTCAGGTGCCACGCCCCCCTTTTAAAATGCTCGCTGTATCACTTGTAATTAGTTTACTTTGTTTTTATTTATTGTCAGTTACATGATTGCCTATTTTTGCAAAAGGTGGTTACATGGAAAAAGTACTCAATTTTATAAGAAGTCAATCTACCAAACAAGTCAGGTGGTCAGCTAGAGTAGATTGGTAGATGAGCACTCGGGTACAATGGTACTTGGGTACAACTTTTGGAAACTTTTGGAAAAAACACAATGTATGGCATTATCCAATAACTGCCACCTAACTACCCAAGTCAATGTGAATACCCCTATTGTAAAATAAAAGAAGAAAATACAAAGGCATTGAAGAAATAAGAAGTCATTCATTCATTGCAATTCTCCAAGACTACGAGGGTTACTATTGATATTTCTGGCCTTGGCAATAGTAAGTGCCAACGCTTACCATCTGACATTTCCGTTGGAAACTTGACATTGTTTTGAAGCTTGACCCTTCTTCCGAACATTTTGCTCTTTGAGCGCGATTTGTCTTCTTGTTTAAAGTTACATGAAAAATTCATTCGGGCAAAAAATGGAATAAACTCGTGAACATTTTCATGTTATTATTTTTCATAACTTTCGACGTGGGTTATCTGACTGTAAAAGAGATTTGTACGCGTTGGATCCCATACAATTTGACAAACGATCAAGCACAAGTCCATTGGTGTAAGGAAATGTTGAAAAAATACGATCAATGTAGATCAAGGGCTGAGTATAACATCTTCACAGGTGGCGAATAAAGAATTTATGCATATGATCCCGAAACAAAACAGCAATCGACTGTATGAGTCTTCAAAACGAACTAAATCTAACAAAAGTTATTCGGGGAAGAATTACATCGAAGTAAATGGTTGCTTGTTTTTTCGGTATTGCTGGTCATTCGGTGACAGTGGCGATAGAACAAAGTAGGACTGTGAATAATGAATAGTACACGACCATTTGTTTGCCACAACTCATCGGAGAAATTCGGAAAAAGTTGAAAAAGTTGAAAAAGATGGGAATTATTCTGCATTATGACAATGCAAGCTTTCACACATCTGCGCAAAGACCTTTTTGAACAGCCTACAAAATCTAATTGATGGGTCATCCGCGGAACAACCTTGATTTGGCACCTAATGATTTTTTTCCCATAAATAAGAAAAATGAAAACATACGTGAATAACGTTTTTCGACACCCGAAGAAGCGATTTGTTATTCGAAACGTTTCTATTGGAGTTTCTTTTGGAGTTACCTCAATCGGAGTGGTAAAAGTGCTTCCAAAATTGATTCAAACTCATACAAGCGTCTATTGATCATGAGGGAGAATATTTTGAGAAACAATAAAACAGATTTCAATCTTAAAAATATCTTTTTCCGTTATTAGGCCAGAAATATAAATAGCAACCGTCGTACTCTCAGGCTGGTACTTTTTCCAATGGGATATATTGAGATTAATTCTCGTATTTATTTTGGATGAGAAATCCAAGGAAAGTGATAATATTTTTTCCCTTCTTTTTCGTATTCTTCGTATTTATTAATTTAGAGATAATTTTATTTTACAATTCTTTTCATTATTAATTCTTGCTTTTGCTTTTTTGTTTTTTTGTAGCCCTTGCAGTATCCCAAATCCGTTGGATTCATCATCAGCAATGAGTTCTGTGAACGTTTTAATTACTATGGAATGCGCAGTAAGTAGCCCACAAATCATTTTATTGACTGAGCTGGAGCTATTATATTTCTCTCTCTCTCTGTCTTACATAGCAATTCTCGTGCTCTATCTTACACGTAAATTGCACTACGATGATGACACCTCGACGGTGCTCTTTCACGTGTTCACCATGTTGGTGTATCTGTGTCCGCTGATAGGAGCCATCATTGCTGACAGCTGGTTGGGCAAATTCAAGACTATTCTATATCTATCGGTCGTTTATGCAATCGGAGGCGTTATTGTTGCACTCGGTGCGATGCCGGTGCTGCATCTACCGGTGAAGTAAGTAGGAACACACATTATTTTAAGCAGTATTTTTATATGTGTATCTCTGCCGTTCTCTTTTCTCTTCAGAGAAGCCACGATCTTGGGTCTCATACTAATTGCCATAGGTACGGGCGGCATAAAACCGTGTGTCTCCGCCTTTGGTGGAGACCAGTTTCGCATACCTGAGCAAGCTAAGCAGCTGGCGACATTCTTTTCGCTCTTCTACTTTGCGATCAATGCAGGCTCCATGATCTCTACCTCGATCACACCTATACTACGCGAGGATGTGCACTGTTTTGGCGACAAGGATTGTTTTTCGCTGGCTTTTGGCGTGCCTGCAGTACTGATGTTACTCTCGGTGGTCATATTCGTGGCCGGCAAACGCTTGTACGTCATGAAGCCCCCAGCCGGCAACATGATCTTCGGAGTGTCCCAATGCATATCGGAAGCCATCAGCGGTTGGCGAAGCGAACGCAAAACAAATCCACGTAAGCACTGGCTGGATTATGCAGAGCCTAGCGTTGGTCAAAAGATGGTAGCCGACACCAAGACGTTGCTAAAGATTCTAGTCTTATATTTGCCATTCCCCGTTTTCTGGGCACTCTTCGATCAGCAAGGCTCACGCTGGACCTTTCAGGCCACACGCATGGATGGCGAATTGTGGGGCTATACCATCAAACCGGATCAGATGCAGGTCATTAATCCGCTGCTCATCTTGGGCTTTATTCCCTTATTCGACTACGTGCTGTATCCAATATTGGGCAAGTTCGGCATAAAGCGTCCGCTACAAAAATTGACGCTCGGCGGTCTCTTGGCTGCTAGTGCATTTGCGCTCTCTGCATTTGTTGAGCTCAAGCTGGAAGCTGTTCAGCCTATAATGCCTAGTCACAATCATGCACAGGTGCGCATCTACAATGGCAATCCCTGCGCCTATCGCTTCACCACCGATGTGCCGATGAAGGACTTTAACACACGCACCACCATCGAGGCACTTGGTTTGTGGGAGGAGAAGCAAGTATTGACACCACATGAGATGAGCTATAAATTCAAAGCCACCTCATCGAGCAAAGATTGTCCGAGCATAAGTGGCAAACTTATTCTGGAACCTCGCAAGGCCACGAGCTATTTTATCATTGATGATCGTCTAGAGGAATTTGAAGATTCACCGCAGAAGCATAAACAAGGTGATCCCATCGTTCGTATGCTGTTAAATGTGCCCGATGAGGACGGGGAGATCATGCTATGTGATCCGGCCAACACGGTGACTGAGGTTAACAACTGCAACACCACACAAACTGTGACGGTGCTACGTGGCGACAGTCAGCTGAGTATAGGCGGGGAGGATGTGACCAATGTGACGACTAAAGTAGGTGGTGTCTATGCGCTGATGATGCACGGCAATAAGTCGACGGGTTATGTGAGTAGTTCTAGAATTATCTTCAAAGTGACTTTACTGAATTATATCCTCTCTTTCGTCCGCAAACAGACAACCCAAATGCATGTCATCACAGAGCCCAACTCAGTGCACATGATGTGGCAGCTTCCACAAATTATTGTCATCACGGCCGCTGAGATTATGTTCTCCGTGACCGGTTTGGAATTTTCCTTCACACAAGCTCCACAGAGCATGAAGTCAGTGCTGCAAGCTTGTTGGCTGCTCTCGGTTGCTATTGGCAACATGTTGGTCGTGGTCATTGCCGAGCTTAAGTTCTTCGAATCACAGGTTAGATAGCAATTCATAATCTCATCGTCTTCCTTAACTTATATGCTACTCCTTCTAAACTCTAGGCTGCTGAATTTGTGCTTTTCGCTGGTTTGATGGTCATCGATATGTTTATCTTTATGCTGCTTGCCATGCGCTACAAATATGTGGAACATGCCGATGATCCAGAATTTGGACAGGTTGTCATATCCGTGGAGAATGCTGGCAAAGGTGAAAATGGTGGCAAAGGTGACAAAATGGGCAACGGTGATAACGCTGATAAAAATAAGCCACACGAAAATTTCAAGAATGGCATTTCCAATGAGGCCTATGTGGATGAGCACTAGTCGCAGCCTGTTTCTGATCTCGCGCTCACTCTCTGTGATGTACTTAAGAAATTTTATACTGCTATTGAAGAGTATTACTTTGCTCTTCTCATCTAGTGTAAATGTTTTTTATTTTATTGTTAACAATGAGAATGTTTTAAATCAATTTGGTTTGTTCCAGATTTTATTATTTTTATGATTTTATTATTTGAATGCTTTTATTTTTTCGTGCTTTCCTTGTATTATACATTTAATTCTTATGTTTTTTTACTATCTCTACATAACATAAGTTAATAAACACTTGTATCTCTTTTATATACATACATTTTATACACAATAGCATAAGTCGTTTTAAATCAATTTTTGTAAATCGTTTGCAATTTTTTATTTTTATTATTTTTGTCTATTTTTATATATTTTAATATGTTTATTTTGTAACATTCTCGCCAATTTGTATAAAATTGTAAATGATTTGACTGTGTAAATATCTAGTTAATCATCTTAATATGTAGATATATTTGTATTTTATACATAAGCTTAATAAATTAATTGCCAAAATTTATCAGAGGATTTGTTACAATCTTTTATAATAAAACTATTTAAAAAAAATTAATCCAAAGCTCGTTTAACACTAAAGATGAAATTTGCATTGAATACAGATTAGATAACAAACAAAAAACTAACTCGTTTGCGACCCAATTTGTATCTCTGGTTATTCGATCCAATGATATATATGGACATAAGACCGTATCGAAGAAAGAGTACGACGCACATCATCTTATCTGAAGAAAATTTCGATTAGATGATGGTCGCGCATTTAAGTTTTTCTTAATATCTTCGGCATTTACAGTCCGATCTTAAAGACTCGAAAATTTAAAAAAAAAAGAGTAAGGTTTGTAAACTAAATCAAGGAAGCCATTTGAAAGATATTGTGTTCCATACATAATGTATCTAATTTATTTTTTTTTTTATTTATTTATTTGCAATCTGTCAAAAATAACAATAAGCAAATGTATTCACATATAAATAATATAACAGTACAATAATATAAAATAATATAACACTCCAATGAGTATAACTATATAAACACAAGAAAGTTTTACATCTTCAGTTAGTTACTTCAGGACATTATATAATACATTATGTACATATGTAATATTAACAGATTATTTTTATTTGAATATGTGTATTACTTAATTAACGATGAGGTAAATCCAAGACATGGTAACGTTTCAGTCTTCTTGTTGATAAACTATTATCTAAAAGAGCTATAGCTAATATGTTACTATGACTTTCGAGCCGGTTAATGTATCCTTCACAAAAACTTTTAATTTCAGACTTGGAGCACTCCAAGATAATCGTTACCAAGGTAAAAATTTTATATTTAAAGATATCGGATCAAATACTATTATTTATGGCAAAGATTTAGCCTTAGTTAAGTGTGTAATTTTTAAAAAATTCAAAATAAATGGTAATCTGAGATATTTTTCACTTTAAAGTTAAGTATACTACGAAAAATATTTTTCATTTTTTAAATAGAACAATACTGTAAGCACCATTTTATGCGTCAATTAATTGTCAGTAAAAATATTAAAGTGGAATATGAAGAAAAATTGATGAAGGTAACAGCTAGTTGTTGTTATTCAATTTAAGAAAATAAGCGGAAGCGATATTTAAGATTTGTAAACTTGCTACGTTATTTGTAACACCCGTCACAAAAAAACAACAAATAGTTGTGTCAGTACAAAAGTTCCAATCCAATTTAGGTGTAACTTTACAAAAGTAAGGTTATGCTTGCAGCTTATTAATTTCCAATGTTATTTTTTCTCATTGTTTTTGCAGATCGCCAATTTAACTCGATAAAATTGTGTAACACTCGTCACAATTTTTTTTTTCTTAACTATTTCACCTCGATAGTTAGGTAAGATTTGTGTATATTTGAATAGTTTTGTTCAGGGTTTAAATTGCTTTCAGCAAAACAGCAAAAGCAACGAAAATTTTGCTGCGTAGTGCTACCTAAAGTTTTTCAAGACAAGCGTATACTGCTCATTTTGCTTTGCTTTCTGAATCTTCGAAAGGCTAAGCAAAAGCAGCAGCACTAAAAAGAATTTGTTTTGCTGCGTAGTGCTATGAAAGCATAAGAAATTATTGTAGTGCTTTGATTTTCATTTTGCTTTTCTAATTTGTCGCAGCACTACGAAAGCAACAACTATGCGCTTTTCTTCGTTTTGCTTTCGGAAGCATTTTATTTTCATTCGTTTGGCTTTCGGGATTTACTTGTCATCGTTTATATGCTGTATTTCAGAGACGCATGTTTTTGTATATTGTTGTTTGTATAATATGCGCACTTGTACGCAGTCGCGAATGCTTAGTGTTGTTTTTGTTGTGTGTAACGGTTTTGTTAATGCAATAACATGAGTTTTAAAGAGATCGCAGAAATAAATTTAGTAGCGCCTATTTGGAATTTAAAGATATATTTAAAAATAATAGCTAAGGTGTGCATTGTCAGAAACATACTGTAAAAAATTATTTTCTGTGTCACTTACACATACTTTATGCACTTATAAAAGGTGCGTTTTTAAATTATAAACGCGATCATTTTTTAATGTTTGTTTGGATATATGTATTACATGTTGCAATACATTGCTCTTTGTTATTATCAAAATAGTTCCAAATTATTTCGTTTTGCTTGCGAGGCATTTTTATAAAGTGTAAATTAAGAACCGTACACTTAACCGATAAAAAACTTGCAACTTATGCACAATAAGGATAACGCTGAACTGAAAATCAACTTAAACAGCAATAATGTCTTTAACAAATTTCAACAAACAACAAAATCGTTTTTGCTCTATCTCTAAAAGTTCAAGAACGATTTTTGTATGCGCATCCAAATTTATTTCTGCAATCCCTTTAAAACTCATGCAATAACGAAACCGTTACACACAACAAAAACAACACCTAGCATTCGCGACTGCGTACAAGTGCGCATATTATACAAACAACAACGTACAAAAAGACATGCGTCTCTGAAATACAGCATATAAACGATGACAAGTAAATACCGAAAGCCAAACGAATGAAAATAAAATGCTTAAGAAAGAAAAACGAAGCAAAGCGCATAATTGTTGCTTTCGTAGTGCTGCGACCATGGTGTAATTAACAAGGTGGTAGTGAATTTTCAACCTCTCTCACAAAAATGAACTCTCGATCTGTCAAAAACAGCTGAATGCATATTTTAATCAAAACATAGTTTGTGAAATTTCTGCTTATTGCGAGAGTATAATTTGATTGATTATAAACGTACAAAAAATATGGATAAGAATAAAAAATTGCTGAGACGCTGTGCGTGACGGACTGAGCTGGCTCGCGTTGTAAATAAAGCAAAGCTATTTGCCAATAAAAAACCAACAAATATTAAACTTAACCTCAAATTGATTAATCTACTTTTCCGGCAGCTCAAGATATTACAATTATAGTGTGTTTCCATATTCGGCTATAGTATTTCACAGTTTCAATAATCTTTATGAAAATCAAACAAAACTACATATAATTGCATTTTTTCTTATTAGTTAGAGCTACCACTAGCAAGCAAACAAAACAAATAACGATTTGACACTTACCAACAAGTCCTCTCTTTATGTCACAATTTTTTGACAGATTCAGCAAAATTGAGTGTGTGGTGAAAAATTCACTACCACCTTGTTAATTACATCATGGCTGCGACAAATTAGAAAAGCAAAATGAAAATCAAAGCACAAAACTAATTTCTTTTGCTTTCGTAGCACTACGCAGCAAAAAAAATTCTTTTTAGTGCTGCTGCTTTTGCTTTGTCTTTCGAATATTCAGAAAGCAAAGCAAAATGAGTACAATTTTTTTTGTGATAGTGCTTTCTGCTTTGGCTGTTGCTGTTTGATTTTCAATAAGCACAGCAAAGTAAAAGCAAAAGCAATTGAACGTTTTTAAGTTTTTTAAACACTAGTTTTGTTGTTCTTTCATACCCTACACATATTAATGTTACATAGGTTGACTTTTAAGGGTTGAGGTATACCAACACTAATGTGAATATGTCAAATTTGACATTGTCATCTTAAAGTTTAACATTTTTAATGGTGAAAATGGTCAGAACGTTTTGTCATACGAGTGCTATTTGTGTTGTTTACAGATACTTGGAACATTCATCTTGGTAAAAAATGGAATTAAACCGTGAACATTTTCGTCCGATGATTTTCTACGACTGGATTAAACCAACAACATTGTCCCGATAAAATCGCATCGATTTTTGGCTGTTGTACTACAAAAAGTTTCACTGCTTCGTTAAGTGTCAACAAGCACAGTTTTTGCAACACAAAAAAGAATCAACTACAGGCACTACAGCTCTATTGCAAGTTAATTTTACCGAGAACTACTCTATAATTTCGCAAGATGAAATTCAGAGTGTATACTGGTTGGTTGCAATATAGCACTAAATGTATATTATATGTTATAATAAGCTCCGGTCCCTTTCATGACTTTCATGAAGATTGAAAAGTTTTTTATCTCGAAATGACTAAAATATCAATATTTAGTGATGGATGCGCAGCTCAATTCAAAAATAAATTCTCTTTATCTAACATAGTAACATAGTTTCAGTAAAGAAGATTCGATACTGCGTCGATACTGATTAAGCATTTTTCGCAACGGGAACTAGATTATGGTGTGATGGTAAGCGTAGATTATGGGGTGTCACGAAAGCTCGACAAGTGAATTTCAAAAATGTATTCGATTGCTTCGATTACGTCGCCAAAGACCTAAAAGGCATTAGAGACCTATACGTAGACAGCGCAGACGTCAATATAATAAAGGAAGTTCTTCTAAAGAGGTGTGAAACTTTAAAACCTATACTGCAAATTCAAAAAAGTCATTAGTTTATGCACTTGTGTGGAAATAACATTGCATACGGAACAACAGCATATTCCAAACAACATAATATTGCAATATTTGAAGATACCATATCATGTGATTGTCTCCTTTAATTTGATCAGTCTTAAATTTGTCTTTATTTTTCTAGTGTAACACTCGTCACAATCTGTGTAACACCCGTCACACATTACAATTGTAATAAAAACCTCCAAAACGTATTTTTAATTTTTTTTTTTTTTTAATACAGGTTTAATCGTGAAAGATTATTTAATTGATAGTAATTAAAAGACTTTTTTTAACAATTCTAGTTTGGCTGAATTTCACAAACATTCAAAGTGAAGCCAGATTTTTCAATGCGTGCTCGTAACACCCGTCACAGGTTCTTTTATAAAAATTACACAAACATTGACCATGATTTTGAAAGATATTTTTCCATGTATGGATTGACAAGCATTAAAGCAATTTTTTATGACTGCAAAAAATTTAAATACTTTTATGTATGCTAAAATATTGATATTGTAAGGCGTGCAAATGTAACACCCGTCACCGTGGAATGTTCCACTTGACAAAAGGAATGCTTAAGTCAAGTGGATTTGATTAAGCTTAAGGAAGTGGATTTGATCATTACGTACAAACCATAGTGCATTAACAATGCTTCTCAATATTTTCGATTGATAGCGTTGCAGAATCTCGATATTTGAGTTGCTTGCTGTACCCCATAATTGAATACCGTAGGTCCAAACTGGTTTTAAAATTACTTTATACAGCAAAACCTTATTCTCTAAGCTTAACTGCGAGTTTTTACCAAGGATCCAATACATTTTTTTTTTTTGTTTTGATATTGAGTTGTTGTTGTTTAGACTTGATATGATTCTTCCAGGTAAGTCTGCGGTCAAGATGAAGTCCAAGATATTTCACGTTATCGCATTGGCGTATTTGCAAGCCATTAAGTGTGACAGATGGGCAGTTACCTTTTCTTAAGGCAAAAGTTACTTGTACACTCTTATCAGAGTTAACCATGATCCTCCATATCTTCCACCATACTTCAATTTTGTTAAGTTCGGCTTGTATTAGGGCAGATGCCTCGGCAGGTGTTGCACTAATTGCTAATATGGCCGTGTCATCTGCATAAGTTGCTATGGAAACATCATCAATTACTGGCAAGTCAGCTGTGAATAAAGTATAAAGAACTGGCCCCAAAACGCTTCCTTGAGGGACACCAGCATTAATTGAACATATCTTTGAGATTTCTCCATTTATTTTTACGTAAAAGCTACGTTTACTTAAGTATGAGTTTAGTACCATAAAGTAGGGGGCGGGAAAAAGTTTTTTTATTTTATATAAAATTCCTGGATGCCAGACCCTGTCAAAAGCTTGCTGAACGTCTAAGAACACACCATTACAATTTTTTTTTTGTTTTCTAGCGCATCAGTTATTAAATTGACGATTCTGTGGCATTGTTCGGGAGTACCGTGTGCACTTCTGAACCCAAACTGATGTTCAGGTATAATAGCGCATTCTTCCAAGACCGGTAACATTCCTCGCAAGAATATTTTTTCAAATATCTTCGAGAAGACTACCAGCAAACTAATCGGGCGGTAGGATGAAATCATGTCTTCAGACTTGTTGGGTTTTTGAATCATGATAACTTCGGCGCATTTCCATTGGGTTGGAAACTAATCAAGTCTTACGATGGCATTTAAAATTGGGGTTAAGAAAACAATGCCCTTTCCTGGTAATGAACAAAGTACTTTATTTATATCTAATTTATAATTCAATAAAAATGTAACCGCCCTCCGGATTTGTCATCAAATTGATGATATTTCTGACATAAATTGCTTTTATCCTTTGTTTTAATGCCCAGTTATGGATGTAATATAATTCAAAAATTTTAGTTTTTTTTTTTTAATTAAATAAAGACGAATTCAATCAAAACATAAAAAAATATGTATATAATGGTGTTTTATTTCAATATGAAAACTTGAATTTTTACAATTTGATGACACTAATAATATAATCAAAAAAAATAATTCGCGTGAGGGTTAAGATACATCGCAATAATTGTTTGTTTTATTCAAAAAACAAATCTTATAATCTTTGTTGATACACCCTCTATAAGCGTTTAGGTTAGAGTCTAGGCTGAGCTATGGAAAGCAATAGGCGCATTCACAATGGCTGTCAACTTCAGGCAGTTATCATTTTGTGACATTCATGCATTAACTAATGCCTACTTTTAGGCTACTCTTACCATATGCCGATAAGCAGTGTTAAAGTAGATAAACTGATATTATGGAAATGATTAAAGTTTCACTAGAAAAGGTGAGTGCAACAAATATATTTTCTTATTTTAACCCTTATATGCACCGTGTATCTTTAAAGATACAACCATTCCAAAAACTCCTACGGCTATATTTTTGGAATGATTTTTTTCAAATCGGTTCTATATTATTTAGAATATTTTAAGTCTTAAATAAAAAAATTTTTACTTCTAAATTATGAACAAAGTCAAAAAACAATTATTTTTTAAATTAAATAAACACTACTTTTAACAGTTTAACTTCTAGGAACAGATAAATAATTTTGATAAGGAAAATATGCTGACTGCTTTCAAAACATGTCCAAGACATGTCAAAACATGTCACTTTAGTGATTTTAAGTGGTTCGAAAAAATGTCGATCATTTGGCACCTCACTGGGTCACTTTAGATGGTTGTATCTTTAAAGATACAGTGTGCACTCCCTGCAGTTT
This sequence comes from Pherbina coryleti, assembly GCA_943735915.1. Taxonomy (NCBI): domain Eukaryota; kingdom Metazoa; phylum Arthropoda; class Insecta; order Diptera; family Sciomyzidae; genus Pherbina; species Pherbina coryleti. The sequence continues at coordinate 30,297,741 of OX030951.1, forward strand.
TTGATAATTTTAACTTTTTAAAATTAATCTTCTTATATATAAAAATGAAATGCGTGTGCGTTAGTCTTGCTAAGGCTCAGAAACGGCTTGGCCGATTTTAATAATTCTTTTTTTGTATTGTTTGCCTTAATAGAGATGTGGTTTAGAAAAAAAGAAAATTACAAAAAACTCGAAGGAACAGCGGAAAAATCAAAAAATCGAAATTGGTAATTTTGTATGGGAATTGCCACATCAGACTACTTTAAATAGCCAACAAATCTTAACGACTAGACGGATTTAACTCAAATTCGGCATACACATTACTTGAAGCCTAAATTAGGTTATGGCATACTTTGTTTTGACCACGCCTCTTCCACCTCTTTTTAAGAAACGTAAATTATCCTACTAGCGTACTATTATTAGCAAAACTGTTCGTCTAATTAATTAAAAGAAAATTCTGTTATTTTAACACCAAAAAAATTCACATATCTTCAAAATTGCACAAAATTTCAGTACAGCGTCTTTTTCTAATAACATCGTTTGTTTAGAATAACAAAAAACTATCATTCAATTTCTTTTCGTTGATAAATTCAATTTAAGCACTTTATAAACCCTATTTGAAGAAAGCTCCAACATATTCACTTTTTACTCAAAAAAGGACACAAAAGCTGTCATTTCAATAAATAAAAAAAAAAATTATTTGTTTGCCCATTGTGAGGATCGACCCTTAGACCACCTTATGACTTAAAAACTGATGGTTGAGCTGACTATTTTTATTCAAATTGAAATGTACTACAAAAATTTCCTAATAGAATTTGCAATAAAATGATATGACAGCACAATCTTATCAGCACAATCAATCGAATTATAGCAGCCTTTTATATTTTTCTTAGACAAAAACAAATCGTGTTTTTCATCTTATTCTTATCTTCTATCTTTCTATCTTCTAAATATATAAATATCAATTGCCGTGTGTTAGTCTTGCTAAAACTCGGAAATGGCTCGGACGATTTTAATAATTTTTTTGTTTGCCTCAAAACTGATTTGGTGTAGGAAAAAAGAAAATAAGGAAGAACCCAAAGCGAAATAATCGAAAGAATTGAACTCGGAAATGGCTCGGCCGATTTTAATAATTTTTTTATTTGCCTCAATACTGATTTGGTGTAGAAAAAAAGAAAGTAAGGAAGAACGTAAAGCGAAAAAATCGAAAAAATTGATATTTGTAATTTTTTGTGTCGTACAGTGTTCATTACAACTCCAAGGAGAGGACGAGCCTGACATAGGTTTACGAAGTCAGTCAAATGCTCAGCGAGCTAATACACGTGTAAGCCACACAGCAGCGAGTGACAGATAATGAAAACAATTAGATTGTCATGTCCGAATAAGTGTCATATATAAACAAAACAGAGTGGCATACATTAGAACCCTTTTTTTTGTTTTTTTTTTTGTGTTCGTTTCCGCACAAGGTAGCTTTTAACAGCAAAAAAATTTGAATTTTCTTGGAAAAATCGATGTTCCATACATTTTGTATGGAAAAATAAAAATAAAAAAAACTCGATTTTAATTTCATAATTCAAAATTCAATTTCTACACAATTACATTCGTTCAAATCAGTTGTTTGTGTCCAGAAGAAGCAACCAATTATCGAATAGTGTTCCTGAATTCATTGGTTTGCAAGGATTACCACCACATAATGTACCACTGAAGGTTGGATCTGTTATTATCATGCTTCGGAGCCTCAATCAAATTCTGCAAGGGAACAAAATTGGTCGTGAAGCAACTCAAGAATAATGTTTTTCAAGCAAAGATGAACGCATTTGAGTAGGCCAATTCAAAGGTGAGGAAGTGCACATTCCAAGAATTCAATCAATGAATCACAACGCCAATCTTTCGAATTAATTATGTCACTGTGAGCTGGATTAAATCAAATCTATACTTATTTTATACCTTAAGAATAAAAAGAACATACGAGTAATAACATAATATATAATGTATATAAAGATAATGGAGCGCAAAGCAGTACGATCATATAAAGAGAGAGAGAGAGAGCAAGTAGACTATGCAAATGCAGCTTATTTTACACCTGTAGCATGGAGGTACATTCAGTTTTTTAGATATAAATAAGCGGACGGAAGTTCCGCTCACAAAATTATATGGAAACAATATAAATGTTGCTCATATAAATGTTAGTGCAAAACAATGTATGTTTTAAATTATTTGTAAAAAATGTATGTCTATAACTATTAATCTTGAATTCCCAAGCTTCTTGCATGGCTTACAATATATGACATGTTCGCGTGTTGGAAAGCATCCATCTTTGTTTACTTTTGCTAATGTTGTCTATCAAATAGCATTGAAATGATCTGACATGTGATTCCCTCAACCTCCTTACCTTCCGTGTAAATAAGGGATATTAGAGTGATTCATTCAATCAATAATTGAAATACGATTGGCACCATTTGTTATCAATCGTGAATGTTCGATACAAAATTAATTTCGGGTGGGATCGTGATTGCTCGGAATTATTTCAATAAAAAAATTAATTCAGGGCGGGACGAAGTTTGAATGTCCCTCTTCAAACCAATGGTCCTCTAGTGAATTAATAAAAATTTCATAACACATTTCTATTATTTTGATATATATTAATAGGGATTTTAGATGTGGGTAAATTCACATTGAATCTTTATAGATACAACTACTTTTTTAAAAAAAATTTTTAAAAAAAAAAATTTTCAAAACTAAAAACGCTGTTTTTATTTTTACTCAATTTTACATTAAATATATTTTTTCGGTAAAATTCGGTCGCCTTGTGCATTTAAGGGCTAAAATCCTTGTTGAAACACCCTCTATAAGCGTTTCGGTTAAAGTCCACTGTGCAAAGCAATTGGCGCATTCACAATGGTTGTCAACTTTAGCTAGTTACCATTTTGTCACATTCGTGCAGTTACTAATGCCTACTTTTAGGCTACTCTTACTATTAATCGATAAGCAGTGCTAAAGTAAATAAACTGATGTTATGGAAACAAGGTTTAGAGCTTCAATCGAAAAGGTGAGTGCAACAAATAAATTTAACTTATTTTTTTAACCGACTTGAAAAACGAGGAGGCTCTCAAGTTCCCTTGGTTTATTTTTTTTTCTAAATGTGTGTTCATCGATAACTCCTAAAGCACTTGTCGATTACCGTAAGTTTTTGTCAACAGTCAGAGACCATGGACATGGAGGTACCCATCTTAAAAAAGTGGGAGGTATTCGACAACTAGGCGTGTCGATATTAGAATAACCCTGTGTCTCGGTTAATATTGACACTAGGGTAGTGAAATTAAGTATAAGGCTAGTCACAATTATTACAAATTGCGATCAAGAAAGTGGGCATTATTCGACTTAGAAAATATTAGAAAAACATTGTATCTGGTTAACATTGACACTATGGTACTGAAATTTAGTACAGGGGTAAGCACAATTATACAAATTACATTCAAGAAAGTGGGCGTTTTTCGAATATAAGTGGGCAATATTAGAAAAACACTGTATCTTGAATAATATTGGCACAAGGGTTATCATCTTGGGCTTACAAGAATGGATACTATTATAACAAAACACCTCAAGAAAGTAGGCTGGATTTGAAACATAGGAGTGTCTCTATTAGAAAAACACTGTGCTTCAGTTAATATTGACACAAGGATACTAATATTTAGTTCGCTAATAGGTGAGTAGGTGGATAGATAGGATCTGGTGGGTAGCTGTTGGGCATTATAAATGGGCAAATATGGGCATTCATTATGGGCATTCATAGTGTGTGTTACTTTAAGGAAATTACTGTCTATTGGCTAATATTAATTTTTGGGATCTAAAATTTGGTACAGCGCTAGTTTGAATCATTAAAAAAGTACGATCAATACTGTGAGCGAGATTCGAAAAAGGCCTTGAAACTTTAATAAAAATGGTAAAGAAGTAGAAATTGAAAATAACCCATAAACTATCAGAAATTAATAAAACAAATTTTTTTAAAAACAAAGTTTAATATTTTAAATATTCCTAGAGATAAATATTACATCAAATTTATCACATTCTCTAAAAACGAAGAAATAAAAACTTTATAATAAAAAACCGACTTCAAAATCACTACAAAGTAAAAACTTATTTTAAAATCATAATTGTTATAATAATTTTTTATTTAATTTATTTAATTTATTTATTAAAATTATTTGATTTTAGTACTTATTTAAAGATTATTTTTACTTTGTAGTGATTTTGAGGTCAAAAATAAATTTTTGATAATATTATTCAAATTTTTATTTATTGATTAAAAAATTGAAGAATATTCTTATTTAGAAGGCTTATCATAGACATATCGTATACGGTTCTGAAAAAAAACTACACATCTTCTGACTCTCATAACATCTTTACACCTTTGGTATCATTTCAAATTCAAATATTTGATACAGCATTTCGCCTTAAGGGGGCATATAGGTTACAAATTTAATAAAAAAAAAAAAAAAATATTTTTTTCGGGAATTTTTTTTCATAGAAGGAAAAAAGATATCTTTTTCAAATTTTGAACATATATTTATTAACATTTATGGAATAAAAAAGAATTTTTTCAGAGTTTTTTAAGCGGTTTTTGACGTTATTTGATTGTTTTTAAAAAAATTCCAAAAAATTGACGGTGTGCAGAATAGCACCTGGAACATCTGAGGAACATCTGAGGAAAAAAAACCAAATTAATCCTTGTTTATGTGGATATCGCCTGAACTAGGATTATATTTTTCCGCCGAAAAAAAAACAAAATGGGGGCCATTTGAAAAAAATTCGATTTTCGAGGTTACAAAATCGATAGCCATTTTGTTTTTTTTTTTCAAAATCCTAAGTTTCTTTAAATTAAAACCCACTGTCATAATATTACTTATCACTTCCCTTGATAACGGCATTACTTTCCCTTTTCAAATCATACATTTTCGTTTGTTTTTTTTTTTTTACAAGAGGTTAAATAGTAAGAATGAACACACGGCATATTTAGAAAACAGAAACATTGCATTACAAAGGCTTTTATATTAAATTCATAAATTTGTAAGTATTTTTGCAATTTCTATCACTATATGAACAGGCTTTACTTTACAAGCTATTTTTAACATTTAAAACAACGATTTATACAGTTCTAAGACTCGAATGCCTCGGGTATTTACGAGTGCCAACAATTTTCTCTTGACTTTGGAGACAAATTAGCATGGTTTGAAGTGATCAAAGTGATTTCGCTGTGTTTCCGATTCATGTGTATTCTTGAGTTTTATTTTGAAGTAAAATATCAAAACACAGAGCGAAAATGTACTAAAAACAACGGAATCATAGCGAGCACATCGAGTGCATCTTACGTTTTCTTAAAGGCAACACACACTTAGAGCGTAAAAGAGCAAACTAAGAGTAAAGGGGTCGGTCGATAGAAAAACATTGTCTTAAAAAACATTAAAAAAGTCATTTCTCGAAAATTGTGGCAAATAAGCAAAAAATTGCGATTCTTGCATATTTCCTTAAGGAGAACATCACCTCGTTGCGTCCGTGGCGTAGTTGGTTAAAGTGCGTGGCCGCTATGTCAACGAACCTGGAGACCCAGGTTCGAACCCCAGCAGCGACAGAAAATTATTTGAATTAAAGTAATTTTTCTGTACGGCCGCCACCTCTCTGCAGACAATGGCAAACCTCAGAGAGTAATCAAAATGCCATGTAAAGCTTCTTGAGAATAAGAACATTTCGTTCATCGCCGTTCGGAGTCGGCGTTAAGCCTGTAGGTCCATTTCTCGGTCAATTGTGTACAAACTTAATAACACGCACAACACAATTGATCCTAAGAAGCTAGGTCAAAGTCCTCTCAAGGGCTGAAATGGCCAGTTATTTATTTTTTTTTTTTTTTTGGAACATAACCTCAAAAAATTAAAAGAACCAATATTTCTCAAAAACGAAGCAAGTTAGGCCAAAAATAACAGTTTTTACATGTTTCAATGGAGATATCAAACCATTTGTGATCAACGTACGGTTCAAACAACAACAAAGAGAGCTTTCCCAGTACACAGCCTTACACTGAAACAGGATGTTGTTTACAGCTTTCACAACATTTGGTGCAAGGAAATCTTGTCGAGTGTTGGATTTTCAATATAATCATTTTTTTTTTATTTTTGTGTTTGTTTTTCGCTATTTTAACATTGAAAACATAAATAAAAAGATAAAAGTGAAGAATAGAATGTTTTAATGTTTTTCCCGAAACATTGCAAAATATTTACGTACACTCATAAATAAAAATTCGAGCGATCTCCATCCACATGAACGCTCAAAGCAAACTGACTTCAATTTCAAAGTACTTACAGCAGAAAAAACAAACTTTTACGCAGTATTCAAACACAGCGAGCCGACAAGTTGAGAACGGCGAGGAATCGACTTTTCGGAGACTTCTTCAACACTTCGCGCTACAGTAAAATATTCTCTTCGGTACGCACATTTCTTTGTCTTGTTGATGGTTTTGAATCGAGAGGAGTAAAATTAGTACGAAAACGATCAATAACTGCACTAAGTTATTGATCGCTCAACAATCGAAGTTATTGATTGCTCACTAGGCCGATTATGTTGACCGTAAAATGGACGAAGTGCTCTATGAACTTCGCGTACAGATTTATATTTTCAAAGTAAATTTCCACTATTTAACAGTGTTGTTCTGGCGTTAAACGATTCATGATGAATTGCCAAACCTTACTGAACAGAAATGTCAGTACAGTTTGACATTCTCAACTGTCAAACCATAGACAACAACCATCGAAACTTCTCATGCAGCTAAAAAAAATACCCTGTGTATACCCTTTTAGCTGCCCTTGAAAAAATTTCGAAACATCGCCTTACTACACTGTTTGTTTTGAAATGCGACTGCACAAGACACGAAGTACTTGAAGCCATGGCAGATGGCTTGCAAGTCATATTCTTATGCTTGTACAGTTCTTTAGTAAATATGTATAACATTGTGAAAGTCCCTTTTGATTTTAAAACCAATTGAAAATCATCAAAATTGTTAATGTTTTGCTGGAGAAGCTTTGGCTTTATTTTTTGGAAAAATATTTAAGCTTTAAGTTTCTAAAAAAAAACAAAAAAAAAACAAACCAAACAGACAAAAGAGGAATGAACACAAATCTTACTTATTTTTTTTTTTTTTTAATTAATCAAAGAATACAGGATTTCTGCTTAGATTCTTTCGTATATAATAATCTGACTTTTAAGATTTAGTAGAATTAATTTTACAAAGAATTTCATCAGCTACATATATTAAAAGAATCCATATAAAACCATATTTCGAAAATAAGCGTTCGGAAATTCATATTAATTTCTTAATTCAGGACTGCCAGAAAATATTCCTAGGTTAACAATCAAAATGCACTAAAAGCACTAAACTCAAAATGAAAATGCACTAATTTTGGTGCTTTTTTTAATAAAAAAAAACGCGTATTGGAACATCAAAAAGCACTAGATCTAGTGCTAAAAGCACTAGATCTAGTGCTAAAAGCACTGACTTGGCAACACTGCTTATATGCCTTTCAAATAAATTCTCATAAAATTTTCTTCGTCTCAGGAGGCAATTTCTGACCATTATACGACCAGATAAATTAAAGAAATAATTTTTTCAACTATATGGAAAGGTGTAATAAGTCTTTTGCTGTCCATGAAATAACCAATAGCATCCTAAATTCTGACCAAAGCCGATGAAATACTTAATGGGGTGTTTGAGCGCCAATTACGAGAAACTTGAATAGGTCAACAAACCCTCAACAATAAAACACATTCGTTTTTTTATCTGTAAAAGAAATTTATTTATTGAAATTTTGGATGTTTCGCATCTCTTTTATTCAACAGCTTCTTCTACTTCCTCTACGTGTTGTAGCTGTAAGAATATATTTTTTTATATTATATAATTTTTTTTTCAAACATTACAAAACTTATGTAGCATAGATATGGAACTACACTGCGACACCGTTCGACAGTACCAGCAGCGTAGCCTCAAGCTCACTTAGGAGTTAAAATTAAAATAGTCAAGTAACTTAATATGAATAAAATAATAAAATATAATTAAGTACGAGCATAATTAAGCTTAAATAAAACTAATTTATAAGGTGTATAAAAAATGCATGTTCATGATATTCAAATTGTAAAAAAATTATATAAAATATTTCAAAAATAATGGAAGCTAAAGAAGTTTCTTGCCAAGCATTTTAGTACAAAATACTCACAGTTAGTTTAGGTAGAACCATGGGAAACCGAAAAAATTTGAGAAATCTACGGCAGGTTTAAAATATTAAAGAAAGAGTTCTCTCTCTTTCTCTCTCGATGTTTTTTTTTTTTTTTTTTGTAATAAATATTGTTAATGCAATATCACAATATTATTTAAAACATAAACTTTAAGTAAATACTTACCTTAGTGTGAGTGTTATGGTATGTACACAATGACCGAAATGTACATAATAGCCACCGTAAGTTATTCTGGTTGGGCAGTGGCTTAAGACTTAAGGCAGCATTATTTGAGATTCATTTTCTTAGAATAACTTAGCATAAACTTAAGCAAAAGCTATGTTTTAATGTTTTAAGTATAACTTAACGAAGTAAAAAATAAAATTGAGAAAACACTGCCCACGTCCTTCATCCTGTCTATCTTCTGCTATTGAGCATCTGCAGATAGTATTCGCAGTTGGTGCAATAGACCGCAGGTGCGATTACATGGCGTTTACGACACAGATTGCATTCGACCGCCTTCGCTGAGGCCTTGACGATGGCGTTGTTGTACACGCGGGTTGGTATGGCAGTGACATTGACGCTGTTATCGACCATCACAGTTGGCAGTCCATTCTGTTGCGCAGTTGAAGCTGATGAAGACGCTGACTTCAGTGGCTCAAACTCTCCCTTGGTGCCTGGCTCAAAGCTGACCTTCTTCTGATGCGTTGGCTTCATGTTTGGCGGGTTACCGTTCGACATAGCGAAATAGGGTGAGTTGTTGCAGGAGGGAGAGGAAGAGGAAGATGCGGTGTTGGGATAGGACGGATGTTGTTCCGTTGTGTATCCATGCGGCATAGGTACCCGTTGGTAGGGCGATGGTGGCGGTGCTGGCTCAAGATTGTTGAAGGTGGGATTGTGTTGCTGTTGTTGTAGTTGTTGCTGTTGTTGGTGCTGCTGTGCTATATAGGCATTCATCTGTTGCTGTTGTTGCTGCTGTCGCTGCTTTTGTGCTGCCATCTGCAACGCGACCGAGTAGCTTTGATTTATGTTGTTGATCTGTGGGCGTGGCATAGCACTGTAGCTTTGTTGTAGCTGTTGTTGTTGTTGTTGTCCATCCATTTGCTGACCACCTGTTGTTGCCAACATCTGCATATGTTGCTGCTGGGCAACATTAGCGATGCCGCTCATACTTGTTCTCGCTTGCAACTGTTGCAAGAGTTGCTGTTGTTGCTGCTGTTGTACAGTGTGTGCTATTGGTGGATTGTTCGATTGTTGTTGCTGTTGTTGTGTTTGCATATTGTTGGACATTTGGCCAGTTGCAGCTAGCTGTTGTTGCTGCTGTTGCTGCAATCGGTAAATGTCTTGCATGGGCGTGTAAATTTGGCCCGGCTGCAAGTGGATGGACTGTTGCTGCAACTGCTGCTGCTGTTGTTGATGCTGCATATGCTGCTGTCTCAAAGCCTCCATTTGAGGACGCTGTAGCTGCACATAGCGCTGTAGATCCTGGTTTTGTAGAGGCAATGAGCGGCGCTCATTGCTCAACATCGGCGATTGCTGACCCATGTTGGGAGTTTGTTGTGGATGTTGTGTTTGCTGTGGATGTTGTTGTGGCTGCTGATGCTGTTGTTGTGTCTGCTGCTGCTGCTGTTGGTGTTGCACGATGCGTGGCTGTGCCTCGGTTTGCAGCCGCAACATATTCTGCTGTTGTTGCTGTATCATTTGTGCCGTCACCTTATCGTTGGGATGTTGCGCTGTGCGTAACACACGTTCCAGTATCGGATTAGGAATGAAATCGTCATCCTCCTCATTATCTGCAGTGGCCACTAGTATGACCTGATCGCAAAATGAGACGCTCTTCTTCTTTACGCGTTTCGGTGGCGCATTTGGAGCATTGGCCGCGGAGCTATTTAGCTGTTCTTGCACCAGTGTGTTGAGCAACTCAACCTCGCGCATCTCTTCGGCAATTTGGGACTGTGCGATTTCATACTTGGGCTTGGGCAGTACCTGATTGGGTGGTAGGCGTTGCAGGCGTGGCGCACAGTCTACCTCATCCACATCGGCTTTCGGAAGATTCGTAGCATTGGCACTCGGCAGACCATTCATGTGTGTGCGTACTGGCACCTTACCGTTAAGCATTTCCTGCGAAGAGTAAGAGTGCAACGGCTGCTGCTCGTACAGCTTCGTCTGTTCGAAACGATTTGCCAGATCTCGTACGGAACTAGCCTGAGCTCCAGCCGCTGTCAGCTCTTGCTTGCGTTGCGGCATATTTCTGAGATCGTGCTGCTTCAGCTGTAGCTCCTTCAGCCAATTGGCCTCGTTCGTTGGGGTATTTTGTTCCTTGCGCAGCTTGAGTAGATGCTGACGCTGTTGCAATTGAGCCAAAATGCTGGTGGTACCTTCCATGGATGACTCTAGGTTGCGTTGCTGCTTGGCGTTCGCTTCAAGAGCGTGAATTTGATTGATCTGATGGTTAAGCGGCTCCAAGTCGATTTCCGGTGGTGGAGGCGGAAAGTCTTCGCTAGCTTGGCGCGAGTGGCAGGTGGATTGTGGTGGACTGGGATAGGGCGGCAGTTCTAAAGGCAGTTCAGGAGCAACTTGCGAGCCAGCGCCACCAATACGGCCATCTACAACATCCACACCTGCATCCAACTGATGCTTTAAGTAGCCATGATGCTGTTGCTGTTGTTGTTGTTGTTGATAGTGCAGCGCGTATAGCCCATCCACCTTGGGAGGGCTCTGCTCTGAGTGCACCTGGGCACATGTGGTAATTATGGTCTGGCACGAATCTTCGCTGATCGAAGTGTTGGAACTCATCGCGGAGATGTTGGATAAGTTCGCCTCATGGAAGGGTTGAAACGAGGCAACCGCATCGTGCTGTTGCTGGAGTGCAAATTGTTGCTGCAGCTGTTGTTGTGTAAGCGATGAGCTTGTACGCATCGGTGGTGGTGGTGCTACTTTTGCCACCACAGTCAATTGACGTCCACTGCCGTGAAAACTCTTGCGCATCAGCTTGCTACGCTCAAGATTGGGATTTGCACTGTTAGCTTCGCGATACTCTAAGTGACCTTCGGAGATATAGCCGCTCATAGCATTTTTGCCATTCAAACCCACCGAGCTGTCGTCAACGGATGTGGTTATTGGAACGGGTAATTCTTTCTGTGCTGCCTGATCGTCAACGGCTTCAGTGAGATCGGGCATGGAGCGATTTTTTCGCCGTATCAATCCACCCATCAGTAATTTACGGCGTATCTTGTGCTGCTTCTTGCCATTCTTCTCCTTTTCTTTCTTCTCATCTTTGTCCTCCTTGTGCTTCTTCAACGTATCCTTAGCATTTACCAACAGCGTTTCAGTAAGTGAAAACTCGCGATTGATTTTGTTGCGATCTTCGCTGCGACTGCGTTTCTCCTTCTCTTTATTGCTGTTGCTACGTCCGAAGATCGAGCGACTTTCTCGCTCCGGCTTGGCAACGGTTTGTTGCAACTGCGACTCATATTCAATAGCATTGTCATCATTGGAACTGGATGCTGCTGCGGAGATCAACGTCTTCAAGGGACTCTTTTTCTTCGGCAATGTTGCATAAATTTCGATGCTTTTATTGGCTGCTGCTGTTGCTGCCACTGCTGCTGCTGCTGCTTGTTTCTCGAGCGTTTTATCCTTGCTATTTTGACGTACATGCTTGACGCTGCTGTTGCTGCCCTCGCGCACATGTTTCATTTCGGGCAAGTGATTGAGATCCATGTCGGTGCCCATTTCTACGAGTATACGACGATGTAAACTGCGGGCACGCATAACGCAGGTGTTGTGCTTCATGCGGGCAAAAGTCATTGTGTGTGGATTGCTATACGGGGCATCCATGGCTGCACGTGCGCGTCCAGCCGCAGCATTGCAGAGCACCAGAGCTGTTTCTAGATCGTGTGATTCCTCAACCAGGCGTGATTTCTCGAGTAGCTGATCGGCTTCGTGGCACAGTTTTTCGCAGTCACCAGTCAAAACAACAGTCTCGGGTATCTTGGCCAGTTGGGGATTAAGATGATGCTTCGGTGGATATGAATCAGTGGATGATAGAGAAAACGAGTCGTAGCCCGGATCATAAGGCAGCCCATTGCGAGTTGGACTTTGTGGAACGGCGGGAGCACCACGCTTGCCTACCATATATAAATAAGGATTATCCATAGTCGTTGAGGATGCTGAGCTGGCGCTATTGCGATCCCCCGACCAGTTGCCGGAGTCACGTCGACGAGGTTGATTCAAGTGATCTGGTATAGTTAAACCATCACTGGGTGGTGAAGAACCATTCGAAGAAGCACCGCTTACATGACCTGATTCAGCGCTATGGCTACGGTGAAGGTTCAAATGATGCTTGCGTGCAATCTGGGAGTTCATGACCTGCTCAACTGGCTTGCGGTTGTTGTGGTAGTTGCTGTCCTTATCATCTATACCGTTCGGGGCATTTGGAAATATTTTATCCTGTATGACGCTGAGATTTTGGTACTGAGCATTCAGCACATTTTCGACAGTTTTGCGGCTTATATAAGCATCAGTCTCATCACTACCCGGGGCGGAGTTTTGATTTCCATTTCCAACACACGGAAAGATATTCTTCTGTATGACACTCAGATTTTGATATTCGTTGGGTGAACGAAGTGGAGTTGGAGTGATGGCACGACGGGTGTTGCCCAGGTTGGGTTTCTCAGGGCTGGGTGTTATGGCGCGTCTCATGGTAGCCGATTGGGTGGCGGTTACATCTTGCATATATTGTGGGTTGAGTTGAGTGCCCGAAGGTGGTTGTGGCACAGCGTAGAGCAGCAATAATGGCTGATAACGGCCACGACTGCATCTATCGACGACACCTTCCCAGTTGGGACCAACCTGGAAGAGAGAGTAAAGCGGGGAATAAGAACACATTGTAGAGGAGAGAGAGAAATAAAGTTAAAACTTACCTCTTTGACATTAGCGTCATCAAAGTAGACCCAAACCTTCAACTTGGTGTGGAAGAAGAAAGTTGTGTAGTGTTTCCCGTAATAGGAGACAATCCCAACGAGCTCATGTTGAACGCCCTGGGCCCAACGTTGATCGGATACTTGATGAAAGACATCGGCAAGACGCAGTGAAGTGCCAACAGCCTTTAGGACGGCGTGCACCTGTTCAGCGGCGGGGCGCTCAGAGTCCCAAACAATGCCAATTGAGACGACATCTGGACGATTAAGCAAAGCACGGCGTATGCCTATTTTGGCACCACAGGAATTCTGTCAAGCGAAAGAGCGAACCATTAAAATGATCTCGAGAAAAAACTTTCCCAAATACTTACCGGACAATCGCGAATGTCACCCATATTACCCGCAGCGCGCAGCAGTTGACCGAAAGTCAGCTGTTGATGATTCTGCATAGCCAGATTATTTTGAGAAGTCAACGCCGATGCCGAAACATAGTGAACCATCTAAAAAGAGACAATAAAAAAATAGATAATCAAAATGGTGTTGAAAGCACTTAAATCATGAGTTCATTCAGAAATAACCTAAACATGATGATCTAACAACTTCAACACAACAAATGACCAAAAAGTGTAACTCATGCGTATTATGGTCATGACTGAAAACTAAAAATTTTTAACAACTAATTAAGTGAACTTGGTCAAAAGCTGCTAGCGCCGGAAGACACCTACACAAACTCGATGAAAATAAAAATTAAGAAAAATCACACTTGAAATTGATGTCAAGACAGAGACAGAGTTAGAAGTGTTGGTTTTCTAGCTCAACTAGAAGCACGTGTTGTTATGGCTATGCCGTAGCTTAAGTTATAGCTTTTGTTGCTGTCATTATGGCTGTTAGAAAAGGTGTTACATGTTTTTGCCATTAAGCGAATTATATTAATAAATAACAAATCTTGATTTTTGTTTGATAACAGTTCCTTCAGATGCTCATTTAACTCAACTAATTTGCACATAAATCATGTAAAACCTATTAAACTAGACGACAGTCCATTGGTAGCCATTGTTCGAAATCTGTTGGCCGCATTGCGTTTATGTTGGGCGGAGTTGTTTCGTTATTGACGTCATTTGTTGCATGGTGTGGGCTGTTTGATATGAAGTTATGAGAGTAATGTTATGTATGACTACGCGCCAAAGCAGTCACATAAGGAGCTGATCCAATTTGGTAAGAAAAGCTTTCATATTGTCTAAGGTTACAAAAGAGCGAAAGAGTTTTTTAAGTCCTACGCTTTTGTGTTGTTTTATAAATGTTTGAATTGTTGATTTTACTTTGATCAAAAATATAAACTCGATTAAATGGGTACAGAGAGACAGAAATACACTGTGGAGGAAAATTTCAACTGTTTTCAGGCCACCAGTGGCCCAATTTGACTAACTAGCAGAAAATTCTACATTTTATTTTTAAAAAATACGTTTCCTTGACTGGTTTTAAGATGTGAGTAACAAAAAAAATGTAAAAAAATATTCCAGCATGATGAAAATCTGAATGGAAATTTTAACTTAAGAGAGTTTTCAACTGAAATTTGAACTTCTATTTGCACATAGGCTAGCTGAAGTTTGAATGGATGGTTTGATAAAAAAAAACCACTTAAATAAATGTACATGTGCAACAGTTGGGATGAAAAGTTCGTAAGTTGACACATAGATGGCGTTACAAGAATTAAACCCAAATCATTTGTAGTTAGCACCAAGCTTCAAACGACACTTGTATAAATTGAACAGCTGTCTGACAACTGGTTTGTGAGAACCAAAGCTTGGCTTAATAAACATTATTCGGAATCTACACTACGAAAATCATCCGTTGAGAGGTGGTTTGCTAAATTTAAACGGGGTGAAATGAGCACCGAAGACAACGCACGCAGTGTACGCCCGAATGAGGCCATTATGGACGCAACTAGAAAAAAAGTTCACAAAAGAATCATTGATGACCGTAGATTGAAATTGATCGAGATCGCTGAGACTCTGAAGTTATAAAAAGAGCGTGTTGGACATATCGTGCAGGAATATTTGAAAATGTGAAAGCTGTGTGCAAAGTGGATGCCGTGCGAGCTCACAATCGATCAAAAGCATCAACGTATCGTTGATTCGGAGCGATATTCAACCCTAATAATAACGAATTTTTCCATCGATATGTGATAACAGATGAAACATGGACCTATCATTACACTACAGATTCTGACTTCAGCAGAGTGGGCGGCACGCGATGAACCGAATCCAAAGCGTGGAAAGACGCAACAGTCGACTAACAAGATTATGGCATCAATATTGTGGAATTCGCATGGTAGAGTATACATTGATTACCTTGAAAAGGGCCAGACCGTTTATTACATAATTTTGTTGAAGCTTTTGAAGGATGAAATTATGAAAAAACGTCCCTGCTTGAAGAAGAAAACAGTGCTCTTTCATTAAAACAATGCAACGTGACACAAGTCCATGAAAACGAAGGCAAAATTACATGGATTAGACTATGATTTGCTTCCCCATCCACCAGATCTGTCCCCCGGTGACTTTTTCCTGTTTGCAGACTTCAAAAGAATGCTCGCTGGAAAGATATTCAACACTTGTGAAGAAGTAATCGCTGAAACTGAGGTCTATTTTGAGGCTAAGGGGAACCGTGTACCAAAATGTGCTTTGGTACATGGTTTTCCGCTCATAAAATGAAAACAACAAAAGATTTTTTCAAAAATTATGTTTGTTATTTTATGATTCATTCAATAGCTACAAATTGGCCACCATTCTCTTTCAAATACAAGTGAAGACGATCCGGCAAGTCATCGATCGCTGCACGAACGATATGCATAGGAAATTTCTCTAATGCTCGGACAAGAGCGTGCTTTAGAGAATCGATATTTGGGTGTCATGTAGAGCAAGCCATACCTTTTTTTTTTTTTTTTTTTTTTTTTTTTTTTTATTACTCAGTATGAAATATAAATGTATTACAATATTTGTACTTATGCCTCAGCGCTAAAAAGCTTAATAGAGGCTAGAAGGCAACTTATTTACTTAACAGAAATTAAAATTTTAGTTAATTCATTTAATTTAAACAATTTTTATGTTGAAAGATACAATAAATAATAATAAATTCATTCAAAGTATATTTATACATGTTGCTAATTGATGCTTGTGTGTCTCAAAACGCAAGAAGTAAATCAGTGTTTTGCAATAAATACTTTTTTAAATTTAATTTGAAAGCAGATAGAGATTGGATACTTTTCAAGGTGTTAGGAAGCTTGTTAAACTCATTAGGTCCAGCAAAACAAACACGTTGCTTTGTTAATTCCAAACGGCATCTGACTACCTGTAGATGCATCGCTTGCCTCGTAACTCGATTAGTGTGCACCATGTTTTGCTGAAACTGTAGGGTATGGGTTCCAATACCACGTAAGGTTTTAAAAACGTGTACTAAGAGTTGTAGCTTATATAGACCTTTCACCGGAAGTACATTTTTAGCGAAATCTTTATATAAACTCGTCGTGCTATGTCTCAAAGGAAGATTAAAAACAATTTTTAGGGCTTTGTTCTGTGCTGTTTGCAAGGATTTCAAGTAAGAATTATTTTTACTACCATACACTATAGGTAGATAAGTTAAATGTGAGTGAACCAGGGATTGATAGAGCATCATTTTTGTTTCTATATTCAACTTATTTTTAAATTTGTACAAGATACCAATTCCTGATGATATCTTACTCTTCAATCTCTTGATGTGACAATCCCACGTAATGTTTTGACTGAAAGTCATTCCTAAGTATTTTACACTCTCAGACTCTTGGATCATATTTCGGCCAATTTGGACAGTGAATATATCATCATTTCTATAATTTGATGGTTTAAATCTTATTAACTTAGTTTTATCTTTGTTTAACGCCAATAAGTTAATTCTTGCAAATTCAGAAAGAATTGCCGAATCATACTCAATCTGTGTTCTTAGAACCTCTAAGTGTTTATATTTGTAAAAAAGACATACGTCATCAGCAAACATGAACAATTTACCATTGAAATTTATGTTTTTTAAGTCATTAATGTAAATTTTGAAAAGTAATGGTCCAAGGACACTACCTTGTGGGACGCCACATGGCACAGACAACATACTGCTTTTAGCCCCACCGATTTGTACATATTGCTTTCTTTTACTTAAATAGGCCTTAAAAAGATTTAGGGTTGAAGAGGTAAAACCAAGAATATTCAATTTTGAAATCAGTATTTTATGATCAACTAAATCAAACGCCTTTGAGAAGTCAAAAAAAACACCCGCAACGCCTTTGTAGCCTTCGTCAAGGCCACAGCAAATATAATCAACGACATTTACTACTGCCTCTTCAGTTCCAGTACCTTTCCTAAAACCGTATTGCCGATCAAACAAAACATAGTTCCGTTCCAAATAGGTTGTTAGCTGTTCATGTATAATCTTTTCAAAAATTTGATCGATAATAGAAAGAATTGAAATCGGACGAAAGTTTTGAATAACGTTGGACTGAACACCCTTAGGAATAGGAGTCACTTTGTGAATCTTCAGTATGTCAGGATATGTTGACTCATCAATCATTCTATTGAAAATATTTGCAATTGTATTACAGAGAAGAGTTTTCCTTGTGAGCAACATCTTTGGTGTAATATTATCAAACCCAGGACTCTTGTTAGTTTTTAGGTTACCCAAAATATTTTCAATTTTAGCCCTACCATTTTACCTTCTACCATGGACCACAATTTGTAATCCAATGAGTTAAGGTCGGGGCTATCCGCTGGCCACTGATAAGTGGAAATGAAGTCCAGTACATTGTTTTTGAGCTCTTTTGAACTCTTGAGGCCTTATAGGCCTGAGCAGAGTCTTGTTGAAGATCCACGGTTTGTTTTGGAACAATGTCGTGCTAAGAGGTTTCACAACCAATCCCAAACATCGGATTCATACACTTTCACCGAAGTTTTGACTCTATTTTCACAAAACTGTAGCTTTGTGACCCCATCATAGGCAACTCCCCACCAAACCATCACAGAAGCTGGGTGGTGACCTCTCTAAACTTTCGGAACGAGTTCTGCTGCATATCGTGATAACAGAGTATACACTCTATTATTCTGTTTATTGAACGATTCCTCTACGTAGAAAATTGTTTCGTCAATGAACAGAATTCATCTGTGGGCTGTATCCGCGTGCTTTAGAAGTAAAGCTTTCGATTTTCACTTATGTTGTTCCTTCAACACTTCAATGAGAAGGTGCCCGGTGTTTCTTTGACTTGTAGTCCCATCAAGAGAGAGATCAATTGCGTCGAGATATTCATCTCACGCAACAAGATTTTCTGTTTTCGCAGCGGTTTCCGCTTGGTTCGAGACTTCACCACCTTGATGGCTAGAACAACACGCGGACGGCCGGATCTTGGATTGTCGATTAATCCACCAGTTTCCTCAAACAACTTCAAAGTACAATACACATAATTACGAGTGTCTCCGAGTGATCGCCAGGTCCGAAAGATATCCCCTCTTTCCATGCCATATTTTTTTAGACCAATTATAACAACACGATTTTCGAGCGAAATCCATTCCATGATTATAAACAACTGTAGCCGAAAATTTTTTCACGAAAAAGAAGCATAAAAGCTTAATATCGAATAGGCGTCAAAACGAAGCGAGTGCGTTCAGTAGTTCAGTCACAGTGAGCACGTTCAGTTGTGTATCAAAACATATGAGAGTACTAACTTAGTACTACTAAGTAAAGAAGAAAGATGTTTGTATGTAACCCCACAAAACTCAAGAACTCTTGCACTGACTAAGACAAAAATTGATGGAAGTACATATTCTACAGATCCTCAGTTCATATAGTATAAATAGTTTGCATAAAAAATTAAAAAAAAAAACATTTTTTAAAAATTTAAAAAAAAATTAAAAAATTTTTCAAAAATAATCAAAAGGGGCAGGGTAATAAAAAACTTTATTTTTTTTATTTTCTACACGAATTATTAATTTTTACGCAATTGAAGCAAAAATAAAAGTTTCCAAATTTTTAAACATTTTTCGTTTACTTTTCAGTTTTTCATAAAAAGTTATTTTATTGTGCAAAACAAAGTTGGTCGGGTTAGTTAGCATTCAATGCGATTGTGATTGTTTTTTGTTTTTGGCATTGAGCATTTTTAAAAACCCGCATAAGAACTGCGTTTGTTTGTTTGTTTTATCCTCAAAAGATGCATGCATCTTCTATAAGTAAAATTATGAAAACTTTGACTTTGCTTCGTTTAGAAAGCTTTGTTTATTTATAAAGCATTGGTGGCATTCTAACACAAACTTAAACTTTACTTTTATGCATATGTATTTGTGAGCTTTAAAGCTTTGCACTGCAAAAAAAGTGTGTGTTGTGCAGAATAAAAACCTTTCTGTACTTATATAACATGCTACCTTATAAAAGAAAATTTTAAAACTGTTTTCAATGTTTGTTGTATAAATGTGACGTTTATGCGAAATTATGTTTTTAAATTAAAATGTGGATCGTTAACTTTTAGTACATCGTGAAGATAAATTTTTTTAGATGGTAGCATTGTATAAGAAAGGTGTAAATATTAGAATTGAATAAATGTTTATTTATTTATTTATTATTCATTCATCAAACAGAGTTTAATTCTCTTACTGACTACTTAAAAAGTAAAACTAATCCAGTGTTCTTATAGACTAATTAATAGCATTTACTATACTTCACTAGAGTTATTACATACGTAATTTAAATACATGAGCAAATTGTTTTTGAAAGCACTCCTACTTAAGCCTCGATTAAAGTCTATATTTCGGCTTACTGAGTTTGCCAGTCTTAAACAACGAGTGATTGGTTCATTCAGACTGTAATTGGCTCTATGAAAAGGCTCATTAAAAAGATATTGAGACCTAAGGCCACGTGAAGGTACGTGAAAACGTATTTGAAAAAGCAAAAAAGAACAATTAATATCAAAGCATATTAAATCTCTTACAAACATGACAGCGAAATATTTTCGACGAATTTCTAAAGATTGAATGCCAAGAAGAAGCCTTCTCACATTATATGAGGGCATTTCAATATTCCAACTTAAGCGACTTATTGCAAATCTCGTAAAACGTCTCTGAATTCTTTCGATTCTATTTGAAGCACATGCATAAAAAGGGTCCCATATTATGCAGCAATATTCTAAAATAGATCTGACAAAGGCAAAATATAAAGATTTTAAAGAAAAAGGATCAGAAAGGTCTTTTGAGTTCCTGATTATAAATCCTAACATACCATTGGCTTTAGCTACAATGTAGTCTATGTGCCTTGAAAAACTAAGTTTACTGTCAAGTATAACTCCTAGATCTTTCTTCTCGGTAATTCTTGATAACGTCATATTTCCGAGCTTATATTCATGAAAAAAGGTGAAGAAATACGACATAATGTCAAACTTTGGCATTTTGATATATTAAGCGGCAATAAATTGTCGCTGCACCAAGTAGATAATTGTAACAAATCTCTCTCCATATTTATACAATCGTGAGTATCTTTTATGGCAGAAAAAATCTTTATGTCATCAGCATACATTAAGCACTGAGAAAAAGATATTATTTTGGGAATGTCGTTTACAAATAAGAGGAACAGTAAAGGTCCCAGGTGACTACCCTGCGGAACCCCAGAGGAAACAATTACAGCATTTGACAGAACATTATTTATCCGAACAAATTGTGTCCGACCTATAAGGTATGATTCAAACCACTTTAGAAAATTGGAGTGAAATCCAATTAATTCAAGTTTCTTAATAAGCAAGATATGATTAACTTTGTCGAAAGCTTTTGAAAAATCGGTGAATATAACATCACATTGTTGTCCATTTTCAAAGCATTTTAAGATATAATTAGAAAATATTGCTAAGTTCGTAGTGGTTGACCTTCCTGGAAAAAAACCATGTTGAAACGGTGAAATGAGTTCCTTTACCAAGAATATTAACCTATTGTAGACCAATTTTTCAAACAGTTTGGGAATGGTAGATATTTTGCATATTGGGCGATAGTTTGAAACCTCGTTTTTAGAACCAGATTTGTGAATTGGTATAATGAAAGTAATTTTCCAATCAGTTAAAAATTCACCTTTTTTAAGTGACTGATTGAAGATAATCGTTAAGGGTGAAACTAACGCCTCTGAACAATTTTTTAAGAGAATCGGTGGGAAACCGTCTCTCCCAGGCTGTTTATCAAGGTTCAATTGATTTAAGCCTTCCAAAACTTCATTAGAGCTGAGTTCAAGGTCAGCTATATCAAGTGGATAAGCAGATGAGTCAGTATAGGTATCGGCGATGGTATTGGAAGAAACATACACTGATCGAAAAAATTCAGCAAAAAGATTGCAAATCGAAAGGGAATCAGACGTAGTCTTACCCATATATTGTTATTTAACAATATATACACAATATGTTGAACTAGTAAGAAATGACCTACGACTGGGCCGAAGTTATAATACCCCACGGCCGAACCAAAGTATATTCATAGTCTTAAGCAGTGTAATAAAATGTTTATCTGTAAAAACATTTCGTTATAGTTTTAATGAAAAGTCACTTTGTATGGGAGGTAGGCTCGGTTTTCATCCAATTTGTATCCGATATTATATCCGATACAACCGTAAATATCAAATTTCGTGATGATATCTTGAAAATGATAGCTGTAATCGTGAACACAGACAGATGGACACACAGACGGACATGGACAGACATCAAAATAGTAAATTAAACTTCTCGATGCATTTGAATTAAATCATAATATTGTTATTATAAATTAAATAATATTATTTTAATTCCCATTCAATAAAAAACATATTGGTATAGGTTTCAAAATAATGTTTTTTAAAGTAAAAAAATAAATGTGTTCGAAAGTTTTGAAGGAGGCTACAGATATACTCATAAAATGACGCATCCAAAAACTTTTTCAGTGCATCAAATAAAAAATTAAGCGCAGAAAAACGACAACCTTTAAAGGGCTTACACATCGGCGAATCTGTTCATCACACGGCGGCCATGTTCACACAAGTTCGCTAGTTAAGAAGTGATGTTCGACAGTTTGTCACACGGTTGGCCATGTTTACAAAAATTTTTGATTTTCTCTGTCGAACAAGGGATGCTGCCGAAAATGATGACAAACAACAACAAAAATCAATGGCTTGTGTGACGAACAGGTTCGTTCAATTTGAACGCCAGCTTTTTCACACACGTTCGCGCCGCCATGTTGTTCGACGAACAGATTCGCCGATGTGTAAGCCCTTTTATGCTCGAAGTATCACATGTAACTGAAAGCTTTAACAGCTTACACGCATTTATGTACGTGTGACGGCAGAGAAAGCTCTTTGCCCGCGAGCGGCAGAATGCCCGACATTGTTATAAAGATTCGTAAGAGTATGGCCTGGCCAGGATTTCTAGGGTGGCAGTCAAGTGATCTATTATGATATGACTTGAGATGACAGTCAAGCTATTCTCAAACTATTGAAATCGCCTAGCATCAACTGTATGGTAGTTTTAAAGACTTCTGATCTTCACCTCTGTTCTAAGTTATGTCTAGTTTTTTGTGTCATTTGATAAAAAGGTGGTCTTAAGCTCTAAGATAGATCGCTAGATGTTTTAATACTTTGCCTCCTATGTTTAACCATAACATACTACATAGAAGCATGCATAATTGTACAACCTACTCCAGTTGTTGGCCTCCAAATTGTTGTTCGCAATCATAAACTCTACCATGTGGGTTGATACTTTATGGCATTTTTTCAGCAAAAAGAAATCTTTAAATATTACCAATAACCATTCATTTTCTTGAAAGGCGCGCACACACACACAGCAACATAAGCTGGTAGTGCATAAGTTAATTATTTTGAATTTGCATACTTGAACTTAACATGCTTTAAATGTGGAGTAGTTCAAGTTTTGCGAAGGTGTGTCGCAGTTATTTTTCAATTGCTTTTGAAAAGTTAAAGAAATAACTATTCAAAGAAACTTTAGATATTTGCACAAATGTGCAAAATAAACTGTAAAAAATAAACACTTGAATATATAAGAACAAAAATAAGTATTTTTCTGAATTCCCAGAAATGTTGCTTTTATCGCCAGCTTTAATATAATTCATTTGTTTGCCATTCTGTTGTTTATTTAATTATTGGCTTTTACGCTTCATCACTATTTCTTTCTTCTTCAACGTTTTCAAGCTAATTAATTCCGCTACTTAAGCTTAGAAAAAAAAGAAGTTATTGTCAAGCATTGACTGTTATGTTATCTCAACACTTTCACTCATTTTAATATCTTTAATAAAATACGCATTTATTTCGTCTAACCGCATAATTTCTAAACGTTAATGATGATTTATGAATAAATTAAATTCAAGCAAATGCCTAAAAGTATGCAGCTTTCAATTAAGTTTCTTTTGTGTCGCACTATTGAACGTGCATAAAATCTTTTGCAAGCAACTTTTCTCAGTCTCACCACCCACACTTACCTGCGTGAACGGTAGCTGCTCTGAGTTGGCGCCACACTTGCATACGCTCTGCTCAATTACGCGCATAGCAAAGCGTCGATGTGCTATGCATGCCTGTGACTCACATGAGTCGCCGTCATCTGCGGAGATGTGCGAATGCACACGATGTAGCAAAAGCTCAAAACATTCGGCAGCATCTCCCAAGCAGCCCAAAGGAAAACGACGTCCAGCCAAAGGACCGCTGGCCAGCGCACGCCGCAAAGGTTCTGGACATAGTGCTGGCTCCGAGCTAGTTTGCAGCTGTTGAAAAAGTTCCTAGAAATTGAAAAAAAAAACAAAAAAACATTAATTAACATTTCAATAAAATAAAAAAATAACAAAAATAATAATAAAATAAAGTAAAAAAAAAAAAAATTGAAATTTTTTATTATAGCTTGAAATGCATTGCCAATGGCATAAACTTTTGTCCTTATCGGAGTTTTTAAGCCAAAACCAGTCCTTATCAGAGTTTTGAAACCCACACTCTTCTAGTCTAATCACCCAATTTTAACCAACTCACTATGACTGCATTTATGCAACGATCGCGCTCGCCTATCGCCTCCACACTCAAACCGGGCTCCTGGGTCATCATCATCATAGTTGTTGTCATCATGCGCATTCTTTGTCCGTTGAGTCCAGCGCCATTGGCGGTTGTTACATTTGTTGCTGTAATCCAGCTATTGTGCGCCACCAAATCGGCCGTTGAAGCCACCTTTGCCAGCGCTGAAATCTTGCGACTGCTGTTGGTCTGACGCGTCAATGTTGCCGACTTATTTCCGTCACGTGCATCTGGCAGCTTTTTTGGGCTGCTGCGTGGCAAAGTACCACTATTGCTTATTAGCTGACAATGTTGCGGATGTTGTAGCAACATGGGCGCCGAACTGGCAATGCTAATAGGCGCTGAGGTGGCGCTAGTTGTTGCAGAAGCTGTTGTCGCTGTTGCTGCAGTTGGCTTAATATGTTCTTTGGTTGCTGTTGTTGTTGTTCT
Organism: Pherbina coryleti; assembly: GCA_943735915.1. Classification (NCBI taxonomy): domain Eukaryota; kingdom Metazoa; phylum Arthropoda; class Insecta; order Diptera; family Sciomyzidae; genus Pherbina; species Pherbina coryleti. The sequence continues at coordinate 30,322,400 of OX030951.1, forward strand.
TGATGTTGTTATTGTCTCTTGTGCCGTTGCTGCATGTTGCTCCTGTTTTATTGTTGCTGCAAGTTTTGTACTGATCTTTGTTGTTGATGGCGTTGTCGTTGTTGTTGAATTTGTTGAGTTTGTTGCTGTCTTGCTTCCGCCATTAGCCGCAGCAGTTGTTGGTTCTTTGCGCTTATAGCGAAATTTAATCATTTTGCTGTTGTTTGTTATGTGAGCAGGAGAATGAATTCAAAAAGCTTGCAGCCCCATTTCTAAGTTGTTTTTGTTGTTGTTTTTTATTTTTTTTTTTTTTTTGAACTAAAAAATATTTTGCTTTTAGGAGTGCTGATATTTTTTTTTTTTTATTAAATGCCCAAAAGTAGTGTTCATTTTGCTGTTGATCTTGATTTGTTTAATGAAAACAAAAGAGTCAAGACACGAACTTGTTTTCATTTTTTGCAGATCAGAGATGAAAAAACTAGAAAGTTTTGTTTGTTTAAGGTTGCTGCGTATTATTTTGCTGTATTAGACATCTTTTTGAATTATCAATAATACCTTTTATGACTTTGAGACGAAGATTTAAAGACTATCATTTTAGTTGGTGACTTTTAGGAACTATCACTCTTTATAAGACTTTTATGAATACCACCAAAAATACAAAAAAAAAGTCTAAACTAAGAGAATAAATGGATCATAAAAACGAAAAAATAAAAATAAAATAAGTATATCATTTTATAAAGCAAGATTTTACAAAAAAACTTTATTTGATTCCATTCAAATTCTATTTGATTTTCTATTTCCAGTGCTGGCAATATAATAATTAGATTATTCGAGTACCACTCTAACAAATTAAAAGAACCGTTGTACGCACAATACCAGTGTTTGGCCCAAAAAACGTTCTTAGGTAAGGATAGGTTAGGTTTTGATGGCTGATCCGGCAGACGACTCGTACACTTAGGCCAGTTCAGGCCCGTTGTGATACCACGTAATCTCCCGTGAGTGACCCGTGAAGATTCTTACTATTTTGGAAAGATTTACCCTGCTTAATTCAAGCAGTGATTTAGTACGTTTTAAGTCGTAGCGAGGCTACGTTAGCTTAGTTACCCTACATGTGTCAAGGTGTACCCAACGTACTTGTGCAAGACTCAAAGATTCGTTCTTGCGCTGGAGTTTATACGAGGACATGGGCATACCAATAAAATTTTAAGAGGGTGTTCGAGGTCGTATTCGTCAGCCAGATTATTGCCCTCGATATCCCTATGACCGGGTACCCTAATGAGGCGGATTCTGAATAACCGTGCCATCTCGTTAAGAGATCTGCGGCACTCAGTGAGAGTTTTAGAGTTATCAATATGCGAGTTCAGCGCTTTAAACGCAGCTTGACTATCTGAGAAAATGTAAATATTATTTCCCCTTAGGTCTTTTTGACCAAGAACCTTAGCGGTTTCATATAGGTATAGCCATCATCTCCGCTTGGTAGACACTAAAATAGTTTGGGAGTCTAAAGGAAGCTTCTCTTTCCAGATCTTGGAAGTAAATTCCTTCCCCTACTTTTTTTTAAGTTTTGGAACCTTCTGTGAAGATTTTAATTCCGTTAATTTTAAGGGGGATTTTGTAAGCCCAGTCTAGCTGTGAAGCGATGAGAACTTCATGGTTCTTTTCAAGATTTAAACAAGGTACACAGTAATATGTTTTGTCGGGGACCGACGAATTCTAATTACCGTGTGACCGCAGCTGTGACCTATCCAATGTCCAGATTCTCTTAGCCTGAGTGCTGCTTGCTGAGTTAGCACACTGTCTGGCAAAGATATCTAGAGGAGAAAGGTGGAGCATGACATAACAGCACTAATTGGGGTTGCGGATAATGCACCAGTAATACAGGGACATGCACTTCTTTGAACCTTTGCAAATTACTGAAGTGCAGTTGCCTTATCAAGGGCCCTCCACCATATCAGTGTACAAGTAGGGGGCGGACAATTGCCGTATAAGTCCAGCATACTATTTTGGGGGAAAAACCCCATTTTTTACCTATAGATTTTTTACAGGAAAATAGAGCTCTATTTGCCTTTTTAACTAGCTTCTTTACGTTATCATTCCAGATAAGGTCTTAAATCTATAAAGAATTGTACTTTAAGCTATATTTTTAAAGGCGCTATATTTTCCAACTCATTTCATAAGCGAAGATATTTCCTTTTTGCGGGCTATTTTTTGTATTTCATTATTGTTCAGAAAATTTGTATGTATTTTCCCCTTTTAACACATTTCTACATTATAGTTTTTTTTTACAATCATGTAGAAGACATGTCTTTGTTTTAATTTTTAACCATGTTGTTGCTGTTGTTATAATTTCTTAAAAAATTGCTAATTTCAAAATCACCTGTTTGTCACTGAGAAGTACAGCTCCTCAAGCACTTCCTTCCCTTTAAGCACACTTTTCACCCTTCAATCTCCCACTTTCAGCTCTCCCTGGTTTTGCATGACTGTCATACAATTAATGTGATTACCTGCCAGCATGTTGCCACATGTCGCCACGACGCAGCTCTTGCATCCTTCTATTTAAATATGATTATTTTTTTTTTCTGCACAAGCAACTTATGCGAACAAGGAAAGTCTTTGTTGTCTATCCAGCACCTTTTGCTGGCATTCATTTTCTTACCACTACTACTGGTAATAACCATACTTTTGTCATTAAGACTTAAACTTTTCCGCAGGCTATAAACAACTTCTTTTTCTTAATTTTTGAGACAAATAAAGCACGAATGAAGGGTGCTTAGAGTATGCACGTGCTGTTGGATATTTCCAGCTGACACATGATAGTAACGTATGTCACATTTGCAACTGTTTGCTGAATGCTAAGCTATTCAGAAATTAAAGCCTCTTAAACAATGAAAGACTTCAAAGGCAATGAGGGACTTTTTAACTTTTAAATAAACGTTATAGTAAATTTTATTCTCTTAATTTTAACTATTACTTAACTGGTTACTTTATTTCCTGTCGTAATTATTTCTTTCCGCTTATATCTCTCAAATGCCCGGCTTTACATGCTGCTATTAATTTTTAATAACTTTTTTTTTTAAATCGGAAGCAAGCTAACGCAATAGTTGTAACGCACTACTTTTATGTATGACTCACTGTGTTTTGCTCTTATTTGATGTTATTTTTTTGCTTTATTTTTATTTTTTTTTTTCTTGGCCTGGTACTTGCTTCATAGTGCTATCATCAATCAATCTGATACACTTAATTTACCGCAAAAATAATTTGAAATTTCCTGAAGTTGATGATTGCAAAGCAAGTTAAGCTGCATGAGTCACTCGTGAGCTGGGTTAACTGAAGTCATACTCTTAAGACTTAAACTACAAACTGAGGTCTAAGCTAATTTTACAAAAAATTTCAAAAAATGTTAAAGGAAAAATCTTCAAAACTCCTAAAAATGATGTTTGACTTGTTCGGTGTCAATCAGTTGCCGAACACTTTTTGACTTAGTCATAAAACAAAAGACTTAAGCAACAAACTCGTTGCCTTTCATTAAAAGTTAATCGAAGCAAAAGTTAATAACATTTTTACATTACAAACTTGCCTCAACTTAGAAAAAAAAAACAAAAATGGAAAGAAAAACATGCAACTTATAAGTTCTTCCTTCTTACTGTTCAATCTGTCTCCATCCAAAGCCCGTCCAAACCACTTAAGCCTGACTTTATCACTGCATCTTCACTGCGCTCATCAATCAATATTCTCACGCCCAAATTTTTATAATATTTTAATATTTTCTTAAAATATTTCCATATTATCGACAGCTGAGCTCACAACATCAGATATGTTATCACAAAAATTTTAAATAAAACACAAAAATCATTAATCTTAGAAAATATTTTAACATAAACTTGCTTGTCATGATTATGGGTTGTTTTCTTTTTGTCTCTAAAAGAAGGTTAGAACAACTCATATACTATATATTCAAAACAATAAAACAACAATGAAAAAAAATCCACTTAGACCTGCAGCTAATCAATCAAAGTTGTTGCTAAGAAGCTGCAACGAAGAAGCTGCTAACCAAAGCGGTTTATTTAACATTTAGATAAAATTTACAAAACTACCCGAAGCTGAAGCGGCAGCTTTTTTACTTCTTTAGACAGTAAAAAAAAAGAAAATAAAATAAAAATAAATAATTAAAACTGTACACAAAACATAAGAAATAATGGCGTCACCCAAAACCGTCTAAGTGGTAATTCAAGCACTTTGAGCCCTGCTCTAACGTTAACTGCTTTGCAAGCAATTTTTTTTTTATTTTATTTTTTTTTTTTGCGGCTCAGTTTTGCTGGTGTTGCTAATTTTTTTTTTCTTTAAAGCATTAAAGAAGTTTTTTAAACGAGTTTACAACACAAGCGAACCTAAGCGAGTGTAAGAAAAGTTCAGCTCTGGTCAAATGGCTCAAATTGTGCTGCTTCCCTTTTTTGGTTTTTGTTGTTTGCTTTGTTTTGGGTTATTCTGTTTTAAGTTTTTTTTCTTAACTTTTTGCCAGCTGTTTTTGAACATGAATTTGATATAAGCAGGCATTGCAGCTAGTCAACGTAGTATCAAAATTACTTGGCTCTGCTGTGTAAGCTGGAAACTTAAACTGATAACTTGTTTAAAGGTTTTTCTTCATATTACTCGTTGTTGTTGTTGTTTTTGTTATTGTTGTTATTGAATTTTAGATTATTAAGGCCTTTCTTGGCAATTGCACTAAAGCTTGCTGCATTTAATCTCACTTTCTTAAGTTTTTCTGTTTTTTTTTTTTTGTTTCTTTTGTGTTTGCTTGTGGTCACTTAAGCCTGTTAATAACCGAAAATCATGTCTTTTTTCCTACAAGCTTGTCCAACAAATTATACCCTATAAACGTGTCTTTAAGCACGTTTTTGCGCTCTATGGTTTAAGGGTTTCATTGTACTTGGCTTGTTTTTTACGTGTGCTACTTTTTTTTGCTGTAATAACAGCTATTTTGTTTTTTGTTTTTTTTTTTTTTTTTGGCAAAACTGGTTGGGCAGATAATTTTTTTTTTTTTTTTGTCTCAGTTACGCTTGTTTGTAATCGAAAGTTTTATTATATGTGCTTGTTAATTTTCCAGCGAAAGCAGCAAACATCTTCAGATGAGTAACACTGGGCATTTTAGGAAAATTTTGCAAGTTACGCGAAAGTTTTTCTTTTTTTTTTGACTAAAATATTTCAAGCAAACAGTCCATTTCAAATCTGTTGACCTACATTCTAGTAAGCAATGGATCAAAGTTGTAATTTTGCAATAACATCAAAATCTAATAATAATAGTAAACATAAAATTTTGTGCTTAACTTTTACTTCAACTAAAATAAAAAAAAAACTAGAGTGGTCCCCGTCGAAATCGACTTTTCTTGTTTTAAATTATATAAAGAAATGCTATTAGCTAGAAAAATTATAGTAAAAGTTCTTAAACTTTTATCTAAGTTCTTAGATATATCCTTAAGTGTATATCTTGAGAGATGTACTGCAGCTTAGCCTGTTCTATTTTCTACAGCTTTTTTCTAAATCATTTAATTTGTTTGCTCCAAAAAATTGTATAAAAAAAAACATCTTTCGTCTTCCATAGGCGCCTAATATAATTACATAATTAACGAAAACTTAACCATGGAAGACTTTTTAAAGCCTTAATCAAGCATTTTAATTGGTACAGTTCAATAAGTCTATCTTGGTTCGTTATAAAGCCGTTCATATTGCTGAATTTTAAAGCTAGCTGTTTAGAAATATGGAAAGAATTAAAAAAGGTGAGCATAATAAACTGGCTGGGATTCGAACCCAGGACCCCAATATGTCAAGCAATTACGATTAGATCCTTATACCTACTACCGAGGTCATCGTTGTTTTTCCTGACTGTTGTTTCCGTATGTTCTTATGTTATTACTTCCTTATAATGTTCTTTTTATGTGAACAATAAAATATAAGTTGTTTGCTTGTTTGCTTTTATTCTTCTTGTATCTAGCCACCAATGACTCTATCCTCTCAAATGTAAATATAGTGCAGTCCTAACACTGTTGTAGACATTTTCGTGTACTATGTGGTATAAAATGAATTGGAAATTTCAACAATCTTATAATGCTATTAAAGTAGCGCATGGTAACAAAATGAGATATCTCATCACAATCAGCCCACGATAGCAATCTTTTTAAAATAGTTTTGTAGGTACGTTACTGTAAGATCAATTGAGCATGACTCTATGCTGTTGTAAGCCTTAAATTGCTCATTCAAAAAAAGATTATACAGGAATGTCCCTTGAGATGTTATTATGATAAAATGTTCATAAAAATTGGTAAGAAAGGTATCTTTGGGTAACTGCCGACTTGAAGCTGATATTTTCTGCTGAAATATATGAAAAACTTTTCGTAGTATTTGTCTCAAACTCCTTAAGGGAAAATCCTTAGAACACTTATACTTATTCAAAAAAAAAAACAGGATAGCTCACCACAAATACCATGAACCATGCAGAACTATTCCAAGTCAAAGATTAAAGTTTGGACTTTTCTTAATTTTGACCCAGCCCTTTTTTAATGCTTTAACCTTCATCGGTCCCTTATTTTGAGAAACGAATAAGTTCCTTGTGTGTAAATTTTACACACTTTTTTCAAGAGCCATATTTTCATGGATGAATGAAATGATTGCGATCTTGTTGTTAAAAATTATTTATTATTCATTATTTCATTTATTCTTTTGAAAAACAAAATTTTTTAAAATACCAACCAAACTCCTAGATCGATTTGATGAAGTTATATTAAAGAAATATCAGCGTGAAGTTAAAAAGTGTGTGTAAAATTTACACAAGGGACCGATTAAGGTTAAACAATAAATTTATTTGTTTATTATACAGTCTTGGTTAAGCCCTGATTCAAAAATTATTTAGTATTTTTAAGATATTCTGAGTAGATCAATAGAAACGCCTTTAACTCAGCCAACTCAACTCTTTTAATTTCCCTGTTATAAATATAAGCAAACCTCCATAAACCGACCATTAAGTCATTAATTGTGATGTACTCTGTAAATTGCTGTTTATTTGCAAAATACAATGGTTACCCATAGGGCCAAGGTATTGAACGTGTCCTAAAGAATTATCTAGGTGGTAAGCAAAGCTTGCAACCACTTCTTTCTCCCAAACTCCAAAATTTGCGGAAGATGCCTCGATCAATTTTTCAACTTTGAACAAAACATATCAGTACTTGGTTTCAAAATCATTCAGCGTTTTCATATACGCTCAAATATACATTCATATAAGTAAATGTAATATATGTACATATAGAGTACATTGTACATACATATTTGATTTTTTTTTTTTTTCATATGACATTTTTTATTTTTTTGTGATTTAAAATTTTTTAACTTCAAGAAAAAAAAAACTGTAGTTACTCTGTTCTAATGTGAAAAAATTGTGCAAAAAATATTCAAAAAATAACTTTTAAACAACAGATTATTCTACTCAATATCCTCCTGATATTTAATATCAAAAAATTTCGTCAAATAATCGTTTGGATCGCTATATAGCGAAATCTAGCCATTCTAACCACGGTTTTGAAAATATGAAAATTTTCTTGATAGTTGGCACATCTACATGGTATCCTTTTCATTTTTACTATCAATACTATTTGTACATGTAGCCGTTTTCCCTCAGTGACTCCCACAAGAAAAAGCTTATCAAAATATCAAAATAATATATAGATGCTTTTAACTTCAAACTTATTTTAAATGAGACTTTTTTCGCTAAGCATGAAGCTAAAACTGCAGAGTTAGAGATGCTTTTAATATAAACATAAACACAAATACACACATAAATGACAACAAAATAAAGCTTAAAGAGCGGAAGCATTCGCTTTGTGTTAATTTCAAACGAAAGACTTAAGCCACGAACTTGCCATTTATAAATATTTATTTTATTCTCCCAGCTATACCTGGCGCTTGTATTTATTTTATTTTAAAATAAATACAAACATTTTATATGAATCACAAATAGTTTTTAAACGCTGTCTTTTAAATCTTACAGCTTTTGCTGCTTGGATGATAATTCCTAATATATGCACTTAGTTGAAAATTTTTGAGTTCTGAAGGTGGTGATGAAGATCAAGGCACTCAATTAATTTATTCTTCCCATTTGAATACATTTTAGAATCTACATTTCAAGTTATGAACTTGACATATATTTCTTGATTTTGTCATTTATTAGTGTATATTGCACACTTGTATATATTAGTGCAGACCTGACTAGGCTAAAACATATCTTCTGTTTTTCATTGCTATGAATTTATTTGAGACAAGAGACCCTTTTCTGAGAAGTTTTTTACATCAAAATTTAAAGGCTTGTAATCTATTTTCAGAAATTTGAATTTGTTTTACAGCCTGTAAAATGGCGCTTACTAAAGAACTGCACAAAACCTTCTATTCACAATACTTTACAACTGTACAGTATCTTGGTGCAGTGTATTTCAGTGCAGCCTTTATAGCGGTTAAAAATGTTCTATATGAAGCGTAACCTACAAAAAAAAAAAACATTACATACTTTGGTGTTTTGAACCAATAATTAAATTTGTATTAAATATTTATATTTTTCTTTTTTAACACATACAAATATTAAAATTCATGAATTCACAAATTCTAAAACAATTTGTGACTCCTTATTGTTTTTTTTATTGATAATTTTTTGAATTATAAAATTTTATATAAAATAACAATAAATATAAACTTGAATTTGAAAGTAGGTAGCTACACTACTCCCCCTCCAGTAGAACGATAATTGAGATTAAATTAAACAAAACAAAATAATAAATTAATTGATATTAAAAGTAACCTTTTTCTTTTGTGTGGAATTTGTAAGTGTAGGAGTTTAAATATGAGAGTAATTTGTTATGTGTGCTGGTTTAAGGAGGTCTATTGATATTGTTTTAATGTTGTTGCCTTGTTGAATTTTTAAAGTATTTTTGTGTTTTGAAATTACTTTATACGGACCTTCAAATGGTGATTGAAGTACGGATTTTCGAATTACTTTAACAAAAACGTACTCACAAGTCACAAGTATCAAGCGATTTTGGTACGAAATTTTTGTCTTTATTGTGGTGTACTACTTTTGTTCGGACATGCGAAAAGTCTTTCCTTAGCATTTGAAGAGTATTATCTAAACTATTATTATTTTCTTTGTTATTCACGACTAATTCTCCAGGTAGTCTTAGGGTTTGACCGTAAACCAATTCTGCTGGTGAACATTTTAGATCTTCTTTAATTGCGGTTCGTAGACCAAGAAGGATCAATGGTAGAAGTTTTGACCAATGTGTCGAGTCATCAGAAGTAAGTATTGACGTCTTTAGCTGGCGATGAAAGCTTTCTATCATGCCATTCGCTTGTGGATGATATGGTGAGGTGTGTATTTTCTGTGATCCAAGTAGTTTTGTTAATTCTGTAAAAAAACAGGAAGTGAATTGTGTTCCTTGGTCAACTGTAATTTGAAGTGGGACACCAAAACGTGGAATGCAGTTTTGAACAAAGATGTGTGCTATTGTATGGGTTGAAATATCTTTTAAAGGGTAAACTTCAGGCCAACGAGTACGTCTGTCGATTATTGTAAGTAAATATCGATTATTGTTAGAAATTGGAAGTGGTTCCACCAGATCCATATGGATGTGTTCAAATCTACCTTTAGGTATTTCAATATTTTGGACTGGAGTTTTTGAATACACATTAGTTTTTGATTTTTGACAATTTATACAATTTGATGCCCAATCATTGATGTCTCTACGCATATTAGGCCAAAAGTATTTTGATTGAATTAAACGCCTAGTAGTACGAATTCCGGGATGTGATAATGAGTGTATTTTGTTGAATATAATTTTTCTCATTGAAATTGGAATATAACGTCGAGAAGAGTGACTTCAAATGTCGCACCAAATTTTAGAATTTAGAATTCAAATATGAATTTCTTTCAAATTGCATTTGAAATTAGGAGAAGAAATAAGAGTCTTAAGTGTTTCGTCAGTTTGTTGTTCTTTGTATAATGTTGCAAAATAAATGTCTTGTGTTGATATCGAGTCAATCTCTGGAATGTGTGAAAGTGTATCTGCTACCATATTACTTTTGCCAGTTATGTATTGAATATCGTTCGTGAATTGTGCAATGTATTCCAAGTGACGTGTTTGTCTTGGAGATCAGTCTGTTTTAGAGTTTAGTACGTAAGTTTAGGGTTTATGATCTGTATAAATTGTAAAATTTCGTCCTTCAAGGAAGTGTTTGAAATGTTTGATGGCTTGGTAAATTCCTAAAAGTTCTCGGTCAAAAGTATTTTGATTCGGTTGATTTAGAATTTTTCTCATGTACTTTTATTGCATCCGTTGCTTGGGTTCCTGTGGACTTTGTTGTTTTCTTTGCTTGCGTTCCACTTGTCGTCTTTTCACTTGCGTTGTTTGGCAACGCTGTAAAAATTCTCTTCCTTATATCGGTAGATGCTGTTTTTTTAGTAGATTAGTTTTTGTTTTTGTTTATTATTATTTTCTTTTTCAAATTTGTATTCAATACTTATATTTTTCGTTTTCAACACATTCAAATATCAAAATTCATGAATTCACAAAATATAAAACAATTTTTTTTTATTCAATATTTTTTAAAAATTTGAATAATTGAATTATAAAATTTTATATAAAATAACAATAAATATAAAAGTGAATTTGAATGTAGGTAGCTACTGTTGGAGAAGTACTTGAGTATAATTCTAAAGTTAAATATCAAAGCATAGAACGACAATGAATTTAAAGCAACGGTAAATCAAAGCGAGCACACAGAGTGCACCATATATCAGCAAAATGTGCAACGATCGTTTAAGTCCCGAGTTCAAATTCCAACCAGACTATAACTTTAACTGTTCTGCATTTCTTTTTTCATTTCTAACCAACTTAAACTGAAAATTCATCAATATTTTTAAGTCGTAAATAAAAATTTTAAAGTTGTAGTTGGTGGTAGAGAAATTAAGTTTTTGGATGGAATTGCTTTATACTTGAATCAGATTATAATTCAGATTATAATTCGTGCTAAAGGTCTTTCACTTGAATTTCCGTTTCTTTCCACTAATCTGTGAGCCCATTTTGAATCAAGGCAGAGTTCACTGAATAAGTGTAACACTTGAATTCTTTGATTCAAAGCAAAAACAAAAAATTTTAAAAAATTATTTAACTCTGTAATTGTGCGCAATATTATTAAGATGATGCTAAAGATTAAGACATACATATGTTACAACAAACTATCCAACCTAATCTGCCTTAATTTTTTGAGCTATATATCAGATAATTCTGCAGCATCATCTCGCTTTACTTAATAGAGCAAAGCAACAGCGAAACGAAAGACTTAAGCAACAAACTTGTCAGGAATTGTTTAATCTTCAAACATTCAATGTTTAGGTCTCGTAACAATTAGCCAAAAGTTTTGCACAGTTTCTACAAAACTAATTTCAACTATATAAATTATGTGACTAAACCATATGGTTATAACACATATAACTTATCTGCAAGTAATGTTTATAAAGTAACGCAATTAAAGCGTAAATTATTTGCATGGTTAATGGCTTACATTTAATGTTAATTTTTTCATTTATAATAATTTACTAAACTGGCTATTTACAGCACATGATGCTAGCTAAAATTACATAACAGGTTATTTTTTTTTTTATAACGCAAAAGTAATAAACAGATAAGCAGCTATTAAATTAAAAACAAAAAAAAAATCTAACTCCGTTTTGTTTTTTCCCGCTACCTATTTATCTTTTAAATTTTTCTATTCACATTTTTATTAGCATTTAATTTTAATTAAAACAACCACAAGACCTTCAAAGAAGTCATAAAATATAAAGATATTAAAAAAAAACTAAAACGTTGCTGTTGCCAAGCAAGAGCAACAAAATAAACCGACTTGTAAACATGAAAAAAGTTTGAGGAAAAAAAGACAATGACTTAATAGAAAAATTTTATAAACAACTAGACAAATGCAGCGTCAAAAAACTGCATTTCCGGTCCTGACTTTTTTTCTTATTTTACTATGCTATTGTTTTGTTCAAAAACAACGTTTTTAACAGTTTTTGCCAGCAGACGCGGCGCACGTTTTGCTAGCTTGTATGTTTAAAGCAACAATTTTAGCATTCTTCTGAATTCTAGTGAATTTCATAAAACTTTGTATTCATTTTTAATAAATGTGCAAACTATTATGTCAGTAGAACCAAGCTTTTAGCAGCTGTGCAATTTTGGCTGTTTGCCGTTGAAGTGATAAATTGCTGTCGATTTATGTTTCACAAACATTAAAAAGAATAGAGTTGTTGTTTGAGTTTTTGCTGTAGTTATGTTATTAATTCGTTCTTTTTTTTTTGCTATTTACAGAACTGGTAGACCTTGAAAGTTGGCCAATTCTATTTTGTAGCAGACTGTTATATGAGCTTTTGTTTTGAAAAAAAAAAAAAAATTAACTGTTGTTAAGTTTTTAACTTTTCTGCATTAAAAGTAGTTAATTTATTTTAATTATTATATAAATTGCCAATTAATGCATGCTGACAAGTCTAAACATGGGCTAGGCACTCCAAAAGGCTTAAGCAGCATATGTGCTGTTAAGCTTGCAACATTGTTGCGAGTCAATTTCATGCAAATCATGCAAATTAAACATAAAAAGATTTTCAACATTTGTAGCTGACAGCAGTGGCTGCATGGCGCACCTTCATAAAAGGACTTGACTTAATGTCTTAACATGCATAACATGATGATTCTATTTAGCCTTTTTTTTTCTTTCGAAATGTTGCAAACACATTAATATGCACGGCAACAATTTTTAGTTAAAGTTTTTTTTTTCTTTTCCTTCAAAACTGCCTACATTTGTTGAAGCAACTTTGTTGAAAATTTATGCAAATTTTTGTCAGCTTCGTAAATTTTTCAAATCATGTTTAATACAGGAACAAACACACACAAACACACACACTACATAAGCAATCAAAGTAAAATTGCTGCGCTACATTAGCATGCAGCCTATAACATTCGAGTCAAGCACTAAAATCAAAAGACTTAAGCAACGAACACGCTCAAAATGCTTAAAGCCTTCGACATAGGTTTTTATAAATATTAACATACAAATGCTCATTTCTTTCAAATATTTTTTGTGTATTATGCAGCACTTGCTGCCTAAAGTCTGACACATTATTATTATGCTGCTGATGTAGTTTTAGTTCTTATCAATTCTTTTCTATTTTTGTTTTGTTTTGGTAGCTGTTGACATATGTTGACAATTCGCTTTAATGTCAGCAAGTGTAGCCGCAGAACAAATCTTACCGTAAATGCAAATATTTATTTATTACGCGTACTTTTCAAGCAGCCCAAACCAACAGCACAGATAAAAATACAACGTGTAGAAATTACTAAATGTTTATGGCTCTCAACTAGAATACCAAAAGCTATCAGATAACCAGAAGAATGCAATCAAAGTAGAATTTATGTTTATTAACTGAAAATTTCTACAGTTTAAGGTGACATGTTTTGCATTAACTATGAGTTAGAATTTAAAGACTGGCGTCAGAAAGCGCTTCAAGCACAAAATTCAAATTTTACATTAGGTTAAAATGCCATAATGTGTCTGCAGCAACACTTGCTGGGACAAATATCTAGTGTGTTCACATAAAAAAAAAAAAAGAAAACAAAGACAATAGAAATATTGTCTGAACAAGCTATACTGCTGCGAATAACAGCTTTAATGTCTTCAAAAGGCTCATTTAAGATCTTCTAAGTATTAATTAATTTTTTTATGCCTTTTCAATATATTGCGCATAGTTTTACACGCAGCTTACCCTTTAAAATTATGGGCCTCCTTATAACGTCTGGTTAAATATTTAGCCATATTTATTGTTTAATAGGAGCCACAAGTTAAGTCATTTAAGTACTCTTCGACTATTATTGAATGAATAATAAAAATTCTTCATGCAGTTCTAGTTGGAACAGCACTTTACTCCTAAATTTAAGTTTTAACAGCTTTTAAACCAAAAGTTGAGCAAGGTGTAAAGGCCTTTAAATCCAGCTATTAACTGAGTGGCAAAGATATTAAATGCCTTTACACATAATTTTTGAATATTAATAGCAGCTCAAATTTATCCCACCTGAATAACAAATCCAATTATAAACGAATAGTTTTTTTATTTTTAACTTAAGCTCTCACTAATGACTCGATTATTCGATGGTAAGACTATTAAAATGAAAACTGAAGAAATAAAAGCTAAGGCAAAAATCGAAATTCTTTCGAAAGAGGAGGGAATAAGAAAAAACAATAGCTTGGCTGCCCCCAAGTTTTCAAATATGTGACATTCTATAAAAAAAAGAAGCAGAAGGTTATAAAATTGTAAGCAGCAAATGTTGCTTTCTTATAATATAATACCACAAAGAAATCGCCCTGTCAAAATTTGCCCATTTCGCCCATGGAAAGCATAAACTGTTGACCAAACGAGAAAATCTACGAGTCCTCACTAAATGACTACTTTAAGAAACTTAAAAAATCTATTGAAAAAAATGGAAATATGTTTTTTTTTTATTTCCTCAATACTGCAAAAGCCTTTCTTCAATAATATACTGTTAGTTCAATAGAAGAGCTATCATCAAAATTCATATGCCCTTAGCCATTAGTAGATGATAGCCAGCTTATTAGAAGAATCATTGAAATATGCATGGATGCTACTACTCTGTATGTTAATATTACCATTACGGTCCTTCTTTAAGCCCATAAAGATATGTATATTATTTTTGTCACGTTTACAAAGTGGCAGAAGCTCAAACTAGCCTACCCTACCCTCCCCTATTGTACAGAATGTAGATCTTTTTGCCTACAGCTAAAAACTTAAGAGTCGTTCTGGACAGTTAACTATCCTGTATCTACAAATAAACCTCATCATGATGAGAATCTCAGGTTTTCTGCGGATCTACGCAATAATATGAAAAAAGAATTGCGATTTTAGCCCTAAGAATATGCACTGCCTATACATTTTAATCTTTAAAACTACACGTTCTTTTGCGTTAGTGCAGTAGTGGTTCAAAACCCAGTAGAAACGACCGTCAAGTGCGTAGAACAAGTGCAGAGAACTGCAAAGTTGTGCATGTCCACCTGTAACAAGTCCATTTCAACTACGGCCCTAAATGTCATCTTAGAGCAAAGTACGACTCACATTCATATTCAAATAAAGTTCAGGCTCAGCCAAAATTAACTTTTCTAATTGAAAAATTTTTATTCTAATTCCACTCGACTGGACCTTAAGCAAGATCTGTGATCTCTGCATGTCACAATAAAACATGCGTTTTAGTTATTGGTGAAAGCTTAACCGCTATTATTCCTCTACGGTAACATTAGAAAACTAACAAAACGACCTAGTGTACTTTAAGGATTTCTCTAAAAAAAGGGCCCGTTCCAAAAAATGAATACAAAAATATATGCTTCACTTTTTTCTTTTTTATCCATTTTTCAAAAATTGTTTCTTATTTCCAGTGAAAATAACCAACACATGCAACCAATAAAAAAAGTGCAAAACGAACATGTCTAAGAAAAAGGAAGCAAGAATTTTACACAAGTTTTAAAATACAACAGATCAACATAACTATACAAATATACATATTGTCACCTAAGATCCAAGATGGCGTAACACTTAAAATGTTTGCTCGCGTCCTTATACTGTCTATTCACTGAATTTTGTTGAATTTTGTTAATAAAATAGCCTTTTTTGGATGTTTAAGTTTAAAGTCTTGTAGGGGCTTGAAGTTCAGTTTGAATTTTTTGTTGTTACGCCTTCTAGGATTTTAGGCGACGATATATAACAAAAAGGACATTTTTTAGACTTACTAAATGATGAATTGCATGAATGTTAAGTTAAGTTTCTCAAAGCTCAAATCAGAGCTGATTATTTTCAAAAAATTTATACGATAAGCTTTGAATTTTACCAACCAGCTCTAAATTGTTTTGTCATTATCTATATTTTAAACACTAACAAATCAATTCCCTCTTTATAAAGAAAAAATTACTGGTACTTTTGAAAATGTGTGGCCTCGAATACCGTTCGAATCCCGGCCAGGCCATGGTCTTACGGTTTAACCTTTCTGCATATCTCTCCTCATTTAGTCAACCGAAATGAGAAATTTATCAATATTTACAACTTAAAAAATTAAAATTGGTGGTAAAGGCAATCCTGTTACCTTATAGAATTGGCTGAGGTAAAGGGATGACACTTGCCTCAGATTCTAATACACATATTTCTACGGCTGCCCGCCAGGCGTAGAATATCCTATACGTGTTCCACTTGATTACTTCTTCTTTTCCACTAATCTACCGCCCCATTTCGAACCACGGCACACTTGACTGAACGGTTCAAGGCAAAAACAAAAATTTGGCACTAGATTTCGAAGAAAATTTCGAAAAATATAATTTTTTTGGAATTTAAAATTCAGAATAAGGTTTTATAAACTTAGTTCTCACAAATATATGAATTTTTTAACATGCACCCTACTTTCCACTTGGTTTAAACTAATAAATACTGCGTGATTTATAACTTCACATCAAAATGACGTTTGAATTTGATATATATGGATAAATTTGGTCTAAAGCTTTAAAAATGTAATCTCAGTTTTTCACATTATTGTGTAAATGAATATGAAAAAATAATAAAAATTCAATTCTAATGGTAAAGGTCACATTTATTTCATTTATATAGGGGAGAGGGCTGGGTTGTGTGCTTTTTTTTCTATCCCTAATTGACATATCGTCAATTTTTCACTGCTTAATTTGTCTTTTGACATGACTCAATTTTTGCAGTTATACCGAAGTGTACAAAAGTATTACATGTGCCAGCGACAGATATCGTGTTTGAAAATCGAATGCGAAAACTTTTTTTTTTATTTTTTCAAAGTGATATTATTATGATATTATGATTCAAAGTGAATTTATTCCCAAAAAGGTGAGTGTAATGCATATTAATTTAGTATTTTGATTCTATTTTACGAGCCAACATTTGGTAATGTCGATCTTATCACTATTTGTTTAAGGTATTTGCCTAAAGAACTGACACCCAAAAACTCCATCGAATGCAACATATGTGGCTGGTGTATTCACTTGAAAGGCGTTCGTAGTTCCCATGCAAACATTGCGACACCGATTTGGATGAAGATGAAGAAAATATGATTGAACACTTCCATTCATTACGATTTTTTAGCCTAAGTGGCGTCATTATAACTTGTTTTGCCTCTTGAGGCCTTCTGAATAAATAAAATCGCAGCTTATTATAAAATTATTGGTATTTTACTTCGTATTTTCCGACTTTTATTGGGATTTGCCAGATGGTTCACAACCCAGCCCTTTTTTTGGAAGAGGCAAAAATCACATCTATAGAAAATTGACAGAAGAGAGTTAAATTTTAATCAAAACGCTAATACATCTGCGTGGTATATTCAACAAAAAAGTTGTGTGGTATATTCACCTTTCCAACGGTATCTTGGATTATTCGATATCTTTATTCTGTGAAAAGTTAGAGCCCAAATACAAAACCCGGTTCATAACCCAGCCATCTCCCCTACATAAATCGATGGAAAAATAACAGAGATGCAACTTTTTAAAAATTTTCTTAAATCTAATTAATATTTAAGAAACATTCAATCAACGTTCGTTTTATAAAAAATACCAATTCTACACCTCTTGTCGATACATATACATATATATTACCTAAGTCATTGATGGGTTAATAAACGTCAGGATGTTTCGCATTTAGCATAATGATTTGAATTGGTTGGTTTTCTTTTCTGATTTCCATAATTTATTTCAAACTATCTAAAGGTAAAACTATGCCTTGGCCTTTTTTCATATAATTTTAACATAATTTGTTAATTTTTGTTGGATATTTTCAGAATTCAATTTGACATAGATGAAAAGGCTACTTCCGCCCGAAACCTTTATGTTATAACACACATGTTTTTGATATCTGAAATTTTATTTTAATTATGTTAAATTATGTCAAAAAAAAAAAAAAAAAAACAAAAAAACTTAATAGAAACATCTAATTAAGAATCAATTCCAAAAAAACTAATAATCCACAGCTAATAAATAATATTAATTCATTTCATATGCCACTTTATTGGGTACAAACTATCACTGGTTTAACACTCTAAATATATATACATATATGTGTATATATGTGAAACAGATCTACCGTAATTTTACATTATTAAAAAAAGAAAACTGCTCATCAACAAATATCTGCTTCTCCCCGCCGTATTACATATACAGTGTCGGACATAACTAAAGCACGAACCCATGTAGTTAGCATTTCATTTCATAAAAATGTATATTTTTTTTTATTATTAATTATGTAAAAATATCTGATCGATTGATAAAAAAAAAGACAAAAAGCAATTATTTATTACAAATTACATTTTTTCTTACAAAAATGTTAAAACACACGCTAAAAGACTGCGACAGAACTAAAGCACATGATCTCAGTCACTCACTGTTTGAGTGCATTTCTAGGAAAAAGAAGTTAAAGTACCGTTTGAATAAAAAAGTTATTTACGAAGCAAAATAATATCGATTAAAAAATTAACTTTTAATTCAGTCGTTGGTGATAATTTATCCGGGACAATTTATTTAAAAAAAAATTAATTAAATGGCCCGAAATAAATATTCTGCTAGATTCAGAGAAAAATTTTTAACGAATTTAAAAAATGTGAAACAGTGACAAGCATTGCAAAAAATTTTGTTGTTCACCATTGTGTTATATCTCGAACTTTTAGCCATTTTCGTCCTACTGGTTCCTTAGTTACATCAAAACATGGTGATAGATAACGAAAGACATCTAAACGTGAGGACCAGGCGATCATTTGGAAAATAAAAAAGGATCCATTTATATCAGCGAGATCTATTCAAAGTGAATTGCATTTGAATATTTCACTTAGATCCATCTAACGACGAGCTGTAGACGGCGGCTTACCAACATAAAGGAGCGTGAAAAAGCCATTTATTTCTCAAAAAAATCGTCGATCACGTACTGAATTTGCATGGACCCATGTTAACAGGACTGTTGCGAAATGGCGAACCATACTATTTTCAGATGAGTCAAAATTTAACATCAAAGGTTCTGACGGATTGAAGGTAGTACGCAGGCCCAAAAAGTCAACGCCTAAATCTTCGTTATTCTACGAGTTCTGTGAAACATGGCGAAGGCAACCTCATGGTCTGAGGATGTTTTTCCGGTCATGAAATCGGCCCAATTCATAAGATCAACGGCATAATGGATCGTTTTATGTACAAGGATATTCTCCAAAATGCAATGTTACCTCATTATAACGATCCGAAACACTCTGCCAAATTTATTAAGGAGTGGTAAACTGTAAATAAAATCGATATTTTTAATTGACCCGCTCAATCGCCTGATCTTAATCCTATAAAAAATCTACGGAAAATTGTAGATAGAAAAATTCAACGCGAAAACTGCAAGGGAAAGGACTCTCTCTTCACACAAGCGGAATTGGCATGGAAAAGTATTTCAAAAGACGTTTCAAATAACTTAATCGGGATGATGCCTCGCAGATGTGAAGCAGTGTTCAAAAGCAATGGATACGCCACCAATTATTAGCAAAATCTAAGTTTTTCTTGTCTATCCAATTAATGTGCTTTAGTTTTGTCGCAGAAGTTTTCATCTTACATATTAATGTCATCTTTGTTTTAATATTTTTGTTTTAAATTAAATATATTTTGTTATTTTTTGTTTGGTTTATTATGTAAAATTTGTTTAAATTCAATAGAAAATAATTAGTTTTGAACTTATGTAAGAATTTTATTCAACAAAATACTAAAAAGGTAAGTTTCTTGCTTTAGTTTTGTCTGGCATGATTTCAGTTGTTATACCTATTCAATCAAAAACTAAGGAGCAATCAAGCGAAACATGTGTATGATGTTCTAAGCATGACGGGAAGTCTTAGAATTTGGAATGTGTGTGCAAGTGTTAAGCCTTAACCTCAACCAATTCCTCAGGTTTAATACAATCTCATTCACAAGCTTCTCTACAACGTTTAAGTCGTAAATATTGAAAAATTTTCAATTTCAGCTTATTAGAAATGAGGAAATGAGAGAAATGCAGAAAGATAAAAGCAAAGGGCTATGGTGGGTCCGTAATTCAATTCCGGGAGCCCTGTGGTTGCCTGCATGCACGTTACCGAGGCCGCCAACTTCTTGAATTAAAGCTCTTGAAATTTCAAATTGTTTGCTGATCACATTTGTCAGCTTAACACATGATATGTAAGACACTGAAAGAATATTTTGTCATAGTTATATAACCCAAATGGGCTATTTTAACTAGCCTCAAAAAACCGAATCCCTCTTTATCCAAAAAAAAATGTTTCTTCTTTCTTCTTTTTTAAAGTTAAATCTTATATTGAACAGTTTATTTTGATTTTTATTTTTTAAGTTAACCTTAACTTTTTTTCTATGACTTCATAGAATATGTATATATAAAAAAAAACTACTCTCCACTAAAAACCAACGAGTATCAAACAGCGTCATTTTGCAAACTTTGCCAAATATCCGCTAGATGCAAATGCAAATCCAACTAACTTGAAGTTAGTCTCAAAAAAACAAAACGAAGAACCTGCTTGTGTTAGCAAAAAAATCCAACCAAATCCAGCTCATACGAAAAAAAAGAGCACATAAAAAAACATGTTGAAGATAATCCAATAAATTGTGTTTTGAGGGTAATAAGCAGCAACTCGTTGTTGGTTTTTTTTTTTTGTTTTTTTTTGCAGTTATAAAAAACTTGATGATTATTACACTTTTCTGGTTTTACTCAACAGCAGCAAAATGAACGAACACTTTTTGATTACACTGTATTGCAACTTACAGTAATTTTAAGAATTTTTTTCTTATTTTAAAAACAATAAATTTCTTTGTTGCTTGTTATAAAAACATAAAAATGTAAACGTTCGCGCCGTTTTCCGTAAGTTTTTTTTTTCGTTTGTGAGCTTTTATTTTCGATTTGTTTTTTTTTTATAAGCTTCGAACAATTAACAATTAGCCGCTTGTCACGTTACTCACGTCTGTATGCTTCTAAATATCTTTCGAAACTAAGGCTTGTTTGGCTTCGAACAGCAAGTTGAGCGTTAACATCGAGAGTGCGCTGTTTGTTGCGATGGTGTTGAAAACACGTTTACACCAATACCAATCGAGAAATAACAACAACTTCAATTCTCACCTGAGCTAACAGAGCCCCAAGGAAATTCAGCAAAAGAGCGTTTCAAATGTTGAGAAAAAAAATTGTTATTTTTTTCAATGTGCGTTGGTGTTGGTAACACGTTCACCTGGTTGCACAAACACACAATCGCTCACGCGCGCACACACACATGCACATATACAGGTGAGCAGCACACAGTTCCACTTTAACAAACTTGTTGTTGGTGTGCGTTTGAGTGTGGTGGTCACGACGCTACCTGCTTATTCGACAGCGCGCAAAGTTATCGAAGTAGCGCAGTGAGTGTGCAATATGAGAAGCACGGTATTACCAGACCAAAGAAATACATGTTTATTTTAAAGAATTTATAAGTGTTAATTTTAAAACAGCAATTATTTTAAGACTATTTTTTTCTTTCTAATATAAAGACAACATGATTATCAAGTTAAAAAATAATCCAATTGTCAAAAATATAACTAAATATTTTTAAATATTTTACAGCTGGCAACAATATTCAATTCACCACTAAGCATTTTCAGTTTTCTTATGAATTGTATACTCCCGCCTCTCCTTCATCGTCATTTATAGCACCTTTAGCAATAGAATTAAAAAAATAAAAACCTAACAACCACAATAAGAAAATCGGACCATAACGTTTTACGATTCATGCGATCTATATAGTTATAAGATCTGATATACAGAGCAACATAATAAAAATGAAAAGAGAAAAAAACTGTACCAATTTGTTGCGCAGGCTTAGAACCAGTTTCAATCTGACTAAACTGAAATATGATTCCACACAGAAGTAAGGAGTTAAGGTGCACATTAATCTAGAGTAGTAGAATGAGTGGAGAAAACAAAAATCAATTGAATGATAGAAAAACAAAAGTAAGCATAACTGTAGACGACTGGGGTGGGACGTTTGAGGTATGAGAGGGGTAATAAGTTCAGTCAAATGACGACCAAAGTGATTGCATTGATTTATAGTGGATTAAATGTAAGAAATGAAGTGTGAATATATTAAATATCGCAAAATAAAAAAAAAAAAAACAAAAAAAAAAACAAAACGAGCTTTTGTCATTTTTAACGTTGCGTTGCTGATTGACGGTAAAATGATCTAAGCTCAAGCGTTTTTATGCTTTTTGTTTATCATTATGTAAGCGTTTGAGTGACTTTAAAAGCTTATACGTTTATTTGAAAGTGTACCTATATGGAACATGTTTTTAATTCAAGGTTAATTTTTGAGAACAAGAAACTTAAAAATATCAGTTGCCGAATTAAAGCTTGAGATATAGATATTTTTTACGCTCAATAATCATGATATTTGAGAGATTAAAACAAAACTATTTGAAATCGTGATATCTTTGCTATTCTGTGCACATTATTTATTTATATAATTTTTTGAACGTAATTTTTTTTATAGAAATGTTATTCAGCTTGTGTATAAATATTTTTTAATGAAGAGTTTTATTTAAAAGTAATATTAAAGATAAGCATTTTTTGTCAAGAAATTACATTTTGTCATTCCTTTCTTTACGTTACCTAAACTCTCATGTAAAAATGAATTATTTCAAAATCATTTGGTTCTTGCAAAGTGATTAAATTCGACACAGAAAGACTTCGATTTGAAATTTTCTTAAAATCTAGAAATTTATGGTTCTTTCTCTAACTCTAACTCTAACTCTAACTCTAACTCTAACTCTAACTCTAACTCTAACTCTAACTCTAACTCTAACTCTAACTCTAACTCTAACTCTAACTCTAACTCTAACTCTAACTCTAACTCTAACTCTAACTCTAACTCTAACTCTAACTCTAACTCTAACTCTAACTCTAACTCTAACTCTAACTCTAACTCTAACTCTAACTCTAACTCTAACTCTAACTCTAACTCTAACTCTAACTCTAACTCTAACTCTAACTCTAACTCTAACTCTAACTCTAACTCTAACTCTAACTCTAACTCTAACTCTAACTCTAACTCTAACTCTAACTCTAACTCTAACTCTAACTCTAACTCTAACTCTAACTCTAACTCTAACTCTAACTCTAACTCTAACTCTAACTCTAACTCTAACTCTAACTCTAACTCTAACTCTAACTCTAACTCTAACTCTAACTCTAACTCTAACTCTAACTCTAACTCTAACTCTAACTCTAACTCTAACTCTAACTCTAACTCTAACTCTAACTCTAACTCTAACTCTAACTCTAACTCTAACTCTAACTCTAACTCTAACTCTAACTCTAACTCTAACTTTAACTCTAACTCTAACTCTAACTCTAACTCTAACTCTAACTCTAACTCTAACTCTAACTCTAACTCTAACTCTAACTCTAACTCTAACTCTAACTCTAACTCTAACTCTAACTCTAACTCTAACTCTAACTCTAACTCCAACTCTAACTCCAACTCTAACTCTAACTCTAACTCTAAATCTAACTCTAACTCTAACACGATCTGTATTTTACCATTTTTTCGCCTTTTAAATGGAACTGTGTTTTTAAATATAAATAAATAAACAAATAAAATTTATTGATTGTACTCGCTGGACTCTTTATTGACTGGACTTGAAAAAAAAATAAATTTAAGTAACAAAGCAGTTTTGCTCTTATCAATCCCCACTGTGCATGATTAAAATCATACTCAAAATAATACTCAATTTATTTTTTGAGTGCATAGTTCTCGTAATCTAGCGTGACGAAAGTCCAATCTTGAAATTTTTTAAGTTTTGAATATATAAAATAAATTTTGTTAGTAAAGGTATTCAGAATAAAGTTGTTAATAGTGACACATATTTTAACATTCTTCACGTTATTATAATTTTTTTATGTTAATTTTATCGCTTCTTAAATAGAACCTGTTCTCTCTTAATAAACTAACTATGTAAACAAAAAATTATTAAAATGGATGATGATTTTATTCAACTGTTAAATATTGTTAAATATTATTACTGTTAAATATTATTACTGTACTAATACTGTTAAATATTATTAAAAATATGATATGCTTGATCTGAAAGCAAAATCTGGCTGTCATATGCTTCTTCTTTGGACTATAATGTTGATTTTTTCAAGGTTTATTAATTTTCTTCAACAGCTCATAGCCCTGTTTATTACATTTCCTTCAAATTTCGAGATTTTTGAAAACTTCCCCAAGGTGCTAAATCTCAAACACTTTTATTAACTCTAGTTAGTTAATAAAATATACTTTTTATATTCTACATTTTATATAAATGTGGTGATAACATACAACTTCACTTCATTCATGAGCGTCAAATAAAAAGACAAATCATATGTTCACATGTTGATGATGAACTGGTTCCTTCCCAATGTCAGATGCTTGGTCCCACACGTTGGCGAGCTTTGGAGTAATTTTTTCCACACTTTGTACTGTTATCTTTTGCTAACTTTCGCATGTAGTTAATAATTAAAATGCAGTTATTAAATAACTGTTTAAAAATATGACGCAAATTTTAAAGCTTAAACACAACTCAAAGTGTTGAGAAGAACATGCAAGTGCAATTAAAATAGATGCAGCTAATATAATAATGTAGAAAAAAAAAATTAGTTTTAGTGCATGAGAGCCTAAAGCTTCACATTCTGAGCATATAAAAGACCGGAAATAGCTATTTTCTGACAGATCATGACTAAGCAACAAGCGTGAAACATGAAGAGTTAAAGTTTTGCTCAAATAGCAGCATAGTCGCGCAACATGTTGCCACCGCAATACCACTAAATTAAGTAATTTATGCGTATAAAAAAGAACAAAGAAAGAAAACCAAAAATTGACTAGCTTTGCATAAACTTTTTCTCACACCACAAGCTATACGAAAGCGCGCAAGAATCAATCGTTTATTTTATATAGAGCTGCACGCTTCAATAAACATCATTTACTCACTTATGTACGCTAGTATATAAGTGTATAAATGTGGTTATTAGGCTTAAAAAATTCCTCACACGTCCTCTGAATTTCAACGTTTCTTAGAAAACTCAAAATATTTAGGCTATAAAGGTTTTCAGCGAAAACCAATAATATTGAAACATCACATTTTGAGCCGAGGGTCATGACTGCGCTACATAATGATTAAAAAAACAAAAACCTTGTAACGCTTAAGATAAAAACCCGTGCAGAGCTGTTTTTCTTGCTGATGACTCAAAATGATGCTTGGATGCTGCATGAAATGTTTGGCGTTTTTATGAACTGTTTCTTAGGGATTTTATATTTTTTTTTTATATCTTTTTGTGATTAGTGAGTCACCCTCAAGTCTTTGTTGTCACGTCAAAAAATTGGACATGGCTATGTATAAAGTTACAACAGCTTTTATGGCTCGGAGTAGAACTGAAGAGTTGCCTTTGTTGTATTGAAATATATTGATAATGTTTTGGTTGGATTTTAACGCTTGGCTGAGCGACAAAATGGTGGGCGACATGTTCTTCTATTTTTTTTTCTGGCAGTGTTTACGGGAGGATTAACTTTTGTATTTGAAGAACTTTATTAAGTAAACGCTGTGCTAATTAAGCATATTTTGTATGAAAGCAGTGCAAAAAATTGATCTCTACAAAAGACTTAAGCGACAAACTTAATAGGACCTAAGCAACATGCTGTAAACAGCAGCAATTTTTAGCAACATCCAGTTCGTTGTTTAAGTCTTTCGTCATGAAGGTTGTTGATTTTTGTTTTAAGAGAAGTTACGGATAACGTAAACAATAATTATGCAGTAGCACTGAACGCAAGAGACGGACGTTAGCAAAAAATATATAAATAAAGTATATATGCAAATATATAAACAAATAAATAAAAATATGACTAAATAAACAGAAACAATAATATTCTATTCATATGTAAATCAATAATTAAAATAGTAAAAAACTAATGAAAAAAGAAACAAATACGTAGTTAAATAAACTAATATAAAAAATCGTTTTCAAAAATACACAAAGGAATAATCGTACAAAAAAATACACAAAAATTCATGTATAAAAAATAAAAAAATATTAATTGGAAACATTTTTAAAACAAAGAAAAAATTATTCATAGATAATATAAAACACTAAAAACAAAATTAAAAAAAAAATTAATGCATAAAAAAATTATTTTACTTCATAAGTATATGACTAAATAAAAAGTAAATGAAAAAAGGATATTAATAATTAAAAAATTCCAAAATTAAAAAAAAACAAAATAAATATCCTTAGGTGTATAAAAATAAAAGCAACCAAATACAATAGCAATACATACAAATATAATTAAAAATATCTAATTATTAAATATTTTAATAAATAATAAATAAAAAAGTTGTGTAAAGAAAAAATTAGTAAACAACAGAAATTAAATAAAAAAGCAAGTAATCTTATGTAACAAAATACAAAAGAATATTTTTTCCTTTAAAAACTTTAATGAATTTATTTAATAAAATACTTAAAAAATATCAAAACACAGTTAAATGTATTATATATAGAATTTTTATATGATACAAAAATTAAAATCAATTAAAGCTAACTGTAACCTTATAAATACAAACAGAATAAAAAATGATTTATATGACAGCTAATGAAAACTTATATGTTGTTAGTAATAAATATAAAGAGTAATGAAAAAAAATTTTAAAACTCAGACACTATTAAAAAAAAAATAATACATAAAAAAAGGCTAGTTTTTACGTAAGACAATGTTTTAAATTATTTTGATTTATTGGTGTTTATAAGTTTAGAATAAATAGATAAATTTAACAAAAATAAAATAATATAAAAACAATGATGAAATATTTCAAAACCATATAAAAAATATTTATATTAACATTATATATAAAATTTAAATTTGATTCTTAGCCAAAAATACTCCTATGGCTCAAAAATTGCAGCTGTGTCTTCCTACATATGCAACAATGTTTTAGTGGCCATGCATAGCTATCATGGAGTTAATTCGTCCATAGCGAGTAGACACACTAAACGTTCTGACTCAACTTTTGCCAATTGATCTACATATTAAACTAAGTAGTGCAATCAGACTATAGAAGTCTGACAACTGGAGAAAAATACTTTATGGGCAGATCAAGATCTTTATTTATTATCATTGGAATTGACGATAAGTAACGACTGTAAAATTCTCAACCCTGATTTCCTGGACATTCACTTATTTGTTCCTAACCTTACCAACTTATTAGTTCCTGAGTCACCTAACTAACCTGACTATTATTTGGGTGGGCCGTGCACAAGAACATTTACGGTTATCAAAAAGCAGATAAACGAGTCATTTCAGAGATTTTCTTTGATGTTTTAAGAGTGGAACCAGTCCTAGATCTATTGAACAAAAGAGAGTTCTTGCACTACTTTGAGAATATTCAAATGTTCATCGCTAAAGGGAGAACTTGTACAACTATAGGAAAAATATTCCCCTAATACAATCCAAAGGGTCTTGTAAATACAATCAATAAGAAGTGTAGAATTTGTGTTCTACATTTGCACTTTACATTTTTTTCTTTTTTTTGGGTTATAGAGAAGACCAATTTAAATTATGTATGAAATACAATAT
The DNA here is from genome assembly GCA_943735915.1 of Pherbina coryleti. Taxonomy (NCBI): domain Eukaryota; kingdom Metazoa; phylum Arthropoda; class Insecta; order Diptera; family Sciomyzidae; genus Pherbina; species Pherbina coryleti. Next base: position 30,350,149 of record OX030951.1, read on the forward strand.
CTTTTCAAAACCACCAAGCTTTCAGCTGTAAAATAATACGCCTTTCAACCCAACACCTCTTGTTGATACGTCCTTTGTTAACAACCTCATACAATCCTGGACTGATATAGCTAGAGTCATGGTAATTAATATTGGTCTACACTCCGGTATTGGTAAAAAATTGGTATTTCTTTCAACTCCCATTGTCGTAGCTGTAATGATCCTAATAAAATTAAAACCTTTTCACATATTCTATATGTGTTTACCCAACACTAGTAAGATGAAGACTATAAGATCTTTAGGTAAACGCTTCTTGAACAACATAGAGAAACTTCCAAACGTAAAAATCAACGATTTACTTATAGTTCTTCATCGCAATGGATGGCTTTAAGGAAATTTGCCAAAACTTAACAAAAACAAAGAAAAAGGAGGTGGTGCCATCGAAAAGACTCGCTAGAACTAATTATTAAATACTACTTTTAGCAGTTTCTCTACTCGAGCCAATCAACCAATGTTAGAGTAAAGTTTTGCTGGGGTTTCATAAGTTGCCACTATTTGGAACTGTTCTTAATTGTACTGGAGTATTTTTAACCGACTTCAAAAAGGTGGAGGTTCTCAAGTTCGTTGGTTTGGCCGTTTTTTTTTTTTAATGTATGTGCATCGATAACTCCTAAAACACTTCCCCGATTTCCGTAATTTTTTGTCAACAGATAGATACCATGAACGCGGAGGTCGTTTTTTAAAAAAGTGGACGATATTCGACAAAGGGGCGTGTCAATATTAGAAAAACACTGTATTTCAGTTAATATTGACACTAGGGTACTGAAATTTACAGTAAAAATACTGGGGTAGGCAGTATTATTACAAATTACGATCAATAAAGTGGGCGTTATATGACAAAGGGGTATGGTCATATTAGAAAAACACTGTATCGTAAATAGTATTGACACTAGGGTACTGAAATTTAGTACAGGAGTAGACACAATTTTAAATAATTACTGTAAATAAAGTGGGGTTATTCGACAAAGGGGTGTGGCAATATTATAAAAATACTATATCTCAGTTAATATTGGCACTAGGGTACTAATATTTGGTATGCAGGTAGGTATCATTACAAAAGTGGGCGGGATTGCACATAGGGTGTGGCACTTAAAGGAAAGTACTATAAATAAAATAAATAAATAACTGGCCATTTCAGCCCTTGAAAGGACTTTGACCTAGCTTCTTATGATCAATTGTGTTGTGCGTGTTATTAAGTTTGTACACAATTGACCGAGAACCGGACATACATGTTTAACGCCGACTCCGAACGGCAATGAACGAAATGTTCTTGTTCTCAAGAAGCTTTACATGGCATATTGAATACTCTCTGAGGTTTGCCATTGTCTGTAGAGAGGTGTCGGCCGTACAGAAAAATTATTTTAATTCAAATAATTTTCTGTCGCTGCTGGGGTTTGAACCTGGGTCACCAGGCTCGTTGACATAGCGGCCACGCACTTTAACCAACTACGCCACGGACGCCACGGACGGAAAGTACTATATTACGGTTAATATTGATACTTGGGAACTGAAATTTGGCACAGGACTAGGTAGAATCATTATAAAGTACTGTAGATAAAGTGGGCGGGATTAAAGAAAGGGCGTGGCACTTAAATAAAAATAAAGAGTCAGAAATGGAAAATACCCAACAAACTTTCAGGAATTAATAAAACAAATTTTTTAAGAACAAAAATTCATGTTTGAAATTTTCCTCAAGAATACTATTGCATAAAATTTTTTATATTCTCTATAAAGGAAGAAATAAAAACTTTTTAACAAAACAAAAACCGACTTCAAAATCACTACAAAATAAAAAATAATTTTAAATTACTTTTCCCATTAATTTCTTAGACAAATTTTAAAAGTTTCAAGTTCATTTTAATATTTTCTACTTTGTTTTATTATCATCAATATATTAATTGCTTTATGAACATAAAAGCTTTGAAGTCTGCGCTAATATTTGACACACAATCATGATATTTTACCATCCCTGCACTATTTTAAACTTTTTATTTGATGCTATGCTGCCTGGGTGACACTGTAGTAATTTTAAAAGCTTTTTGCACATAAACATTCTCGCTATACTGGTTTGTATGAGCTCGTTAAGCTCATATTGAATATGACATAGTGTGTAACAGCTGCACAAATAATGCATGGAACACAACAATTGCCAACTGAAAGAAAAAAATCGCTAAAAAGCTTTTATATTCATAAAGTTAGTAATATTTTTATGATAATAAAACAAATTAGAAAAAATTAAATAAAAATTACAAATATTTCGACTTAGATAAGCGCTGACTTCAAAGCTTTTATGTACATGAAAGCTTTTGATGATAATAAAACAAAGCTATAGTAGCTAAACTCGATTGTTATTGCATGTCGGTTTTTTTTTTTTTTTTTTTGTTAAAAAGTTTGTAATCAATTCTTTATCCCACATGAGCACTTATTTGTTCCAAGCATTTTGGTGTTTGTTCAGACTTGCGTTTAAATAAATTTTTTTAATGGTGTATCTTGAATTCCAAGCACGTCCTAAATTTTTACAATAAATATAAATAATTTAACTAGGCTGCTCGGTAAGGATATGTGCTGGCATTTTCTTTCCGTAATCTTTTTAGTATTTACTTTGACCAAAGTGGTCTGAAACCTGTTACTTTTTCATCAAATATAATCTTTAAATCAATGTCTTTTTTATCAACACAATTTTAATGGTTCATGGTATTTTTCGCTCTTGATCTTTTTTTTTTTTGTTTTGTTTTTCTTTTTAAGAAAGTGCATAAAATCTCTTCATATAGTCCTTCAAATGAATTTGAACTATGTGATTGCCTTTCTGTGATAAGAAGGTGAAAAACAAGTCTAGCTGTTTTTATACGACACAAGTGTAGCATGTCTGTTAAAGTGATTGATTTCATCTGTATGTAATGAGAAACATCAGGTAAAGGTTCAAGTAAATATTTGTTTTTTTCCCAAATAAAAATTTGAACATTAGTTTTTTCTTATTTTTCAAGGACTTATCTCTTCAGTTAAGGCTTTCTTTTAGGCGTCTACATTAAATGATGGCTTTGAATATGACCCAACTTTAACCCTCTGCAGCTGACGTCGTAGTCTGACAGACACCGAAAATCAAAACTTCGGGCTTACAAACATAAAAGTATATATCCTTTGACAGACTAAATCTTTAAAAAAAAACGTATTTTATTTCAAATTTTATTCTTATGTTAGCCTAATAATTATTTACTGTTATATGGAATAATGTCAGGAAAGTTACAGTCAGAAACTTCATCATAGGAAATCAGTTTAAAAGTGAGGTCTGCTAGACCCCACGTCAGGTATATTGTTAAATTTGGAGAACGTCAGTTGCAGAGGGTTAAACAAAAATACACCGCTTAAGCGAATCTTTCTTTTTACATGAAACAACTATCTAACAGTCATTAAGTGATGGCTGTCGCTTCAAATGTCTGATGCATGATTTTTCATTTTTCTTTAAATTAAGCATCATTTTGATGTTAGCTGTACATATCGTAAACTTATAAGAAAATATAATTTGAATGCACATTCTAATTGCTTGCAAGCCACTTGAAGCGCGTGCCATAAAATCTCTGCCACGATAAGTTTATCTAATATTTGCTTAGCTTGTCAGTGGCTGATGGCTCAAAGAACACTTTGAGTACATCCATGTTTCTATGTTAAAAGGTTCTTATCGGTTCTTTATTTGAATTTCCATTTCTTTTTATATATGTTTTTATTATTTTTTTTTTATTTTTTTTTTTAGATAAGCTTAGCTCTCTATTCATTGTTTGTTGTTGTAGGGCACTACTTTTCTTATTTTTATTTTGTGTTCTTTTGTTGATTTTCGAAATTAAGGTGCGCTCTTTATAACGTTGTAATCTACATGTTGTGGACAAATAAAAGTGTCGCTTTTTTGTCTAAGATTTATTTGCATTTATTATCTGCAGCCTTTTGTTTTGTTGTGAAATACAAATAAAAGAGTTTTTGTAGAGTGTTGACAAAGCGGCAATAAATAAAGAAGTTGTAAATATATTTTTTGAAAATAGTTTAGTGGAAACACCGAACAGTTTTTGTGGCTGCATGGGTTAAATATTGTCTTGAAGTTAAAAAATGATGCCTACATTTACCACTTACGCCCACTTAACTAATAAATGCTCCAATTTTTTTTTTCTTTTTTTTCTAACCCTTTTATTGAAATCGTGTTTGTCATGCCTATAAATTATAAGATCTTTTTTCTTAATAAACCTACTCAACGGCCAATAAACTCACATAATTGTGGGAGAAAAACAAAAGAAAAAAAAAACAATCACACACACACAAGGCAACATTGCGTGGGATTTTCTCAGCAAAGTCAAGATTTTTCATATTTAATTTTCTTTTAGCACATGAGTAATATATGCTTGGGTTATAAAAAAAAAATAATATATAAAACATGTGTGTGTAGCTTCTCAGAGTGTTCTAATTCATTCAAGTTTAAAAAAGCAATTTAAGAAAAAAAGTAGCACCAGCAGCGCCCCCTCAAAAACATGTCTAAATGCAAAACGCTAACAAGCGCTTAAAAACAAAGGGTAGCTATTGCTGCTGTTAAAGACCAACTAAAAACAGTCTCCAATAAACAGCTCTGAAAAAATTGCGCTACAAGAAAAGCACAGCAAGACTCTGCAAAGCCAAGCGCTTTGGCCACAACTGCGCTGCTGCTTTTATTACTGCTGCTGCTGCTACTTCTACTGCTTCATTCGCTTTGTGCTGACTGACTTAAGGCGATGACGTTCGTTTGGAAAAACAGTCAACAAAGTATAGGCCAAGCAACTCTTTTTCTTTTATGGCCTTTTTTCACTCTGTTTTAATATTCTTGCAGTCTACAACCAAGTCTTCAGTTCTTTATTGTCTGACTTTCTTACTTGCTTTGTGCTTGATTCTGATTCCTGCCGCTCTGCTATGCCTTTGTCTTGTGCTCGTTTTTGTGTCGTCACTGTTTCGTTTACTTCTTTGTTCCTAGTAGTCGCCGTTATCGTCATCGTCTTAGTCGCCATCGTTGTAGTCGTCATCATCATCATCATCAACAGTGCTACATGAGCCAAGTACAGTCGCGCCAATATTGCTAAGTCGCATTGTCTGGCTGACTTTTCAGTTTCTGATTTCTATAAGATTTTCTTTTAGCTTCGATTTTGACTTTTCATCTTGTAGTCTTGTAGAGCTCGCGTTGAACTTCAATTCAAGCAAAGATGCTTGCTTAGTGTATACATTCGAGGGTGCTTTATATGCTGCAGTTGAAGGGATTGTGAGTTGTTGGCTCGAAGGAAGAATGGAAATGTATAGAATGGAAATGGATTGCAGTTTATTGACTTTGATAGCAATGAATTTAATAGGATTTTTTATGATGTATAAAAAAAAAATATATATCTTTTTGGTATGAACTTTAATGTTGATTTAGCTGAGAAGAGAGAATGCAAGTTTGTTGCTTAAGTCTTTTGTTTGGCAATGTGTAATGATTCATGTCGCTTTGATTTGGGGTGTAAAAACGTTTTAAATTTTACTTGTTACTTTGGCTGGAACTTAGGAAAATAATGCCCCATTTATTTTCTGTTCAGAGCCAGCATAATTTTGAAAAACTCCTAAATGAAATTGTTAGTACTGAGTCGTGTATTAAATGATTTGGAACGGAAAGTGTTGTGAAATTTATTAAAAAATGTTCTTGCTCTTGATAAGAGCTGCTGTTAAAATTTACACATCTTAGTAGATTTTAATCTTCAACCTTGATTGGAAAACGGGATAAATATAAAATGGGAAAGAGCAGGTAAAACCAATTTGTGAAACATATGCAGGATCCCACTAAATCTTTTGCTTGGCGTTAGAGTCCACTTGATTTTATAATGCATTATATAACACGTATTTTAAGTTTTCTTAAGTTTTCTTTTAAGTATTGTCCATAAAAGCGATCTTTAGACAAATTCTTTCCAAAGTGACTCATAGTAAAATTTTGCAAGGGACCATCCACAACCAATTTTTTCAGCAATTTTTGGAAAAGCTCAAACAAAGACTCTTAAAAGGGGCGCCACGGGGTATAACATAAAAGTGCACAAATATTTCTGATAAGTAATAACTTACTATCATAACACATAACTATCATATATTGAAGGTATATATTAAGAAATTTTCTTATCTTTATTTTTGTGAATTGTTTAATTTTAAGTTAACTTAAAATCCATATTCAAGGGGTGACTTTAAAATCTACCGCCTCGGCAACACTAAGCATTACCAGATGAATTTTGACGGTTCCCTTTAAAAATTTGAGATTTTCTGGCATAAACGTACTCACTACATTTAGGTGTATGTGCACTTATTGTATTATTTACAGTGGTTTGAAAATGGTATTTCACTAAAATCAATAGAATTAACACGTAACTTTTAAAGATGAAGTCCTACCAGTGGCTATACATAAAACGCCGGTTCAATAAGTTCAAGCGTGGTTGAGTGTGGCCAACCAGCGAAGAAAAGAATCCTTCATCACGAAAATGCGAGTTCCCCCACGTCAGCTCAAGCATAAAATTTTTGAGCACTCAAAAAGTGGAATTAATGGGTCCCAATGGGCACCCAATGACTTTTTCTTATAAATTTTTTCTAATTGCCTCACAAAACATGCGAGCGTTTTTCTACACCCAAACCCAAAGGCCTTGTGAGGTCTTCCAAAACCTTGTTTTGGAGTACCAACCTGAAAGTGACAAAACTGTTTCGAAAATTGTTTCAAACAAATGATAATTTTGGAAAATACTTTGTATAAGGTATAAAATAAAAAAGCATTTTCACTAACCGGGTTGGCCAGGGTTTTTATTGTTAGGCTCAAGACTCAAAATGCAACCCTAGTAGTACTCAACTTTTAATGCATAACTCTTGTTTTTTTTTATTGCTTCTGGCAGAATACGTTGATCGAAGTTTTAATTATTTATGTGTTGGAGTTTGAAAATAAAAACTCGGAATGAATGATAATTGTATTTTTATTTTTAAATTTGTTGCTAGCGACAGTAAAGACTAATTATTTTTGATAGCTTAATAAAATAAATTACAACAAATCCTCACCTTATTTGACATTTAAGACTATATGAAATGAAAAAAAAAAATACATAAATTTTTTTAACTTTTTAAAACCCTGCAAACATTTTCTGAATGCCTCAAAAAGAATGACTCTTAAAAGAGTATTTTTTATGCGTGTTTTATGAGTCCTAAAGGAGTCTTTGATATGATTGTAAAATGAATGTTCAGAAATGAGACTCTAAAAGGAGTATTTTTTTATGAGTATTTTGTAAGCACACAATAAAAAGACTTCTAAAGGAGTCTTTGATATGATTGTAAAATGATTGCTCAGAAAAAAAAGAGTCTAAAAAGAGTATTTTTTATGCTTGTCTTTATGAGTACGCAATTAAAGGACTCCTAAAAGAGTCTTTAATATGATTGTTAAATGACTGCTCAAGAAAATTACTCTTAAAATAATCAATATGTTTGCTTTATGAGTTCTCATTAAAAAAGTCCTAAATGAGAGAGTATTATGACTCACAAAAGGATAATACTAATATTGCATGATATATGCGTAATTATAAAAAGGCCTCATAAAAGAGTCTTATAAAACAGTGTTTTATGAGAACTCAACAGGTTCGGAGAGGATTTTATAAACTTTAAAGTTAAATATTTATGTTCTTAATATCGACTCATAACCGCCAAAATATCTTAAGCGACATAATATCCGATTTATGTTTTTTGATGAAAATCGATAATTTGCGATGGTTTACATCGTCTGTCAAAATTTCATAGGTGTACGAAATTAAATTATGAATTTAAACCAAAAGCAATTTTAGCTTAAGTACACACTACATGTTTGTTTACATTTTTCATGACAGCAAAGTGTCGCTTAAGATGAAATTCTCTAAAAGAAATTAATCAATATAAGAGATAAAATTATTTAAATAAAATTAATAGTAAAGAGATAAGAGATAAAAGATAAAATTAATAGCAAAGATAATTAAAAAAAACCTTCTCCTGTAAAATTTTCTTTTTGGCGCTTAAGATATTTGGGCGGTTATGAGTCGATATATAAAAACGTTGCTGCATATGTATGTCTGACCATCATGGCTGATCCTCTGTAATTTGTAATAAGTGAGGTAAGTTATGAGAATATTTTTTTTCAAGTGAATACTCCAATACGTTATAATTTATCTCTCAGTCGTTCAGCGTGCAGTTGAGGAGCTTTTCGAATCGAATGAAGTCGAATCGAATATAGTAAAGTAAAATTTTTAACTTTTAATTTTTCTAGAATTACTTTTTATTTAAGGGGGCATATAGGTTACAAATTTAAAAAATAAAAATTTTTTTCGGTGACCGATTTTGTAACTTCGGCTTTTTTCCAAATGGCCGTTATTTTGTGTTTTTTTTTGGCGGAAGAAAATTATCCTAGTTCAGGCGAGGATTAATTTCGTTTTTTTTATTTTTTCCTCAGAGGTCCTAGACTGGTATATCCTGCACACCGTCAATTTCTTGGCATTAAAAAAAAAATCAAATAACGTCAAAAACCATTTCCTTCTATGAAAAAAATTACCGAAAAAAAAATTATTTTTTGAAATTTGTTACCTAAATTTGTAAGGGGCATACCTTAAAATGTTTAATAATTTTTTCATTTTTTTTTTTTTTATTTTTCAATTATGAAATATTTTAAATAAATTTTAATCTAAAAATATATTTCAACCTAAACGGATCATTGTCACTTTTATAAGTTCTGAAAGAGTGTTCATTATGAGTCTTTAAATATTCCATTACATGATTCTTAAAAGAGCATTAAGTATGGCTCTTAAAAGAGTATTAATTTTGAGTAAAAAAAGACTAATTTATATAAGTTCTAAAAGAGTTTTTATTATGAGTCTTTACATTGTCTTTGTTATGAGTCTTAAAAGAGTATTAAATATGAGTCTTAAAAGATTCTTAATTTTGAGTACAAAATGAGACATAAAGCTGTCATTATAATGAATCATATTTTTAAGCCCAAAACCTACGAAAATGTACTCATAAAAGAGTCTTTTTTGAGCGCCTTATGACGATAAAAACCCATTTATATGAGTCTTAAGAGAGTCTTTTAAGATTCATAATGTTTGCTGGGAATAAACAAATTTTTGAATGATTCAAAACAAACATAATCACAATGTTATTTTGATACTCGAGACATTTTCAATGACCACTGAATTAAAAAATTACACTGTGCAACAGTGAACAAAATAACAGCATGCCACTATATAGGTTTGATTCTATGATCATTAGTGAGTATAACCCTAGAGTGGTTTCGTGAGCTTGGCGCCCGTTTCATTTTTATGGCCCATTTTATATTGTAGGTTTTAGTGATTTTGTCAAAAAAAGGTACTATCAGTTTTTCTTCAATAGCTCCGTCAGAAATAGATATATCGGTTTATTGTCTTTGGCAAAGTTGTAGTGTTTTTTTGTGTCATAGTGTCATTAGTTTTTGTACCAAACAGAATAGAAAAACATAAAGAACTTTAAAATATAAAACCAATACTGCTAAAAAAGTACCAAAGTAGTAATTTTAATAAGTTTAAAGCCAGTTTCATTTGCTTTGCAATACTTGCAATTCAATTTTATTAGTTTTAATTATTTTTATATTTAATTATGGAATAATTAATAAAAATTTTCAATGAAGTTGTTTTCCCTCTGAGATTTGCAGAGAGGTGACGGCCAATTGGAAAAATTTATTGCAATTCCAGAGCACCTACTTAACACAATTTTCACCTAAACCAAAGTGGAATTATACACTTTTTTCGCAAATGAAAACAAATGCAAAATTTGGAAAAATGTAATTACGTGTGAATGAAGAATTTTATGATGAAATATGATGCAGATGTATTTTCCAAAAACCTGCTTTAAAGAAAGTTTAAAGGCTTCAATATCTTCTTTGGTTTATTACTCAGAAATTCGTTGGAACCCAAATTTATTCCTTAAAAAAGAAAAATAATCAGCACAATTTATTTTGAATTAATTAATGCAAACAGCTTTTTATTTGCTTAAATTTTTTAAAAAAGTAAATAAACACAACTTAAGCTTTTAGCTGTACGTTGTGCTGAATACCTGCTGAGTACCTGCTGAGTAAGTAAAATATTACAAAGTGACTGAACACCGCTGATGAGCTGGAATGGAGGCCAGCGACACATAAGTCGAGGCTACTAGTGAGTAATTGTTTTATAGCATTTTTTTTTTTTTGCAATGTGCAATTTGATAGAAACAAATTCAACCCTTAACTCATATTTTTAAAAATTTATTTAACATTTCTTTTTATTTTAAAAATAAATATTGCTTTGTTTCAGCAGTACTAAAGACTATTTAAAAATTTCTAGGGTGAGAATATGTATTATATAAGATCGAAAATGATTATCAATAAGACCTTTATATATTTTTGATTAAAATTTTCATAAAAAGATAAATAAACCTATAAATATGTTTCTTTCTTAACTACTTTAAGGATTCATTATATATATAATTAAAATTATTACCGAACGTAATGTGAACATATTCAAAATAAGAAACATAGTAAAACAACTGTTCGGCTTATTCTGCTTTGAATTTTCTAACGCTTGATATTTTGGTTGACTTACTATAGCAATTATTTAGTCCACACTTTTAATGACACAGCATAATTCAATACTTTTGGCTATTGTTAAAAAATTTGCATATATTACAAACTTCTCACATAGTTAATTATGTGAACCAGTGAGCATTACCGAAAACATTGAACGATAACGAGCATTAATCACTGGCGTTTAAGTGAAAATGCTAACAAGCAAGCCATTAATACAGACATTTTCCAAATAAAAGCATTAATTAAGGTGGCTAAATGTGAGTATTTCATGGCTGTCAAGTGACGCTAGCAATTAAAGTCCTTACTTCCCTGTGTAATTATTTTTCCGCTTCCTGTTTTCTAACAATTGCGCACATTCACGCTTTAATGTTGCGACGCGACACTTTTAATGGTTTTTCAAAATACGCTGCATGAAAGCTGGAAAATTTTCTCACCCGTTGAGAAAAAACGTGGTTGTCGTGGGTGTGAAGAGATTTCCTAGAAACACGAATTATTTTCTATGGTTTACTTAATCAAAGAGTAAGGTTTTAAAACAAAACCAGCAGGTTATATGAGGGTAAAGCATAGCGAATTGTATTGCATATAGCTTGGGTTTTTTGGCTTAAACTATTCAGAGTTTTGAGCTTAGAAGAAGAGATAACAAAGATATGTTTGTTTTTAAGTAAAAGAACAAAGAAATGAGTTTCAAGCAATGAAAAATAAAATTTTAAAGTAACCGTTCCAGTATCAATGCAATTGGTTGTAAGCTTAAAACAAAAGACTTAAGCAACAAACTTGCATGGCTTCTAAAATCTTTTAATAGCCTTTGAACTTGCCAGGTTCATATTTTAAATATATTTTCATTACTCTTGCTTATTATTTTGAGCAACGTTTTTACTTTTAACGAACGTAAAGCATAATAGTTTCAACAAATTTAAATTGTTAGCAAAAAAGCGTGACTGAAATCGATGAAGCCTTCATTGAAGATGTTGCAACAGCGTCAATTCTCAAGCATCAAAACAGCGTTTTGGCTATTTAAAAATGCAAAGCTGTAACTTTGAATCTTGAACTATTGCCAGTTAATGTCAAAAGTTATCAATTGGCTCAAATTGCTGTGTCGTCCATTTAAAGATCACGCAATATTAGAACAACTATTATGAAATGCTCTTCACTGACCTTCTACAACTTTAAGAATATCGTAAAAATTTAAAGGTTTAACAAGGACACTTCGTCGTTCATCATTTAACAGCTGTCATAAAATTCATTCACATCTATAAACATTAGCCTTAAAATCTTATGCATCACTCTTGTGCCCAAGATAGAAACAAACAATAGCTGTAGCACAAACAAAAGACTTAAGCGACGAACTTGCACAGATAGAAAAGTGTAAAAAAAACCCAAACACACACAATCACACACATGCATGCACACAAATCTCTGTTTTCCTTTAGATTTCCCTCTTGAGGTGTGGGAATCTTCTATATTTCAACTTTGCACTGTTTAAAAATAAACTAATAAACAATAATAAGAGTTGCTGCATGATATGCACGCACATAAAATAGAAGCAACAACAACAACACGTTGTGTGTTCATGTAAAATAAAAAAAAAAATAAAAAAAGGAAAAACACCATGAACTTGAAATTGAAAATTTGTAAGGTAGAAACAGCAGCTTGTTTCAACCATTGAGGTGCAATTAAATTTTCCTAACATTTTTATAATTTTCGTATAATAGCCACTGCTGCTGCTGATATAGCAAAGTGTGGGAATCACGCAAGAGGTAAGTTTGAGGCTCAGCGATAAGAATTTATATTCTATGCTAGGGATTTCCCTGTTTTTTCCTCAGCCATATGAAACGAGTTGATAAGAAATGATTTTTTCAATGAAAACATCTTTATTTTATTGCATTTAACTATAAAGCAGCAGCAACATCTGCGCAACATATGCTAGTTACTTAGATATATGGTAGTTTCAAAGATTTTTTTAAATGAAAACAAGGACATGCAGTTAACGGCATTCGATAAGCTTAAGGTTGCCATAGAGATTTAGATAAATCTATTGTTTTATCATATTGTCATCTTATGCCATGTCTTCACAGAAAGTTTAGTTTGAGTTTCCAGTATAAAGTTAAGTTTGGCCATTGAATGCAAAATAAACTCTTGAGTTCCCCAATAAAATTTTGCAGGATGAAACTTAACCAAATTCAACTTTCTCTATGTGTTCATCAAAGCTCAATTTGGGAAATGCCTAAAAGTATGCTAATGTTCATATAAAAAAGTACGTTCAGATGCAACATTTTAGATGACAAGGTACGTTGAACAATTTTGCTGTGAGAAATGTCAAAAATGCATTTGCAGAAAATTAACAAAAAAGCGAGAAGACGAACTTGGGCAAATGTAGAATATGAGGTCTTCATATCAGTATGAGCCGATGAAAATTCTGATTTGAGCAGCACAAGGAAGAACTTGCATGTGTACGTAGAGATCTCTGCAGCCTTGTCCTCAAGTGGAAATTATATCACTGAGTGGTAGAGGATGTGCCGAAAAAAATATGAGAACACAAAAGTAAACAAAGAAATGTCACATTAAACACAATCCTGCCGACGCACAGTGGGAGGACTTCATACAAGTTTTGGCCATAAATAGTAAAAATAAACTTAGAGCTTTGAAATTTGGTTTAGTTTTGTACAGTTAAAAATTAAATATATATAAGTTTGGATAAAATCCGCTCACAGACACGCCCACCTTCCATACGAATTTTTTTTGTAGAAAATAGTAAAAATAAACGTACAGCTTTCAAATTTGGTTCGAGTACTTTGCATACTTAAATATGAAATATATACAAGTTTGGATCAAATCCACCCGCAGACACGCCCACTTTATTTTTTTAACAAAAGTTATAATCTTGTAACGAATCCTTTGCATACTTAAATATGAAAAATATATAAGTTTGGATCAAGTCCACCCGCAGATACGCCCACTTTCTTTTTTTAACAAAAGTTGTAATCTTGAAGTTAGTCTTTACAAAATATTCTCGTATAATGTAATGGAAAAAAGTTTTATTTCCAAATTTGAACAAAATTTGCCGACAGACACCCCCACTTTTTATCCTAATCTTCTTTCTTTCCATATAACACTCATTAAACTCTTCGTATACAAGTTTAAATTCTATGGGTTTTAACATTATTCTAAAGAACATAAGTATAAGACGTACGGAGTCGGCATAAAATTGAAAAATCTAGTTTACAATTTTAAAAATTATTTTTTATTGCTCAAAAAGCTCATTTTGTATAAGTTCTCGAGCTTCTACTGACAGCTCTTTGTATTTTTTGTCTTTCTTCAGTCGCAAGCGGCTGACAAGAGGATCGGAAGATATTAAAATATGGTGAAAAATGTCTTCATTTTTGGCAGTCCTGGAACAGGTTCTGATAGACTTGCGTTTTTAAATATTTTGTTGGATGCCTCTTATGCTTCTTCTGCACATACAGTTCAGCTGTTTCTCGGGTGTAAATTTCGGGTTTTCTCGGGGTAAAATGTATCACTACAATTAACAAATGCAAAAAAATTAGCATATTTGCTCAATAGAAAATGTTAATGCCAAAAAGACACCTGTCAAATTGCGCACAGTCTAAGTCAACGTATAACGCCATCTATCGGGTTATGACATTGACCCCAACACAGTGCCATCTATTATTTATCTCGTTACTTCTCCTCATCAGTAATCTTCTATGCCTCACAACGAATTTTTGTCCTTTACATTGTTCAAAATCATCATATTATGCGATAAAATGCAAAATTTCGTCGATTTTTTTCCGGTTTTTCCGGAATTTTCCGAGTTTTCCACTAAGAATTTACAATTTTTCCATTCGAAAAGCCATTCTGAAACAATTGCACACAAAATTCCATACAAATAAATCAATTTTCGACTTTTCCAATTTCCCGACTTTTCCGGAGGGTTTTCCAAAAATTTTCTTTCATAAAATCCTTTTCCTTTGTTAATTTTATTTGTTAATTTTAAAGTAATTTTCATTTTGAAGATACGCTGAATATAATTAAATAAAATATTTTTTAATTGACATTCAACGAGAAAAAATCACATTAAACCCAATTGGGGCAAGTTCGGGCAGCAAGAACCATATTTTTCTATAAATATATATATTTCTGGATACTATTTTGAAAAAACTGGATATACGTTTTTATGTTTTTTTTACCACTAAAGTTTTCAAATTTTTTAGCTTTTTTGCACTAAAATTTTTTTTTTTAAAAAAATCACAAAAAAAAAATTTGTTTTTATAACAACAAAAAACCTACATTTTATCAAACAATAAATATCATATCTTTATTATTTCTTCATTTCAATTCTATTCTTATAAAAACAAAAAAAGTAGAACACTTACAACTGCAGGTAGTAAAAACAAGTGATATTCTCAAATTTTTGTCATTAAAAAAAGTTGAAATTTCGAACCATTTTCTGACCAAACCTTAAAAGATTTCTGAGTGATTTTTTGGATGTTTCTTATCTGAAGTATAAACTGTTGAGTAGTAAAATAATTTTTTACAATTTCAAAACTTATACTTTTTTCTATTTATGGCCACGAATCTCCCACTGTGCGACGCATCTCTGTGTGAACAGCTATGGTTGAGCTCAAACTAAACTCTCTGTGTAGACATGGCATTATCTACAATGGTTGCGGCATTCATTAAAAAGATAATCCAGAATGACTTCACATGCACCAAGTTAAACATTTTTTTTTTATACATATGATACTGCAAATAATACGATTGTTGTATTGAATGATCTCAAAAATATGCAATACATTTTAATATATTATTCTCCTTCTTTAGATTTTCGCAGACCTTTGGCAATGCATTTCTTGAAATTTTCGAAGCATACTTTTTAGAGTAAGTCACTTAGCTTCCACAAATCTTAAAATAAATTCACTGTCCACAAGCTTGCTCTCATCACATGTATGTTTAAACATTTTTAATTAAAATGTCTTGCATACTTGTAGGCAGTTTTTTGAACCACATGTGTGGAACCTATTTTATCACTTACCTTCAGAGCACAGAATATGCAGTCTTGGCCGCTGCAAACATGTTGATTCAAAGAACGAAATGAACGACGAAAAGCGTCTAAGTGCCATAAGACCTATGAGAACAAAAGAGAGAAAGAAGCAAAACAAACAGATCAGTAACAGGTAAAATATAGCGAACAACAAGATAAACATCGAACAATGAAAAAAAACATGGTACATAAGTTGCTGTAAAGTTGTAGTAACTGTTTGAGTAAGACAGCAGAAACAGAAAAACGAGTTTGTGTTTTTTTATGTACATTGTTTTTGTTGTTTCTGTATTTTCTTTTTATTTTCTTTTTCTACACGTATAGCTTTATGCAGCTGAGCAGCCATTTTAGTTGTCTTTAAGTACAAAGTAAAGAGAACTTCACTGTACGACTTGGATAAAAACACAAAAAATAAATCCAGCACAAAAGGTAGCTTGGAACGGAACAAGAAAACTGGTTTCTCACGCGTGCATTTGTATAGAAACAATAACAACAACGAGTGGCTGGCTGGCTGGCTGGCCACAATTTCTTAGCCTAGCAAGTTGACGCTAGAAACTTTGTTTCGCTACATCACCTAAACACAGGAACATGAAAAAGTGGGCACAGTTCATGATGCTGGCTGAATTGGTTGGATTGGCTTGAAAGTGACTGAAAGCTTTTTTTCTTACTTCTTATTGTCTTGAACTTATTTAAGTTGGCTTGAAGTGCTGCGGTTCATGTTGGCGCAGATTTCGCTACAACACATGGTAGAGCTTGAGTAGTTGAGTTGCAGCTGAGCCAGTTACGAGCTGAGCCAAAACAAAAAACGACAGCGCTTGAGATTCTGTGGAATTATCTTTAGCTGGTTAGCTAGTTGTTGTGACTTCAACTGCCCCTGCGGAGACTTTTGTGCTATAATGTTTCTCGTTGTGAGTTTCGCGCTGCTTTGTAGCTAACTTGCTTGTAGCGCTTTTGGTTTATAGAAAACTTTATATTTTGAATTCAAACAACGTCTTTAGCTGCAGTCAGCTTGGAGTTGTACCTTGATTGTTGTTGTTGTTGTGTTTGTATTTTTTTTTTTTAATTTTTTTTTTATGATAGGTGACCAGTGTTGTTTGGCACTTTTATGTTTTATACTTTGAGTCAGAGTGAACAAAAAAAAAATATATCAAAATTGAGTTCAGCCACATTTGTTTTGTTTTTTATGTTTTTATCTTAACGAAGCTTGTTGTTTTTTTTTTTTTTGGGCTTATTTTTTAATTTCGTTTGGCAACATAAGCCACCATTTTGTGGATGTGATTTTTTTAACGAGATAGCAACACAGCTGTGGGTACTTAAGAGTTTGAGAAAAATATGAGTATCTCGCTTCAGTTGTCTACTGGAAATGCGATAAACGAGCATTTGATTAGGTTTTGTTTTTGTTTCTTAGCTTTTTCTTTACACTATTTAAAGCACTTTATTGCTGAGCTGTTAATTATCAACACTCATTTGAAATGAAACATGAAAGTTTCAATGTTTTGACGCTCAAACAATTGGCAATTTTTGTAGACAATTTGCTTGTGTGCAAAATTGGCCACAAAAATTTGTTTATGTGAACGTAATAGTTATGCAAAGCATTCCATTAAATTATTTAAATGTTTTCAACAAAAGTATTGATACATTTGCTCTATACTTTCCTCGCTAAAAATGCCATTAAAAAGCTTTGCAGACGTTTTACGGAGCATTCATACAAAAGACTTAAGACAAGAACCTGTTTTAAAAATCATATTCCAAATAAGGCCAAATGGCAAATCAAAGATCTTCTAACTTATATTTATGTGCTTTTTCAGAAGCTTAAATACATAAAAATATATCAATACATATTCACAGCCATAAAAATGTGCACAACATTATTACAAAACTCCATAAAAATGTTCAAAGTTAACCCAATTCAAACAGCTCCAAATTCGTTTGAAAATATTCATCTCTCGTCATTCATCATTTAATTTGCCGAACTAAATTTGGCTTCAAAGCATGCTACGTACTAAATTCAGACAAAAAAAAATTCAACTTCATGATCAATTTTGCTAAACAAATCAAGCCAAAATCAAGCAATTTAAAAAAGCGAACAGCAGATAAAAATTTCATACCAAATAAAAATGACTGTAAAAAATTTTGCAAGCCTAACAAATGATTTCAAGCCTAACAAATTTTTACAAAACATGATTTTTTAATGTTCATAAATGTTAGCGTCTTATGATGCAAACACAAGAGATTTTTCCACAATAACTGCTTAGCTAAAACAATAACATTAAAGCTAAAACTACATATATCACATGTTGGCTTAAAAGTTGCCTTTAACATAAGCAGTGAAAGGTTTAAGCTTTCGTTTTGCTACATACATGCGGATTAGGTTACAGATAACTTAGCAGCAGCTTTGTAAGTAGGTGTCCAACAAAGCATTGCATGGTTTGAATAGAATGTAATTTAATTTAATTTAATTTAATTATGTCTTATGAAAGCAAAGTAAAACAAAACAACAACACAACGTTTGACTAATGTTACAAACTTTAAACTAATTCACAAAATTCAGCAGTCTGAAAGGAATCTGAAGCAATTCAAAAGATATTAAATACAAACAGCAACAAAAAGAACTTCAAATAAAATGTTTCTTTCACACAAACAAAAGACTGAAGATACGAACTTTACACACAATACTTCGCTCAATTCACTCTACAAATTTTTTTTTTCTGTTACTTTTGAATTTTCAAATTTGAATTTTGAATTTTGAATTTTGAATTTTGGATTTGGAATTTTGAATTTTGGATTTGGAATTTTGAATTTTGAATTTTGAATTTTGAATTTTGAATTTTGAATTTTGAATTTTGAATTTTGAATTTTGAATTTTGAATTTTGAATTTTGAATTTTGAATTTTGAATATTGAATTTTGAAATTTGAATTTTGAATTTTGAATTTTGAATTTTGAATTTTGAATTTTGAATTTTGAATTTTGAATTTTGAATTTTGAATTTTGAATTTTGAATTTTGAATTTTGAATTTTGAATTTTAAATTTTGAATTTTGAATTTTGAATTTTGAATTTTGAATTTTGAATTTTGAATTTTGAATTTTGAATTTTGAATTTTGAATTTTGAATTTTGAATTTTGAATTTTGAATTTTGAATTTTGAATTTTAAATTTTAAATCTTGAATTTTGAATTTTGAATTTTGAATTTTGAATTTTGAATTTTGAATTTTGAATTTTGAATTTTGAATTTTGAATTTTGAATTTTGAATATTGAATTTTCAATTTTGAATTTTCAATTTTGAATTTTGAATTTTGAATTTTGAATTTTGAATTTTGAATTTTGAATTTTGAATTTTGAATTTTGAATTTTGAGTTTTGAATTTTGAAATTTGAATTTTGAATTTTGAATTTTGAATTTTGAATTTTGAATTTTGGATTTGGAATTTTGAATTGTGAATTTTGAATTTTGAATTTTGAATTTTGAATTTTGAATTTTGGATTTGGAATTTTGAATTGTGAATTTTGAATTTTGAATTTTGAATTTGGAATTTTTAATTTTGAATATTGATTTTTAAATTAAATTTTTATTCAATTCAACTGCAAATTGACAGCCTTTTCTATTAAGCTTTTAATTCACCGTTAATCACTGCTTGTGATGGCATTTTTTTCCCCTAACAGTTTATATAAATAACGAGTTTTTTGCATTTTAAAATAAATTTTTTTTTCTCTCCGCCAGAATGATAAATGCAGCTTCCGAAATAGCAATGAATAGATTTTTTACTTTGTTTTAAGCAATCTAAGGAACTTTATGCTGATAAAAACACTATAAAAATATATTTTCCTTTACATTTGTTTGACATTCGCATACATAAGAGTTTTAGGAATGTGATAGAAAAATAAAGGTTGTCAAACATTTGTTGTCTCTTTGTGTGTAAGCTTGGCATGAAAATCTTTAACCAAATAGAGAATTGTTGCTGTTTCATTATTTCTAACATGAGTGTCATAATGAATTAATAATTTTTGCCACTATGCTATGCACACAAACACGCGCACAATTAACTTCACATAGACATATGGTATACCTACATAAAACACCTATATCATTAGCAGTATATGTTCAAAAGCTTTGCAGCTGCTGCTGAATTGAGGAATTTTCGAAAAATACTTGGTGTCTTATGAATAGCTCAATAAAGCTTTGCCACTCTGCTGCAGCTTGACAACTTTTTTATGGAATTTAATTGCAGGAAAACGAAAGACTTACGCAAGAAACCAGCTCATAAAATTTAAAATTAAATATTACGTTATTATTACATATTTCAAGCGCCAGTTGGTTGAATAAAACCAATTAAATCTCAATAGAAGAAAAAACGCCCATTAGTTAGTGATCTTAATAGACCAAATTCATTATAATTTTAAGAGATGTGCTAACTGAAAACTTCAATGAAGCACACAAAATCATGACTAAGCCTAAAATACTACTAGTTTATAATGTCCACAATAAAATCTTATCAATGCGTAGGTGCTGCAGCACACACGCACTTCCGCCCAAACAATGCAAAGCATTTTAAAATTAATTTAAAACTCCAAAATGCTTTAAAATAATTTACGGCAAACGCAAACGTCTGATATACAAAGTTGTATGACCGGAAGGTAAATGACCAGAAAAACGCTGGTCAAAATAATGAAAAAAGCGCCGACTCTGATATAGACTCCACTAAGTGGGTGTAATTTTGTATAAATATTCAAAATTGT
Source organism: Pherbina coryleti (assembly GCA_943735915.1). Lineage (NCBI taxonomy): Eukaryota > Metazoa > Arthropoda > Insecta > Diptera > Sciomyzidae > Pherbina > Pherbina coryleti. Next base: position 30,370,576 of record OX030951.1, read on the forward strand.
AAATAAATCAAAAAATGCATTTTCAAAACTGTTTTAAGTTACATTAGCTAATGTTTTCTTTTATATTTAAATTTGGCTGTGTTGGTGTTTTTAATTATTTTTTCACCTACACTGCTAGTGTTGGTGTTTGATTACAGAGCACGTGCTTTTGGCTATTTAAGTGTGGCTTATGGATGTTTTTATATTTTTTTTTTTTTTTAATGTCTACAAACAACACGTAGGTTGTGTTGATATACAAAGAAATACCGCACATATACTTTAATGCAGATTTTCTAGTCTGTTTGTTTGTCACAAAAATAGTAGGAGTCTTTAAAGGATTACCTGACATATGAGAGAAAAATACGAAATGCTCTAAAGGATAAGAGCAGTCACGTCTTCTTTTTTCCATTTTAATATTCAAAGGACGTTTTTTATTTATATTCTTCATCTACCGGCTTTGCACCCTTACAGATAGCATAACTTGATGTATAATTTTATGCTTAGTACTAGAACAATAGATCAATATATGTATTTTTTTAATTTAAATAACAATAGCAATATATTTACAAAGTTTTCGAGAGATTTCCCTCCAGCTGTCTCTTGTATAAATTTCTTTCTTTACTGAAGTCAATCTGATTAGCAAAAGAATGGCATTGTGAAAGACACCTGGTTATGGCTACTTTGAGGCCGTAATTTGTTCTATGCTGTTGGGTAAAGGCGTCCGCAGAAATTTTTAGAGTACGAAAAGAAGGTATGCATTGGTGTGCACTTATATGAAAAAGATGATATAAAAATGTAACATATACACATAGGAAATAAAAACATATAAAATTTTTCCAGCCTAAGGGACAAGTGCCCCCCCTGCTCCCTCCTGTAAACGCCCTTGCTGTTGGATATAGAATAATTGATTTAAAAGGTTGGTTATAAAAGCAATATAGCTTTCAATACCTAGGGATATTTTTTCACGAGTACATACGTCATAAAGCTAACCTTTGAAAACGTTACTGAATGTTTTCGATTTTATCAATAAAATTTTTATAAAAATATTTCCAAATCATACTTGCATATTCCACAAGAGGACTCACTAATCTTAAAAATATAGTTTTGGGAATAGACGGATATAAAAATTCTTTCAAATTTCATTTAAAATTCTCTTTTAAAACTTTCAACAGTATTATAAAGGGTTTTCCATTAAGGACTTGACAACTTTTTTTTTTAATAAAACGCAAACCATTTGAGATATTTCAAAAACTTTATCATCGGCTTGAAGCACAATTAAAACATTTATGAATGAAACTTGACTTCGTTCATATGGCCACCGCGGGTACGTATGCAGCGGTCGATTCGTTGGACCCGATTTGACTCTAGCACACATTTCGGCGGAAACGGCCTCTATTTCGCGTTCAATGTTGGCTCTGAGCTCTTCCAACGTCGTCGGATTGTTGGCATAGATCAATGACTTGATGTAGCCCCAAAGTATATAGTCTAGAGGCGTTAAATCGCACAAACGAGGTGGCCAATCGACTGACCCATTTCTTGAGATAACACGCTCATCAAACTTAAAATAAAAGAAAATAAATAACTGACCATTTCAGCCGTTGAAAGGACTTTGACCTAGCTTCTTATGATCAATTGTGTTGTGCGTATTATTAAGTTTGTACAGAATTGACCGAGAACTGGACGTACAGGTTAAACGCCGACTCCGAACGGCAATGAACGGAATGGAATGTTCTCGTTCTCAAGAAGCTTTACATGGCATTTTGATTACTCTCTGAGGTTTGTCATTGTCTGCAGAGAGGTGGCGGCCGTACAGAAAAATCATTTTAATTCAAATAATTTTCTGTCGCTGCTGGGATTCGAACCCGGGTCTCCAGGTTCGTTGACATAGAGGCCACGCACTTTAACCAACTACGTCACGGACGCCACGCTCATCAAACTTACTCTTCAATAAATCGATTGTAGCGTATGCTGTGTGGCTTGTGGCACCGTCCTGTTGGAATCACATGTCGTTCAAGTCCATATCTTCCAATTCGGACCGAAAATAATTGGTTATCAGTAACGTTACGATCGTTATCGTCGACGAAAAAATATGATCCAATGACGGCGGCGGCATGCAAACCGCACCAAACAGCTATTGTTTGTGGATGAAGTGGTGATTCAGGAAGCACATGTGGATTTTCACCCGACCAATACTGCATATTTTGCTTATTGACGAACCCATTGAGCTAAAAATGAGCTTCATCACTGAAGATGATTTAGCGATGACATTTATCATCTTGGCGCATCTTTTCCAGAGCCCAATCGGAGAACGTACGTCACTTCAAATGGTCCATCTGCTTCAATTCTTGAGTCAGCTTTATCTTGTATAGGTCTAAACTAAGATCCTTACTCAAAATTCGGTATAAAGTGGTCTGGGCAATGCCAAATTCTTGAGAACGGAATTGACTATTTTGTATCGTTTGCTACGGACGCCTGAACGGCAGCGTTATTTTCGACACTTCGAGCAACCCGTTGTCTCACTGACACGGCAACATCACACAACGAATATGTCGACTCAAATTTTTACACTTAACTTGTTATTGTCTGTCTACTAGAACGAGAATTATGACCGAAAATTGCAGTTTACGCTCTTAAAGTTGCGATCACCGACTCCGAATTTCAGTAGTAAATTTATATAATTTGCAGACGTTGTTCGTTCGTGTTCTTTGCTATGATGAAAATGTTGAGTTTGTTAAATAAATTGACAGTGACAGTTTGATGATTAGTAAAAAGGTGCGTTCAGAAATTTAATTCAAAGTTGTCAAGTACCTATTGGAAATACCCTGAATTACCCGCCACATGTAATCATATTTGATTGGAAATTTCTTTTGGGGAAAATGTGAGTTCTTAATACTGGGAGAAACTTAAATCAAAGTAATTCCTTTTACACCAATGCAGAATACCTCTTTTCACCACATAACATTTTGGTAACAATTTTTACGAAAACTTTTGGTATAACTGAGAGTTTTATTATGGACTATAACTTTTAATTAAAATTTCTAACCGGATTGAAAAAAAATGTAACAAAGATGTTGTCTTCCTTTCACTGAAAAAAAACTCCCGAAAGTGACATGTTATAAATTTAACTTTAGGCCAAGTGTAAAGTAAGAGAATACTTTTTAAGAACATTGGGGGAAGCAGTTCAAAACTAACACTTTTTTCGTTTTCAGAGCTTGGAAAACGTATTCATCCGATGTTTTTAAAATGCTAAAACCAAATATTGAAAATTTGAGAGATCATCAATATGAGCCTGTAAATTTGTATTTTTGAATATGCTACCAAAAACGTCAGTAAATATATGTACTATTGGTTATGCTTAAAAAATTTCCAAAAAATTCCTAGAACCAATTTTCTGCATACATTTGCATGCTTAAGTAGTGTTTCATATAATCAATGAGCACTAAACAAATGACTTAAGCAACGAACTTGGCAATCAATACAATTTCATATGAAAACTTTTAAAGCGAGATTGAACCAATTTTCATTAAAATAAGCTCACTTTTCATTATAAAACAGACACCGTAACAACAGCAACATCACAACAACAACAACATCTGATTTATATCCATTAAAAAGAAAACAAATCTAAATAAATTCATTTGTGAAAGTTTTTTGACAGTTTCTAAGATAAAATTTAAAAAAATAAAATATTACTAATATTTTTTTCCGTGCTTTTAATAAGAGAAGCCGCAGCTTGACGTAAAAGTTAAAAACATTCCAACCCAACAATCTGTAGAACAACCTGTTGCCGAGGTATTTGGGCAATTATAAGCGTGTTTCTACCGATTTAATATCACATTAAATATTTATGCCTACTTTTAAGCTAATTTGAAAAGAAGCGTTGTTGAAGAAGGTTATTTGTTACAATAACAACAATAACAACAAGGAACTAAATCAACTGTCAAATTAGCATAATTCAAAAAATATGCCACAATCTATACAGATCTATATGAATTGAAACGATTTCTACTTTACCAAGCATACATATATTAAACTGGGCTGCCATGGTATTTATAAATATTTATAAACAGGTAAATAATTTTGATAGCATGCTTTTAAAAATATTATATATTTTTCTCAAAATCACACAAGTGTTTTCCTGTTTCTTAACTTTTTAAATATTACATTAATGCTCAAGCCTAAATGAAATCAATTCTTACATACAGTGAAAAATAGAAAAAAAAATGTTGTGTGGAGGACACGCTAATTGATATTCAAATAAAAAAAATTCCCAAAAATTAACATTAATTACTTTACTTTAAACAAGGTGTTAGATTTCAGCTGATTATCTATCGATGCCTTGATTAAAGCAGCGCCATTTGAAAACTTCGCAACAGTGGCAGCAAAAATTATCACAACTCTACGCTCCAATAGATATACAACTTACAGCGAGACAGACGCATGCATGGAGTGATGCACATGAGCGGTTTTCTTGACTGTGAAAAAAAAAATAGTTGAGAAAATTCAAGAAGCTCACGCTGCAATAACTTAACGCTATTCAGTTATTATATTCCTTACAATTTTTTATTTTTAGCAATTTCTTTATTTACTATTTCTTACACTTTGGGATATTTCTTTGTCTATTTCAGCTTTACTCTTTAATCTCCTTATATGCAGTGTGTTTTGCTTATTAAAGCGTCACACAACACGCTTCAAGTCATAATTTGCCTTTATTGTGGGTTGACGGCTTTTTAACTTTTTAACTGCCTGTCAACGCATTGTTAACAACTAGTAAATATTTAATAATATGTCAACATCTCTACGAATAATGATTTAATAACATACAAATAAAAAAATTATCATTTTAAAATATATGCAAAATTTCTTATATGACTTGTTTTCATTTCTTGACATACTTGTATGTTAATGTTTTGCCAAATTTACACGTAGTTTGTTTAACACAAAATAAGACAAACAATTTCTCAATGCTTTTTCTGTCTCCTCTCAAAACCTAGCATAAGTTTTGTCAGGCTCTACTCAAATAATGACTAATTGGAGTGTTTCCATAGCTATTATCGAATTTTTTTTTTTATTCGTATAGTTTGTGTTCTGAGCAGCTGTTTCTGTTTCCGTTTTATTTGTGGTTATCATCTTTTTACGTTAGTTTTTCTACAATATTTTTTTTATCGTTTCAATTTGTATCTTCTTCCTCTTGCTTAACTTGCTTTGTGGTTTACGTTTTTCTGTGTCCTTTATATTCAGTGATCATCATTACTTCATGCTTTGATTTTCATTTAATGATAAAAAATACTGTTGCGGTTGTTTTTTTTTTTAAGGTTATCTTCAAAAATGTCTAAAGATTCTTCAGGTATGGACAAAATTGCATTCATACAATAAATCACTCACAAACAAGTTGAGTAGAGTGTTTTATGAGGACAGCTGTTACGAATAAAGGTTACATGCATTCGGTTGGTACTCAAATTTTTTAAACACATACCCATGTTTAAAGCCTCGCAGTCTAGCACATCCTAACTACAATAGGGGCTGAACTCATATTGTTTCTAGTATGACTTTTTTCGATATTAAAGAATTCAGAAAACTCTCAGAATTGTTCACTCATCTTCCTTCTTATTAAAAAAAATACACACAGAAACTTTTGTCTCTGAACTATTATAACTACTGAACAACAAAATTAAATATTTTCCAAAATAAACATGTTCCGACAAAGGATTTTGACAAAAGGTATACAAAAATATACGTGTATCGGCGATTTGAAATTTTACGTCTGAGTTTTATGTAAGGGGGTGGTTTAAGTTGCTTCCCTTTTGTACATTTTAATTTGGAATCGGCATAGAAAAGCAAGTGGCCCTTACATTTTAGGTATTGGATGTTTTCAGGAAACTTTTGTAAAACACCAAGAGGAACATTTTTGGAGAACATTTTAACCCCCTAACTCTTTAATGCATGGTTCTTTTTTGTACCTTTTGTGAAAATGACAAAAAATACCCATAAAACAGGGACATAATTGGTTAAAATGCCTAACAAAATTATTTTCCATAAAATTTTACTAAAAAATCTCTGAATACACCTGTACGCCGGAAATAAGTCTAAAAGAATTTATTTAAAATACCAGCTTAACCCTTTGAGTCATACATTTTTCTATTGAATAATTTTGTCTGAATTTTCTTACTCGGGGGTGTTCGGGGTCACTGACTACGAACCTGAAGTCACATCTTGAAAAATCTGAAAATTTAAAATGACGGATCCAATATGGCGGACCACTAGTGTCCATTTTCTATTAGATTTGTATATGATAATAATAAACCCAGATAATGTATATGTATGGGTTTTTGGGGTCGCTGATTGCAAATCTGAAAAAATTGTAGGTGCAACACACCTAAATTAGGATAAATACTAAAGAAATATTGATAAAATTATTTGATGTGATTCAGTCACATTTGATTTTCTATCAATAAGAGGTTATTGGTCCTAAGGAATTGACGTGAGAAATCATATGTATAGTTTGTTTTTACAAAATTTTCATGTATAAAATATAATACAAAAAATTTATCTTGATAATGGATCCGCCATCTTAGATTTGTATAATTTCAAATTTTGACATCAGATTCCTATTCCGTGACCTAAAAACCCCTCGAAAATAAATTCTGATCTAAAAATTTTGTAAAAGCAAACTTTAGCCATATAGTGGTCCGCCATATTGGATATGCCATATTGGATCCGCCATCTTAGATTTGCATAATTTCAAATTAAATTTGGCTTCAGATTCGTAATCAGCGACCAAAAAACCCCTAGAGCCACAGTGGTAACAAAAAAAATATAGTTTCAAAAGATGTGCGTCACAGAGAATAAAAGGTGGGACCGTAGCGGTCCCGCTGTGACTCAAAGGTTTAAGACCACTATTTTGTTTTTCTATTTTGATATTTTTTTTTTTTTTTTTAATGTATTGCTAAATTTCATGCTTGATAGGAAGGAATTTTTTTTAATATCAAGGAAGGAATTTTTTTTAATATCAAAATAGAAAAAAATAGTGGTCTTAACACATTAACTGCCGATATGATATGAATCTGTCGGCCGATTTCGATAATTTATTTCAGGATTTTTTTATATTTATCCCTAGGAATCAGGAATTGCTTATTTTGATCCCCCAAATTTCAAGTCAAAAGCTCAATACGTTGATTTTTGAGAGTTTTTTAATGTTAGCGTTGCTTTAAAGGATCGCCGGCATTTAATCGGTTAAGCTAGTATTTTAAATAAATTATTTTAGACATGGTGTGGTTTGCAAATATTTGAAGAATCCAAATTGAGAAAATTATTTTCGATACTATTTCTGATGCCCGAGATAGAAAATCTTATATTCATTTTTAATTTTTTTTTTTTTTAAAAAGTTCGCAATGTTCAACAATACATTTCTCAAAAATGGGAAAATGCATATGCGAAAAATATACTACTTATTAATTCGCCAAAATTGAGGAATACTTTAACACTATCATCAACGCCACCAACATTGAAACTCTTAGGTAACAAATTAAAGTTCTGTTCTATCTCGATTACAACTTGAGCTTCGAATATACATCACATAGAACACTGTGAATAAAAATCGTGAGTCTCATCGTCTTCAGCAAGATATTGTTAGTTTAAATCTATACTTACTTTCACTTTAAGCCATGTGCAGTTTTTTTACAAAAATCAAAGCATTTTAAAATCGTTATTTTTACTTTTTTTTCTCAAAAAACAGTTTTGTCCTTGCGGGAGAGGAAGACATCCTCTTTTTGCTAAAAAAAATTTTTTTGTGATCCGGACAACCTCATGCAACTTTTGAGATCCCTATAAAGTCTCTATAGATTCTTATAAGAATGTGAAATTTAAAAAAAGAAATCAATTCTGTACGCCCTAATGAAGATCTCATCTTCTACAATTGCCCAAGTTCTTTTTTTCGCTTTTTTGTTAATTTTTGCTAGGAGTAAATTTCACAGTTAAAAAAACAGCTGTTTTTGACATTTCTCAGCAAAAAATCCTTCAATACTCTAAAGGTACCTTGCCATCTAAAAAGTTTCATATGAACGAAATATTTCATATTAACATTTGCATACTTTTAGGCATTTCTCAAATTGAGTTTTGATAAACTCAGAAAGCAAATTGAGTTTAGGTTGAGTTTCATTATAATTGTACTGGTAACTCAAGAGTTTATTTTGAATTTAATGGCAAAACTCAATTTTGTACTGGAAACTCAAACTAAAGTCTCTGTGTGAAATTAGCCTGTGTGAAATATTCAAGTCTCGTTGAAAGAACAGTAATACACAATATGCAAGATTATGAAGGAAAAATAAAATTTATTAATTCTTTTTATAACTTTAGATATAACATAATAATATTTTTAATTTTAAGTAAAAATTATATATTTTAGTTCTTCATCGTGTGATATCTTTCAAAGCATTCACCTATATGAAGCAAACGACTGGAATGGTAAAAAAAAGCTTTGGTGGCTGAGAGCAGACATACGGTCCCAAAGAGTGAAGCAATTTCGACAAGTTCGACAATTTTCCTTATTACAAATGCGAGGTGTGTTCAAAAAGTAACGGGAATTTGGAAATTTCGGGTGTTGCATGTCTGGAAAGTAACTTTGCATTTTCAACCATATTGGTTTTTTACTTTTTTGTCAGCTATTGAAAGAATGACGTGTGTTTTGGAACTATTTTCTTAATATAATAATTAATGTTATATGTTTGCTTACATTTTACTGGGAGATTATGTAACGACTGAACCTAAATGAGTCAGTAAACTATTGAATTTTCGTAATTTACGAATCCAATTGGTCATTTCAATCATAAAAATCTAAAGATCGTATGGTTACTTTTATAAAATTCAGTCAGCTGAATTCTGTAAGTAAAACCGTTTGAAGAGAACTAAAGCTTTAAATCGGTGTGAGCCAAAAGGTTTATTACTTTTCTCAAAATTAGTGTTCGTTCAGACATGGCGATAAATTCTTTGGTTGTGCCATATATGGCACACTATTCATTTAAGGGTTGATAAATAAATTAGGGCCTAAATTTGTCAACTTCGAAGTTTTCTTATTTCTTTCACGAATAATTCCTCACAAATTCCGTTCAAGATCATAAAACGTGAGGTTGGCAGGCATAGACATTCAAGTTAGCGAAGAAATTGTATCATGTAGAATAAGTAAAAGACTTAGCTGCAAATACAGGACAAATCAGGATAATTTTAAAATATTTTGTTACTAAAGACTAATTGTTGAGCTCGAGGTCAAGTAAGAAAACAACTACACTAAGGGAAATAATGCATATTAACATTATCCACGCCTGAGTATCAATTTTATTTAAATATTTACGTGGATAAATCAAATATTTTCCCTACAACTCGTTTTTTTCCCGTATTTGAATTTTATTTATACCACAAACGTACACACATATTCCATACAAGCAAGCAGCAACAGCATCGCACACTTACACACATACTCCGACAAGCAGCAACAGCATCGCACTTTGTTCCTGAGTTTATTTCTTGCATTTGCAGTTCTTACAGTTCTCATAGTTCTCATTTAGTTATTGTTTCAGGAGTAATATATTATGCATGTTTGGCAAAGAAATTAAATTATGTAGGGTGGAGTGACAACTCGGTATTTTCAGGAATATCTTGGACCGATTGTCATTTACCTGCATAATTTGCTTCTGCCTAAACAATTTTGTACATTACTTTTTCGTTCTGTAATTTATACTATGTTTGACAGTTGGTGCAATATTAGTGCACCAACTGTCAAAAATAGTATAAATTAGAGAACGAAAAAAGTGAAGCGATAATAAATTATACAGGCAATGGCATTTGATGAACGCAATATGAAGAAAATAATACCATAAAACCATTAATAACATATTCAATTTAAATATTTTTTTTTTTTAATTTCAATATTTTTATTCAAATTTTCTTTAAATGCGATAGTTTATTTTCAAATAGTAAATATTTGAAAGATATTTTAAAAAAATTCGTGCATAATTTTAATATATTTTTTATTAATTCTGTTTAAATATTTAAATATTTAATTTAATTAAAAAAGTATTCAAATAAATTTTAAATATTTACGTAGTCGATTTATTCAAATGCGTTATTGGTGCAAAAATGACTCGCTTTTTGGATAAATTAAAAAAGTTTTTGGATAAATTTAATATTTTTTTCCCTTAGTGTAGTAACAAAAACAACTCTGTATAGACTAATCACACAGCAGAGTAGACAGCTGTTTTGTTGACCGTGACATCAACTCATCAGAAGTTTAGATCCACTCAGATACTTTATTTTTACTTATTTTAAAATTTAATTTAATATTTTTTTTTTTAATTTTTAACAAAAATTTAATAGTTTATCATTAAAATAACTTGAAAAGTAATATTTTAATTACATATATTTTTACTTCTTTAATGTCTGGCTCTGTTTCTTTCACTTTTTCATATTAAAAAATAAATTAAAAACCTATAAAATATTGTACCTGAATAATTTAGCTATACAAAATTTTCCAATATATATAAAAAAATGATCCAATTCTTTTTGTATATTTTTAACAATACAATATTTAGCCTTAAATTTTTCAAATTCTGCTTTTTATTACCTTTTTCATTGTTTTCTGATCAACCCCTCAAATGCGGTTGTTAAATTTATGACTGAGTCCAAAAAAAAAAAGACACACAAAAAAACTATTCATTCACCCTCGCCAGATAATTCCAGTAACTCATTGCATTTAATTAGAATATGTTGTTATAAAAAAGCAAAAAATAACTAAAAGGGTAACTTTTGCTCAACAACAACAAAGTATAAGCAATAAAGAAGAACTACAAACAACCGTAACAACAAAACAATTATAGTTAAAGCGTAAGTCAATAAATCGCTTAATAATCACTCAAAATAGAAGCAGTATTACAAAAATTTTAATTTCCATATTTTACCAAGACAACAAAAATCAACTACAACCGGCAACACCCACGTTTGAACTTACCAACCCAAACAACAATAACAACAACAGCAACAGAAAACGTTCAAACAAGTGCTAACAACAAGCTGAATGTCAACAGTTGTTGTTGTTTGCTTTTGGAAAAATAAGTCTTAATCGAACGAACTCCGCTTTCAATTTGAATGCAACACACATAAATTTCACTTGTTTTCTGCTTAGAGCAAAGCAATTATTTTCATTTCTTTTGCTGCTTTTGCTGCGAGTTCATCAACTTGGCTTGCCACACTTGGCAGCAATTGTCGTTGCTGCCAACAATTATTTTTGTTTTTAGAACACGTACATAACTTGAAGAAAGTTGATGAAAAAAAATCATCATCATCAGCATAATTTATTCAAAGCATAAACTAATTATTAAGCTTAGCAACCAACAACAATAACTAACAAATAGCCTGTCCAGTTCTAGGAATGCTTAAGTTATCTTCTATCAACAGTTTGTGAGGCGGTCAAATATTTAATGTTTAGCGTGCCGCAGCTTTTATGCACATGCGTACGTTTTTGCAAATGTGTTGATCCACGCAAATAAATATAACAATGTTGCTTCACATAAAAGATGCGTGCGCGGATAAGTAAGCTGAGTATTAAGGGATTTATTGGCTACAAATATGGGCCGCTTCTTCTCTTATTGTATCTAGTAGTTTCCTGGTGGCTACTAGTAGTGTGAACAGGTATTTTATGCATTTTTTAAGTGGGCACTTAAAATATTAGAGTTTGATGTGTTCATTATCGTGATGCGTTGTGGCATTTTGATATATACGGAAGGATGACTACAAAGTAGCCTCATTTATGAAGTGAATTTGATAATTTGCTCTCACTGGTCAGTGTTTTAGTGAAAATTTAGAACATATATATAAATTTATAATGTCACTGATATGAATTTCAAAGACAGTATTTCAAAACGAAGCTCCAGATACGTGTTCTTTCACTTTATTTCTATGCAAGATATTCTAATCTTTTAATATAAAAAATGAGTGCTTAGCAGAAACGAATGTAGCTCAAAGTAGAATTATATGCTCCTCAATGTTTATTTATATCTAAAGAATGAATTTTAAAATAATAACCTGCAATTATGTGAAGAAAGTCATTTTATGTTTGTAAGCAAAAGACTTTTGATTTTGCTAATGATCACCAAACTAGAGTCACACTAAAACAAGGAAGTTAAACTTTTTCAAAATTGATAACATTTAAATCTGAGCCAAATTAAAAACTGCGGTAACTATGTAAGAACAAGTTGAACTATTTTCAATAAAAACAAATTTGAGCTTTAGGCCAAGCATGTTGACAACAAGACAACATGAAGACAAATTGACAAAAACCAACAACAACAACAACGGCTCTGTATAGAGCAAATTACACAGCTTGACTATACACCAACTCATCAGTAGCCTTGTATGATTTTTCACTGTGATCCACTCAAGCTACTTAGGTTCTATTTTTACTGCCAATTATGCCGAGAAAGTTACCCGGAATTTATTTTGACAGAAAAACGCTTAAGTTGTTATCTACTTCGATGCACCCTGTATCAAGGTTAACTAGATCGTATCATACTTTTACGCATAACTTTAATTCATGTGCATCATATGATTATAATTCGAATATTAAGATTATAAATATTTTCAATAAATTTAAAAAAAAAAAAATGTTGAAGTTAGGTACACTTTTTACTGATAGGTAACTTTTACTAGGTAAACTTTTAATGTCATCTCTCTATGACACACTACAGCACATTTTCTGAATATTGGAAAAAATTAATAGCGCAGCTTATTTATGCTTACAAAAGCAGCACTTTATTAACACTTAACATACCAATACTTTATGTATACCTATTCCTACCACAGTGGGTAACGTGACCAGCCTTTAAACTGTTATATGAATAACTAATAAAAAATTTTAAAATGGGTCATTTGACCCGTCGTGCTAGGTTTAGTGTTTAAATCATACCATTTAAATAATTTTGTATTATCAGTGCAGCACATAATAGCACTCATCGAGTACAAAGCAGCACATCATTTTTCTTATTTCAAATCAAAAATGGCGGTGCTAGCTTTATGCATACATGCTAATTGAATAATTTCATTCAAAAATCGATGTGAACATCATTAAAAAGTATTTAATACACAAAAATTCTGAAGTCTGAGCATACCTATAAAAAGTTTATGAGTAGGAATTAACTCTTTTTCTGAGAAATGGGCGTGTTTTCCTTTTATATTTTATTTATCTTTTAAAAGGTGCATTAAAATGCATAAAAGGCAAAAGAGTTGAAGTTTGCTTTTTCTATAATAGTTTTACTGTATTGATGACGTCATTTTGTATGGGAATAAGTGTAGCTTTCATCCAATTATATAAAAATATTAATTTTTAAAACTTAAATCAACCAATAGAAGACGTCTTTAAAAATCTTTTATTTTCTCATCTTCACAATAATAGTGAATAACATTATTTTCATTAAATTCATCAAATTCATAAAATTTATTGTATTCATTAAATTAATAAATTCATTAAATTCGTTAAATTCATTTAATTCATTTAATTCATTAAATTCATTAAATTCATTAAATTTATTAAATTCATTAAATTCATAAAATACATAACATTAATTAAATTCATTAAATTCATTTAATTCATTTAATTCATTAAATTCATTAAATTCATTACATCCATAAAAGTCATGAAATTTAATGAAATTCATTAAATTCATTAAATTCATTAAATTCATGAAATTTAATTAAATTCATTCAATTCATTAAATTCAATAAATTCATTACATTCATAAAAGTCATAAAATTTAATTTAATTCAGTAAATTCATTAAATTCATTAAATTCATTCAATTCATTAAATTTAATAAATTCATTACATTCATAAAACTCATGAAATTTAATGAAATTCATTCAATTCATTAAATTCAATAAATTCATTACATTCATAAAAGTCATAAAATTTAATTTAATTCAGTAAATTCATTAAATTCATTAAATTCATTAAATTCATTAAATTCATTACATTCATTAAATTCATTAAATTCATTAAATTCATTAAATTCATTTAATTCATTAAATTAATCTAATTCATCAAATTTGTTCAATTCATTGAATTCAATAAATTCATTACATCCATAAAAGTCATGAAATTTAATGAAATTCATTAAATTCATTAAATTCATTAAATTCATTAAATTCAGTAAAATCATTAAATTCATTAAATTAATTAAATTCATTTAATTCATTATATTCATAAAATTCATTGAATTCATTAAATTCATTAAATTCACTGAATTCATTAAATTCATTAAATTCATTAAATTCATCAAATTTAATCAATTCATTGAATTCAATAAATTCATTACATCCATAAAAGTCATGAAATTTAATTAAATTCATTAAATTCATTAAATTCAGTAAATTCATTAAATTCATTAAATTCCTTAAATTCATTTAATTCATTAAATTAATTAAATTCATTAAATTCATTAAATTCATTACATTCATTAAATTCATTAAATTTATTAAATTCATTAAATTCATTAAATTCACTAAATTCATTAAATTTCTAAATTCATTAAACTCATAAAATACATTACATTAATTAAATTCATTAAATTCATAAAATTCATTAAATTCATTAACTTCATTAAATTCATTCCATTCATTAAATTCAATAAATTCATTACATTTATAAAAGTCATAAAATTTAATTTAATTCAGTAAATTCATTAAATTCATTTAATTCATTAAATTCATTAAGTTCATTAAATTCATTAAATTCATTCAATTCATTAAATTCGTGAAATTCATTAAATTCAATAAATTCATAAAATTCATCAAATTCATTAAATATTAATTAAAATCACTAAATTAAGTACATTATTCAAATCCACGAAAATTTTATTAAACAACTTCTTCTTCTTCTTACCTTGCAAGTTTGAAAAAACGCGCCAATATTTGACTTGGTCGAACTGAAATCTGCATTTGTCTTGGAGTTCTGCTGGCCCCCCACCAGAGATGGTGGTTGCAGTTGTGCCGCCGATGCAGACGTTGATGAAAGCGGCGCATGTGGCGGCGCTGTTTTTATGGCCACGGTATCCATTTTATTAGAGAATTTGTTTTATTTATTACTTGTTTGCTCTCAAAATGTTGATACTAACATTTATTGGTCTATTTTATGCACGAATGAACACATTTTGGCGCAATGGATTCACTTGACAGTAGAACGAACAGCAGTTACGCGCAGGAAGCCACCTGAGCAAATACCAACAAACAAAAAAAAAAAACCCGGACAAGGGTGTCAGTTTGAAGAGGGAAGAGTAACCCTTTTGAACACTTAATAAATGGTTTGCAAGAACTAAGTTTTTGGCAAGCAACTGTTTCGTTTGCACGTTCTGTCTGCAAAATTACACCTGTTCTCAGAACGATGAGGTGTTGTAGTTGTTGCTAAAGTCGTCGTTACTGTTGTTGTTATTATTTATGATACACCACGTTATGCGAAGGTAGTGTAAAGAAGAATGGCAAGTTGGATTTTTTTATGCCTTAGTAAGTTTCTTTTATATTTTTAATTAACTTAAATAGAAAATATTACAAAATTTTCCAATAACATGCTTAACTAAGCTTTCAAATATTTTAAGCAGCTTTTTCTCTCTATAAGTTTTCAACAATTATTAGTCACTGTTATAGTTTGGTATAGAAAAAATAATGCTCTTGACTTTTTTTTCATTTAAACACGAAACCACAAAAAATTTGACATTAAAAGTCAAAAGTCTCGCCTCACGTTCATCTAAGAAATCTTCACAGATTCACGCTTTTAATGTTGTGCAGTTGTTGGGTTTTTTGCTCCGACTTTATTGACGTCACCATTTTGTTAAGAGAAGACACTGACACAGCGGCAGCACAATTGTATTTTTATTGCTTGCATGTAAATTTGTTTATAAACATTTAAGCTTGTTAAGCTTTTTTTTTGTCACAATTCTCAGAAACACATTCAAAGCAATAAAACACAAACTAAATTGCTATAAGCCTGGTTTTTTCTTGAAATATTTTTCACTCGAGTTAGTTTTTATTTTCAAATTATCGTTTAAAGCACTGTTTATTTAAGAATTTCATTTGCAACATTTAACCTCAGTTATCTAGCGCTGAACACGTCTATTTGTTTTAAGAGCAAACTCTGCACTGAACCTGTGCTCACAGGTAAAAAATTTCCCCATTTGTTCAAGCCCAACATAACTTTTCATCGTGTACAAAATTCGAAGTGTTGCTCTTAAATTATAAATTTTTTAAATAGGTTTGAAACTTTGCTATTTAATTGTACCATGCTTTCTCTCTTTTTTTTCATTCTCTTTGATGAGCACATTGAATTGAAAGAGAGATTCATGTGGCTTCAGGTATGTTTATAGTAGACGAAGTAAAATTAATCCTAAGTATATGCAATGAAAAATTACAAGTGTGCAAAGTTGCTGTCTTAAGTCTTTCATTTAAATGAGAACCAGTGGAGGTACAAAGTAATAAAAATAAATATTTTTTAATTCTTCGATATTAATCTTTGAATATCGAAGATCGTATTAAAATAATTTTTGAAAGAAATTTTAGTATAATTAATTTAATTGAATTAAGCAAAACACATAATTCATCATTTAAATTATCATAAAACTTTCTTGGATTAAATATATTTTAATCAAAATATTATATAAATATCTAAGTTATGAAGACAGAAACTTACAAAATTCTTAAAATTTGTTGAATGCAGCAATTTAATTATATTCAAGACATTTACAAAATATTCAAAAAAAATCTGAATCTGAACATAAAATTCACAATATCAAAGGAAATATAAATGCATGAATTCATAATATTCTTTTCATTTTTAATCACCAGAAAATTAAGTTGATTCATAAATTTACAAAAGTCATAAATTTTTGTCTAGATAATATTGGAAAAAATTCTGAAATATATCAATGCAAACATTTAGAAATTAGCTAATTTCTAGTTTGCCTAAAGTAAGGATTATATTATTGTTGTATTACTTCTAATAGCCGAGAAAATTCAGTTAGACCATAAATGCTGAAACTGCAAGAAATTTGTTATATTCATAATATATTGTAAATCGAAACTTTTCATTGATAAAAAACCAACAAATAGTTTTAAACAAAATAAATTCCTCAATTTCAAACTTATACAGAATAATTCATTGAATTAAATAGATAATAATGCTTGTAAGTTCAAAAATTTATTTGAATTCTAAGCATGTTTATATGAATTTTTTTTTTTTGAGAATATTTTTTGGCCTAAAATACATATTTTTTTTTAGCACTATTTAGGCAGCCATCGGCCAAACTTCACAGTTTTTTCCACGTATAAAAGACGTTTCGATGATATGAGCTACATAAAATTTTATCTTGAATTTATCTAGTCATGAGCTATCATTGTGCTAACACATACTAAGAGCTAGTCAAGATTATAAAAATTATTTTAATATATTTTAAAATATTTTTTAATCAATTCATTTTGTTTTTATTTCATATACAGTACACTCTCACAAATTAGAACTCTCACGAATTCAAATTGTCCAGAAATTAGAACCTGCCATTTCAATATAAAACGCTCTGAAGGTTCTAATTTCTGACCGTTTCTTTATTTATTAAATTCGTAAGTGATCTTTGCTCGTTGGTATAAATATAAAAAGGGGAATTATATGAGTTTTATGTTTAGAAAAAACATCAAATATTAATAAATAAAAATTATTTTGTGTTAACATACATTTTCTTATCAGTTTCATTCTTTTCTTTTAAATTTCTGTGAAAAAATAAAACGTCCAGAAATTAGAACATTTCAGAAATTAGAACCACCCGTGGAACGAAGTTTTTGAATAAATATTTTTATAAGTTCTTTTCAAAAATAATAAAAAAATCTAGTTGGTGTGCTTGCTGTTTGGTGAAAAATTGTTGAAGTATTTCTATTTAACTCAGACAGTTCAAGATATTTTGTTTACGTGGTAGTTCAACTTAAGTTATTAATAGTGTTGTGTTTAAATAAAGAAATTCAAAACCATGGCCAAGTATTGAGACTTGAATCAGGATTCATTATGACAGGCAAACACACAAGCACCCTTAATCTTGTACTATCTTGTTACTGTCATCAGGAAAAACTGTTTTGAAAATTTGCTTGTTTTAAACAAGAAATATTCTTACACGTGAACTTATTTATTTATTTTTTTTTTTTAATATAATTTAATTTATTTATTTAATTAACTTCATTAAATTTAAAATGTAATTATTTAGCTAAGTAAAATTTTAGACAAGTAAAAATTCTTTTTCTCATGTTAAAACAAATTTCTACCGTTTTTATACATCAGAGTTAAAACACTGTTAAATAAAAAGCATCCACGTTCAGTAAAATAAACTGTTAAAGAAAATTCTCAAATTATGTTAAGTTAGCATATATCAGCGATGTAATCCATTTAAATTCAAAGCACAAAAGTATACATCAAAACTTTTATGTATTGCTGCACAGGTTTGCTACTTAAGTCTTTCGTTTTTATACTTCGAAAATGAAACTGTTAAGACACGATTGAGAAAATCTCAGAGAAAGAGAGCAAGAATGGGAAATTTCATTTACTCTTATTTTCCATATTAATGCATTAAGGGATATTTTTTAGGCTTGGCCGTAAACATTTGACAAGAAGTTTAACTCGTTTATTAAAACTGAAAATAAGTAAAATTCAACTCAACACAATTCAAAATGTATGATACAATTTTTAAAAACTCCGTATTTAACAACCAAAATTCATAGCTATCTAAAAAAGCTACTAGCAATTGAAAGCCACAAGTAGAGACGCTTAAAAAGTTACTCAGCCACAATTCAAAGAACTGTCTGTCAACAGCGACTCACATGCCAGGCAGCAAGCCAAACAAGCGACTTTTAGACACAAATGAAGCAAAGCAAAAGAAATCACACAGCTCACCAACAACAAATGAACCTCAAAATAACGACCAAGCCACGAACAGCGCGAACACAGTGAGATTGCTTGATAGCAGCAACTCTAAACAAAATGGCGTCCATGGCTGTTAAGATTGCGCGGATACAACAACAGCAAAATGCGCGTCGTTCAAATAATGTTTTTTTTTTCGTTTTTGTTGTTGTTTGCGTGTTTATGCTTTCAAGACTTTGGTTGCATGTGTGTGCTAAGAAGAGAAAAAGAAAAAATAATCTGTTTGCGGCTTAAGGAAGCTTAGTGAAAGGGTGGCAGCGTTGAGTGCGACGAAAGGCGGGACATGTATTGAGCTGCTGCTGATACATGGGATGCTGTATTGCAGCAGCTTGCAAAGCATCTTTTTTGAGCCGCGTTAAGAAAAGAAGCGCGTAAATGTTTTTTTTTACATACATATATCTTGCTTGTTTGTTTTGCTTTTTTGAAACAACTTCTACTTTTTTGCACTGTGTTTATTTTTGGCTGCACTTTGGCAGTATTTTATAAAGTCGCAAGACGTTTCTATTATTTTTTTTTATGTTTTTATATATATATATATATTTTTTTTTTTTTATTTTAAGTGCGAAGATTTTCAAGTTTATTGATCAGCTTTTTAAAGCGAACATTTCAAGGTTTCTGAGGTAGATCTACCGTTCAACGAAAAACATGGTAGATACATTTTTGCGGAACATTACAAAATAGTGGATTTGCTTTTATAGATTTGAGCAAATATATTCACAAAATTTGTGTCTTGCCTGTGGCTGTGAAGAAAAAAACTGATTCAAGGTCTTTTATTTCGGAAAAAAATTAATAATGCAGACCAGTGGTAAAATATTCGTTTTACAGACCTTAGAGTGTACAATGAAGAGTCTTCATAGCATAAAAAACATCAAAATTACACTTACTTTGCTATGTCAATGCACAAAAATATGCAGCTGCGGTCAAAATAATAGTAGTGATATTATATAATGAGTATAAACCATCGTATTTTGTTTGTTTGATTTATTTTTCAAGTCTTCTCTATTAGACCCCGTTACATAGAATCAGCATGTGTAAATTGGTGCCATTATGGTCATATGAGTTTGTTAAAATAAATAAATTGTTGTTGCCATAATTTAACATTTTTCAATGTATTCATTATTTAGTCAGTCAAAAAAATAGTAGTGCTTGCAGAGATTACGTGAAAAATTCACGTTGTATAAATTAATAGCTATAAAAATTTGCAAACAAGTAAGTATTGCATTTTTATTTTTATTTCGTTAGGTCTTCATTAAAATTTAATTTTATTTGTTGTATTTGTGATCTTATTAAAAAATTAATTTCGGAATGAAAAACGTATGCTGAAGTTCAAAATCTTATTAGCTGCTCTCCGATGAAAATCATGGACGACATTCTGCAATGTTACAGAAATTAACCCCCCTGCGCATGAATTATTCCGGAGTAAACGCTTCCAAATGCATGAATTATTTAGACAATGATTTCCGAAAAGTCATGATTGGTATAGGGGTTTTTCGGGGCGCTGAGTCCATTCCCGATATCTGTTGGGGCGAAAAAAATCCCCCCAAGGGGTGAAAATGGGGGTTTGGGTGGTGGAAATTTGTTAGCAAGACAAAAACGAAAAAAAAAAATAAAAAAATATAAAACAAATTAAAAAAAAAATTAAAAAAATTAAAAAAAAAAAACAAGGGATGTATTACAGACTTGGAGCCTCCACGCGGCACATCCTGGGTATATTTTTCCTTCTTGAAAATTAAAGCTAATCCAAGTCTTACCAAAGATCTTAAATTTTTTGTTTCGTGAAATTTTTCAACCCCCGACCCCTATTTTCAACCCTTAGGAATTTCTTTTCCCACCCAATAATGGCTGATTCAGATCCAGCTACCTCGAAAACCCCCAAGTACCAGATTCCAGTCCCAGGCTACGATTTTTCACGTCAGAAATTTTGCATATTTTATTTCCGGACTCTCCACCCCCTACCCCTGTTTTTAACCCCCCGAATTTTATTGACCATTTCAGCAGGGTGTTATTTTGTAGAGGACATTTCACCCTTTAATTTAAGCCCTCGCTGTGGTCTCAAAGTTGTATAGATTCAGAGATATGCCCGTTTACTTTTGGACGAGTATACTCGTCATTCTGAATACGGAAGCGACTTCGTTTGGACGAGTATACTCGGGACAGCGGGCAGGGGGGTTAATTGAGAGCGTATTGAGGTATTCAAAGAAGTACCCATTTGCAGCTGCTACTGAAATTAAAGATGAACTCAATGTAGAGGCTAGCATCGAAACAGTCCATAAACGCTTGCGGGAATATAACCTGGCAGCTCGTAGTCTAGAAAATTGCCCCTACTAACAAAAAATCATGTGACAAAGAGATTGAAATTTGCAAATGAACACTTGAATTGGCCTGCAGAAAAATGGAGGAATATTTTGTGGTCAGAAGAGTTAATATGTCATTAATACGTCAACGCTAATAGGTCAAACGACAACCGAACTCCAAATATAACCCAAAATTTATAACAAAAACCATTAAACATGGTAAACCCAGCATCATGATATGGTCGTGCTTTTCATTTTACGGAGGTCGACCAATATACCGGATCGAACAAATAATAGATGGCTACCTGTAGGTGCAAATCATATAGGAGGTTATGATCCCATATGCCAGCGAAGAAATGTCACTTTGGGTCTTCCAGCAAGACAATGACCCAAAGCACACAAGCAAAGTCGCACAACAGACTAATGAGGTTAAAGTCATATAATAGCCGCCGCAGTCACCAGATCTCAATCCAATTTGCAGTGACTCAATCCAAACCTACAAATAACTCTAAGGTTTGGAACGAAGTACAGCGTACTAGAAATTCAATACCTCCAGAAAGATGTAAAAATCTGGTCAACTCTATGCATCGACGCTATGCCGTAGTAATTGCGAACAAAGTCTACGTAACCAAATACTGATTTATTGAAAACATATTTTTTTTTCACTATTATCTTACATGTATGAAAAATATAAGCTAATTTTTATATTTTTATTGAAATAAGCCTTACTACTATTTTTTTTTTACCGTCTTTATGTAAGAAACTTTACTAATATGATTTGATTTCTAAATGTTTTTTTTTCTTAATATCTTGTTAAGACATTAACTTGCTTCGATAATACAAAATTAAATACTACAATAACAAATATATGTATTTTTGTTTACTTTTTCTTTTGCGATGGGTACACTACTATTATTTTTAACGCGGCTGTATATATGAAAATGTACATTTACTTAAGATATATAATGTGCTTAGTTATTTTATATATCTTAAGAGAAAATTAAAAACAAAAAACAATTATGTTTTGGGTACGATAAAATTATTTTTTTACGCTATACATAGTTGAATAGGCATGCTTATGTTGAAGTTAAGTTACTCATTAGAACAATTTTTCGTTTAGAATATTACAAAATAATTTTTTTTTTTTTTTTTTAAATTATGCAGCTTTGTTTTATTAAAAAATTTCGAACAGAAGCCAACAAAAGGCTTGAGAAACACACTCTTTTATAAGCCTTATAAGCCTTATATTTTATTAATTAAACATAATCCTCATGCCAGCTCGTGCCCAAGCTCAGCACATCATAAATTCTGCCGTCCATAATTCACTAATGTCGCATTAGTTAAAAAACAAACAAATGCAAATAAAACATGCCTCAAAAAAACCAAAAAAAAAAAACAAACACCGTAAGATCGCAAAAACGAAAAAATTTGCAACAATAAGCAGGGAATTATATATCACTGCTGCTTTGACCCTGACATTTCTAAAGTCATTTAACAGGCAACATCTTCTGCTGAGCATCTTGTTGTTGCAGCATTTGCTGAGTCTTTTATATGCCAATATAAAGCAACAACTTGCAAAGAAACAACAATTATCAGCCAAGTCAAGTTTTAGTCTAGTTTTAAACCGCAACGAATTTTTAGCGCTATTATTCTATGTTTTTAAGTATGGCGTGTGGTTTGTTGCCACGCTTTAGTGATGTGCGAATTGCTTGTGTTGCGGGTAAATCTTGAAAAATAAAAACTGGTTTGGCACGAGTGCGACTTAAAAGTGATGCTGCTTATTTATGTTGCATTAAGTGAACTCTGCACAATTACTTTGGCAGAGTTAAGTAGTTAAATAACCAAAGAGCATAGAAGCAATATTTTTAATGAGCAAAACATCGGCGTTGCAGTTGTTTGGTATTCATGAATTTTTTCAATAAAAATTCTTATATTCTTCTATAGATCTTATAGATTTATAGTAAATTTCTTAATCTTTTACTATAGATCTTATGGATTTATAGTAAAATTATATAGTATTTTATATAGATCTTAAAATCTATAAATAAAATACATAAATAATCTCTCAAGCTTGGTTGAGCTTTTTAAGTAAATTGAAGAGTCGGCATAAGACTAGTAAGTCCTGAGAATCTCGGTCAAAGTGCTTACAATTCCTGCGATGGCCAATTCTTGAATTTGTGTTACAAAAGAAATAATTTCAATATTCAAGTAAAGTTTTGTAAAACTTGGCAGATTTTAATATTGAAATAACCAAAATTGTGTTCAGTCATTTAAGCGGGTTTGTAAACATACAAAACTACAGATTTCGGGGCACACATAATCTCGAAAATCTTTAATTTTGTGTGACCGTGTACCATATATCCTAGAAGATGCTGCTGGTGCAAGCATGAATATCAATGGAGATTCACTCGTGCGAGCAAATAACAAAAATGAGATCATATGGTTTTAGCAAGATGGGGCTACGGAATACACCGCTCGTGCTACATTGAACTTGTTGCCTCAGGAACTTCCAAATCGTATCATCTCAAAAAATGGTGACTTGAGATGGCGATGACTTATCTGACGGTTTCAGACTGTTTTCTATAAAGCTATCTGAAGGTTTATCATCAAACCACAGACTTTACGAAACGGAGCTGAAAGCCAACATTCAAGTAGAAATCAAGCAAATTACACCAGCCACACTTCAAAAAGTAATGGAAAATGCAGTAGCCAGAATTTTCTTGGGTGAGGGAGGTTTGAAATCGATAACATATATCTAAATTACACAATTTCGATTAACGATCTGATTTGCTTAACTTTTGTGTATTTTTCGACCTTATGGTTAACACCCAAATATGATAGAAACAAGCTTACGCGTTTCACAAATGAGAGAGAGAAAGCATGACGTCATTCAGCGCTATTATCAGACTTTGGAATAATTTTACTTTTGGACCCAGGCCTTAATATTTTTTTTTATTATTTTATAATATTTATAGAAACTTCCTTTACCTATTGGTGCAATAAAATTTTGTCGGTCTCGAAGGGCTTAGGAGATAAAAAGCATGAAAGTTTACAAAATGCATATTTTTCATATACGATAATATCCATATTTTTATACAAAAGAGTAGCTATTTTTGTTATACTTTTCCGCAAGAATTTATTTTCAATTTCGTCAATTTGCCTAAGCTATTGCACATTTGTATTCGTTTTTCTTAAGCAGAAGCGTTAAGCTTAAGCATTAAATAACAGGACTGCGGAACGCGTAATCTTGTTTCTATCATTCTTGGTTAACACCAATAACCGGCCTTGGCTACTTGCCTGAAATGAGCCTCTGCATGTGTAAATCGTAAATGTGAACACTTAACAATACAAGGGCGTTCACTGCAATTTGAGAAGGGAAGGAGCGGATTTATTTTTCTTTACCATTTTTTTATGTCTTAGACAAGAATTAAATTTCTCGGATTTGCTGCAAAATCATTCAAAATTAGTTCTTTCAACTCCTTCTTTTCCTTGATCAAACATATATGCGCACTTAACATACATAAACCTATGAATAATTCTTGAAGGGTGCAGTGGGTTGAAGCATTTCGGTGTGTGAAGCGTTTCACCTGTGAAATTTTGACAGCACGCATACGTATAACCAAGTGTCATACCGTCAGGTGTTGCTTCCATTGCAGCACAATTTTTCATGATACAACAAAGCGTTCAGACGTGCATTGTGTTGTTCTTCCAAAAGAGTGGTAAAATTTTTTTTTCCAAAAATTTTGACGTGACGAAGTTACGTTATACTCCTCTAGTTTCCAAAAAAGTTAAAAAATGAATTTTTTAAAAATTCATCTGCGTTTCATTGAATTGTTACTCGCTGGGTATAAGAGCTATGATTAAAAAAATAGTATGACCGTAAAGGTTAATTCTTTGGCTATATTAAAAAAACAAAAAAAAATTTAATACGGCATAGGGACGTAGTGGGAGCTGCGTAAGCAACGCAACTGAAAATTTGTTACATGGAATTATTACTCGCTGAGTATTAGTGCTAGGATTAAAAATACGATACGCCAATAAAGGCCTATTGGAAGCCCTCACAACAAAATTAGACAAAAAATTTCTGACATCATAAGGACGCTGAGAGAGCCGCTCAAAGTTCGATAACGCAACATTCATGCAGCGGCGTTGCGTTGAATTTTTACTCAGTGAGTATATAACCTACGATAAAAGTGTAAAAAGGAAAATAAAGTTTTTATACATGGCTATACGACAAAAATAAAAAAAAAATTCCGGCGTCGTCAGGTCGTGAATATAGCAGCTTATGTAACAGAAACGTAATATCGTTTCATGGAATTATTACTCACTCAGGAGGAGTGCTACAGTAAATTTTGTTTAACGACAGCAGGGATGTGTTATTACGCTTCACAACTAAATTACAAAAAAAATTTTGTTGTCATGATTTCAGGGATGCAATCACATAATGTAGTAAAAATGCTACAGCCATGAAAAAACGTTGCATGGATTTTTAACTCTGTGACTACTGAAGCAACGGTAAATTTTAAGGAACGAAAACAAAGGTGAGGTCTTCGGGCATATGACAAA
The DNA here is from genome assembly GCA_943735915.1 of Pherbina coryleti. NCBI lineage: Eukaryota > Metazoa > Arthropoda > Insecta > Diptera > Sciomyzidae > Pherbina > Pherbina coryleti. Next base: position 30,396,402 of record OX030951.1, read on the forward strand.
AATAAAAAAAAAATTTACGGCGTGTCGAAAACCCCCAGGGAACCGCCTAATGTGACGCATATGCATCACTTTTGCTGGATTAATTGAAATTAGAGCTCAACGAATGGGGAAGCAAAAAAAAAAGCTAAACGAAAAGCACCACCTCCAATTCCAACAACATCTCCAACACCAATACCAACACCAACACCAACACCAACACCAACATCAACACCAACACCAACACCAACACCAACACCAACACCAACACCAACACCAACATCAACACCAACACCAACACCAACACCAACACCAACAGCAACACCAACACCAACACCAACACCAACACCAACACCAACATCAACATCAACACCAACATCAACACCAACATCAACACCAACACCAACAGCAACATCAACACCAACACCAACACCAACACCAACACCAACACCAACACCAACACCAACACCAACATCAACATCAACATCAACATCAACATCAACATAACCATTAACATCAACATCAATATCAACATCAACATAACCATTTACATCAACGTCAACATCAACATCAACATCAACATCAACATCAACATCAACATCAACATCAACATTAACATCAACATCAACATCAACATCAACATCAACATCAACATCAACATCAACATCAACATCAACATCAACATCAACATCAACATCAACATCAACATCAACATCAACATCAAGATCAACATCAACATCAACATCAACATCAACATCAACATCAACATCAACATCAACATCAACATCAACATCAACATCAACATCAACATAAACAACAACATCAACATCAGCATCAACATCAACATCAACATAAATATCAACATCAACATCAACATCAACATCAACATCAACATCAACATCAACATCAACATCAACACCAACATCAACATCAACATCAACATCAACATTAACATCAACATCAACATCAACATCAACATCAACATCAACATCAACATCAACATCAACATCAACATCAACATAAACAACAACAACTACAACAACAACAACAACAACAACAAAAATCTAGTTAGTTACGATTTCACTGCTCACAAACAACAAAATAACACAATGAAACTGGAAAAGGACAATGACATGAATTTGGATATGGATTAGGACAAAAACTAAGACACACCTTTTTAAACTAGGAAAGGGATTCGGTATATTTGATTAAGTCAAAAATTTGGTCATGGATTAGAACAAGAGTTTGGACATGAAATAGGAGTATAAAGAAACACCGTCACGTCAAAACTTACGGGTGTGTCCACGACACAGCCAACGCTCTTTTTTTTTTATCGTGTTTATTTATCGTGTAAACTACTGAACAAAAATTCAAGGCAAATATATCAGTCGTGTTGGTTTAATGTTGGTCACAAGCACTTCATAAAATTATGAAGTGCTTGTGAAATGTCTATCGAGTTGTTGTGTGATGCCAGCCGTGTTTTCAAAATGAAACGTTTCACCCCACAAACTCCGTTTTAATACGTATTTAGTGTTCTGTGTGTGTTTAATGCGTTTTATTGGTTTTTTGGCATGTTTCAATTCATTGCAACAAATGCAACCGGCCATATACCTACCACGCCCTATATATTTAGTCGTTATAATATGAATACATTTCCTTAACTATTCGGGTAAGCTTCCATCATCGTAGTCCTCAGCCATGCCTTTACTCTTCTAAAAGTGCTAAAGGAACCCTCCTGAAGGAAAGTTTTGATTTCAAGGTTTGCTGAGCAACCATACTACCCGTGTGAATATGTGTTGGACGAACACGCCATACTTCGTCATTTTAAACATATTGTGAAAGAATAAAGACGTAATAGCGGTGCTTAATGAATGCTTCAAACTAGAGTTTTTTTAAGTTTATAAAAGTTTTCCAGAAATATTATTATTATTGTTTAAAATTATTTAATAGAAAATTAAAAAAAAAGTCATGCGAATGAGAGAAATTTATTAATTTTGCTTTTAAGTCAAATACTTGTGAATACACATTTCAAAGGAAACTTTATTTTATTAAACAAGTTTCCGGAACACTGTAAGGGTGGTGTCATGGGGCAGCTGTATACGCTCTTAAGAATTTTCTCGAAGCAGGAAGCACATTTTAATTTTGAAACTTTGATAACAAATTCAAAATCAGTGGCCTCAAATATCACCTTACAAAACGTTTCATACCAAAACAAGATATTTTTAATACTTGGCCTCCATATTGGATTCACCATTTTGAAATGATGACAACAGATTCAAAACTAGGGACCTCGAAAATTCTTGACATCAAACTAGTTACAATTAAATTTTTGAATTTTAATCCAATAGTAGATACTTATATTGGATCTACTATTTTATATCCTGCTATCCTATTTTATATCCTAAAATATATATAATATATACATATATTTTATATAATTTTCTCATAGGGGACGATTTTGCATTAAAAAATCCGGTGAACTAAAAATGTTCCTAATTTTTATATGTGTATATATTTGAAAACAAAATAGTACTCATGTATTTATTATTCTGGTGGATATGGTTCCAGTGAATATTTAAATATTTTGAATTCAGACGTTTGACTCCTTTAAAAAGAAAACTAAAGGAAAAAATGTGACTTTAAATCAAAAGAGGTTTCTATAAAAAGGTATAGAGTGTGCTTAACGAACATTTTTCCAAAGCAAATATATTTTAACCAAAGGAAAACCTTGCTTTATGAGAGCTTGAAGTAAATTTAAATGGAACTAATCCATATCTTGACATCTAACTCTGGCTAATTTCCTCTTTACCTTAACCTTCTTGTACGCCACAAGAACCGAAAAATTATAGCAGAACTAAACTTGTACACGCGCTATAATCGTGCTGCACAACCTAAAATTAGAAATGGTAAAGCAAGTAAAATAAAGCAGTGAACCCTTTGGAGATGAGTGGACAAGCATGATAAATAAATCCCGCGCGATTGTCAGCTGATGTCTGTATGTATGTATGTGCAAGAAAATCAAGTCTAAAGGTACACAAAAGTCTATTTTTGGGTTTTGCAAGAAAATCCAGCGTAAAAGCGCGCCAACAACGCCATTTTGCAAATAAATCCCAAGATTGAAAACTAAGAAGAAATAAGATTTTCTAAAGATTCACACTTCAACAACAACAATAACAACAAGAACAACAACAACAAGAAGAAGAAGAAGAACAACAACAACAACAACAACAACAAAAACAACAACCAAAACAACAACAAAAACAAGCAAAACAAAAATTAAAAAAAATTGATAACAAAACAAACTTAGAAACAAAAAACAACTAGTACAACAGCAATCACAATAACAACAACAAAACCTACAAGAGCAAAACAACAACAACAACCAGATTAAACACAGCTGCATCAACAGCATCATCTGTGCGCAGCACACGCTAAGATTAGCCCTTTTTTTTTGTCTTTTGCTTGCTTGCTGCAGCTACTGCAGATTTTGGCCAAGCAATGGCCAAGCTGTGGCCAAGAACAAGTTTTAAGCTTTATGCTTGTTTTATGTTTTTCTTTTTCTTTCCATTGTTTTTTTGTTTGTTTGACACAACGTATTATACGATAAAATTGGCAGAGATTTTTTTACGCTTAACGTAAACATTAAAACTGGTTACTGGTTGATGCTGTTGTTTTACTCCAGGCTGCGGCTGATTGCGCTTGTTTTGGTTTCCAAAGTTTTTTTTTTATTATTTTTATATATTTTTTTATTTTTTTTTTTTTTTTTTGTTTTTATCAACGTGGAATAAGTTGAACGTTAAGCAAAGCACACGTGCAAGGTTTTACTGTCCTTTTAAGTCATCTTAAGTGTACGTACATCATTTGTATGGTACTCATGGATTGTTATACTGCCAGGCTACCTACATAGGCACAATTATTTTAGTTTAATAAATATGTGTTGATCAATTCTAATTTTTAATACGTAAAATTGTTTAAATAAATTTCTTTTCTACTGTATACATTCACACCTAGCTAGCTGATATACCCAGTGTTACTCGAAAGTCCGTTTTCCTTACAACAACTTATTGCACTTGATGATGTGCTAACAAACATCGAAGTTATGACAAAGGGACCATTTGACATGTCTTTTGAGACCACAAAAAAAATATTTGGTATTAGGAGGTGAGTTTCATATTAATTTTTTTTTTTCCCCTTATGCACTGTCCCCGCTTAATGCCTACGTTTCAAAATCATCCCGCACAGCGTATTTGATTTATTTTGCAAGACGCTGCAGCACGCGCCAAACTGGTTTTTGCACTCAACTTCAAGCTGTTTGTTTGAAAATAATTTATGCACAAAACGCGTTGATTAAGTTGCGTATTTGACTCAAACAGCATACTAATTATTGAACTGTTAACATTACTTTTCATAGAGCCATACATGTCCATACATTTAAGCAAGCTACAAAATAATGCTAAGCAAGTTTCTTGCTTAAGTCTTTTGTTTGGCAGACATTGTCAGGCACGAGTTATTTTAACTATACTGTTAATTAGTTCTTGCTTAATATTTTATAAAAAAAAAAATGGCAAAAGATTGAATAGAGCATTACTTAGCTGCTGGTTCAATGCTCTTACTTTGATTGAGTGCTCGCAGCTGCAAAGTACGAGTAGTATGAACATCAATAACGACATCGCTGGCAAGAGTTTTAAAATCAACACCACCAACACAAGATGCAGCATAATAACAAAACAAAAAAAAAAAAAAAAAAAAAAAACAAGAAAGTGCACAACTTAAGTTCAGCAATACCAGTAGCTAGCCTGAAACGTTCTTGCTATAAAAAGAATCCTTTGCAATGATGCTACAAACAAGCGCCAAACTGGCTTCAAAGCCCAAGAAGAGATACTTGCTCCTTGCAATGACGTTCTTTTTATAGGCTGCGTGGAGGAGCAAAAACAAAAAAAAAACGTAGTTATTTTGTGTTTAACATATGTTGTGCAGCATCAACATCAAGAACAACAAAAACAACGACAGCAACAGCCTAATGCTAACTGCTATAGCACGAGCTAAAATAAATTTGCGATCAATTTTCAAGTGCTCGTTGCAAGTTCTGCAATGCTTGCTTTATGTAGTGCTTTAATAAAAACCTTTATTTATGCGCCTTAGGTGAGAGCGTTGGTTTTATATTTTTATTTTTTATTTTTACCTTTTTTTGCTTTAGAGCTGGCTGCGCATAGAAGGCGTTTTTATAACAGCCTGAAAACGTTACAATTATTTTGAACATGCAGCATAATTGCTGAAAAAGGCAAAAAACATTAAAAAAAAACTTAAATATACTTGCTTAATGCAACGCTTTTGCCAAAAGAGATAAATTTTCTAAATAAATTAGGAAACTATGGATAGAATTTGTTAATAAAGCTAAGAGAAATTGATTAAAATTTATGAATATGTAGAGACATTAAATAGTTTAGTTATTAACAGAACATTTTAACATGTGTACCAGCAATAATGCAAGAAAAGACTCAAGTAGTAAAATGCTAAAGCCATGGATGACAATCGACTTACTCAAAAAAATTAAAAGCAAAAATAAACTTTACAAAAAGTAATTAAAAGACCAAATAATGTTGAAATTAAATCTATGTTTAAAGTTTTGTGCAAAGAAATTAAGAAGGAAACTATTCAGGCTTAAGACAATTTTTACATAAATGAATTTAGGCTGATCAGGGGAAACGTAAAAAAAGAATGTAACTTAGTTAATAACTTATTGAATAGAACTGACACAAGAGAGGAAATTATGAATTTAATTGTTGATGAGAAAATATTAACCGATAATGAAGAAAAAGCGGAAGTAATTCCCCTTTTTAAGAAAAGTAATAAACAAATGCTTACTAATTATAGGCCAATATCAATTTTGCCTGTATTTTCCAAAATTTTTGAAAAAGCTATGAAGGCACGTATTGTTGGTTTTTTAGACAAAAATAAATTCTTCAGTAAGTGTCAGTTTGGTTTTAGACCAGGTTTGTCTACCGAAGATGCTCTTTTAGCTTTTTGTGTTAATATATACAACTCTATAAATAGGAACAGACTGTCTGCAGCACTTTTTATCGATATAACGAAAGCTTTCGACACCGTTAATCACCAACTTCTTATTGATAAATTATATAGCTGTGGAATCCGTGGATCAGCACAAAAATGGTTATCTTCTTATCTACAAAACAGAACACAAAGAGTTAAAATAGCGGATGCTTTTAGTTCTTTCGTTAAAATATCTGCGGGTGTGCCGCAAGGTTCGGTGGTAGGACCTATGCTTTTTCTCATATATAGAAATTCCATATTCAGTCAAAAATTTGTTAGTAAGACCGTAGCTTTCGCAGACGATATGGCATGCACATATGAAGGCGATTCAGTTCTTGATCTCACAGCTAACATTAACCACGATCTTAGCATTCTAAGGCATTGGTTTGCAATGCACAAGTTGGTTTTAAGTGATAAGACTAAATTCATGTTTTTTAATGTTTCAGGAAAGATAATTCAATGTGATAATTAAGTGTATCATTGCGCGAACTGCCAAAAATTTAAGATAGATAATAATATCTGCAGTACATCTAATCACTTGAAAACCTTTGATCATGACACTGAACCTTTGTTCACTCAAATGTTTTAATATAGAAAATGTAATGTCATTCAAATACTTAGGTATACTTTTAGACTTTAAACTGTCATGGTTAGAACACACAAAAGTCCTCCAAAACTATGCAACAATGATCTAACGACAATTTTACATATTAAAAAACGTTTGTTCCATGCAGTTGCTAATAAGTATATATTATGGTATTTTTTACTCAAGATTGGAATATGGTCTTATATGTTGGGGTGGTACACATAATGTTAAATTAAATCCGCGGCTGATTATTCAAAAGCACATCATTCGGTTGATTTGCAAGAAAAACCGATTAGAAAGTAGTTTTGTACTTTTCCAAAACCTTAAGATTCTGCCGCTTAAGCATTTGTACTTTTACAAAGTATTAAAGGTTTACTACGGCAGCGGGTATTTAATAAGAAAAAACTACCAAAATTATAATTTAAGAGTTAACAAACAACACAAAGCATTCGTACCTCCGCATTCAACACTACTTTTCTTGCAATTCTTTACAAATGTGGCGCCTAGACTTTACAATAATTTGCCTTACAACTTGCGAAATCTTCATAACAAACATGTCTTTCTTAAAGAAGTGAAAATGTGGCTTTTAACTTACAATCATACTTAAATATAATCACTTCTTTTTATAACGCTTTAACTTGGTTAACTTAAACTCTTAACTCGTTCTACTTTTAATTTCTCTTCAACATAATTCAATATTCTAATTAAACATTTTATAATAATTTTAAATAAAAAAAAGAAAAAACAATGTTCAATCTTTAAATAGGTTAGTGACCCACACACTAATTTTGTAAATAGGCTTAAGAAGACTGCATTCGCCTCTAGTTCCATGAACTATAGAATGTAGAATTATTAAAAAAAAAATTAAATATTATTTACATATTTTTTTTTTAATTATTTTAATGTATATTATTATATGTAATACAAATTGTAATTTCTTTCGTTTAATAATAAAACTACTACTACTACCAGTTGACAATAAAAAAGTCGTTAACTTCATTTGAAAAAATAATTGCAAATTGTAAAAATTTTTATTTTTAGCTACATAAATAGCTAAACGAATAAAAATAGGCTTTTTTATTTTCAGCAATTTAAACACTACGTAGAAATTAAATATTCTAAAGTTTTTAAAGCGAATTACGGCATTTCTATTCAAAAGAATATGTGTGTGGCCACCACACACGGTAGAAGTGGTATTTTAACCCAAAAAAGTTGATTTTTAAGTGGTTAATTGATTTACTCTATAATATAGTCTTACTAAAAAAATCCCATTTCATAAAATGGCAAGAGTTAATTTAAACTGTTTTAATCAAGGATCGCAATTATTATAAGTGATACCCAAAAACTAAAAGCTTAAAACATTGCTCTCACATGTCAATTTGTATTCCCTACACCTGAACAGGGGAGCTTCAAGGGAGGGCCGGAGAGGGTTAATATGTATGATCGACCCCATTACTTTTGCAAAAGGAACATTTTTTCCTTGCGGACCTATTCTCTCCGACCACTCCTTAGGGGGGATCCCATACAAATTTTATAATTTTTGTATATTTATTCTCTACACCTGAACAGGGGGGCTTTAAGGGTGGGCTGGAGAGGGTTAGTTTGTATCATAAAACTATGTGATATGTAGAATTTTGTATCACAATTATACAGACATAAGGAACATAAATGCAATATAGAAATATACTCTGTGTACTCTTTTGTTACTCTTAAAAGTTTAAAATATACTTTAAAATGTTGTACATTACAAATCTGTTACTTAGCAGCAGTCAGTGTTTGTTTTTTTGTTTAAGGTTGATGTTTTCAATATGAATATCAAAGACATGCTTCATATGCTTTGAATTTTTATGGCAATATTATTATTACTCGATGTATGAACCATGCAGTTTGAAAGCTACTGTGTCCATACTATATTATAATTATTCAATTTTGCGTAACACGGCGAAGTGTTTCAAAAGCGAATTGATTCATCGGTTTTACTCCACTTCGCGGTTAAAAAAGTTTCACTTAAAAAAAAAATTAAAATAAATTTTTTTTCCAAATTATATAATTGTAGTGAGTTGCTCATTTTTCTTAATGTGAAGTTAGCTGCGCTAGTAGTAACATCCATGCTTTCATTCGCCTTATGAAAATTCGCCTTAAAAAATATTAACAAAAATACTCATTCTGAGCACTTGTACAGCTTCAACTATCGTAACACTGATTTTGAAAAACTAAATACACTTATTGGTAGAATTGATTTACAGCATATTTTTGAAACTGCTAATGAAAATATCGCTAACGCTGTTGCCCTTTTCTATGGAAATATCTTCAATTACTTCAAACTCTCAGTCCCTTGTACAAGGCAGAAGAGCTTCAAGTGTTCTCCCTCCCTGGTATAATAAAGACCTACGTTCACTCCGGAATAAAAGAAATAGACTTTGGCGTGCATACTTGATATCTCGATCTTCTTCTTACCTCACAAGATATCTTCACGCTTATAACCTTTTCTACGAACTTTGTGAACATTTAAACTTAACTTGTAACTGATCCCAAAAAAATGTCAACCACTTTATCAATATAAAGAGAAAATCTGGTAATTATCCTATTACAAATGTTTTACTGAATTTCTTGAGTCAGTAATTTTACGAGCCACAATTATGAACTGGATTATGAATACCACTCTTCTCTAAGAAATTGTGTCCAAGCGGCCTTGGTAGTAGAGTAGGAAGTATGCTCGACTGCCACCCCAGAGGTACCGGGTTTGAATCTCGGCCAGGCCATGGTCCTACACTTAAACCTTTGGCATTTGCAATTTTCTTTCCTCATTTCTAATCAACTGAAATTGAAAACGCATCAATATTTACGACTTGAAGTCGTAGTAGATGGTAGAGAAATTTGTGGATGAGATGGCCTTACGACTTCACTTGACTTAGGTAAAGGCATAACACTTGCCTCAGATTCAAATTCACATGTTTCTTTCTAATAAGCTTAGAACATCCTACACATGTTTCACTTTTCACCTTCCCTCCCACTAATCTATCAACCTATTTCAAACCAAAGCAGACTTGACGTGCTATTAAATGTTTGTAGTTACACAATTGATCAAGAGCTGGACCTACTAGTTTTATGCCGACTCCGAACTGCTAATGTGCATGTTCTAAAGGAACTTTACATGGCATTATTTACTCTCTGAGAGGTGACGGTGATTTACATGGCACTGTCTGCAGAGAGGTGACGGCCGAACAGAAAAATTAATTCAATTGAAAAAACTTTCTGTGTCAGATAGAAATTGAACCAGGGTTCAATTCAAGCGTATGGGTCAAGCACTCTACCCACTGCGTCACGGCCGCCACCGATTAATACTACACTTAATATTGTCATAGAAAAGAAACAAAATCCTCTCATCAACATGGCTTTCTCAAAGGAGGATTGACTACCACCAATCTTTCGAAGTCTCTTGTCGAAATTTTCCAAATCAGAGTTTTTTTACAGCCACATCTGGTTTACATTCAAAGTAACACCTTGGCCCTCTATAAATTTGGCTTGGCAATTACCGCAGTCGATGGTGTCATCAATGTCTCAGATCTTTTTGTCTACGCTGATGATATGAAAATCTATTGACAAATTCATACCATCGCTGACTCTTATCACCTTCAAGATGATCTTTACAGTTTTTTTCAAGTAATGCTCAACCTGAACAAATACCAAGCTATCTCATATTCTTGTAGGAGACAACAATCTTTTTTAAGAACTCATTACAAACAGGGGAGAGCTAGTTACCACAGTAAATTCCTTGTGTGACTTAGATGTTATTCCTTGTGACTTAGATGTTATTTGCGACAAGGTATTGTATTTTCGATCCCATATCAATAACATCATAAATAGAGCCAACGCTTTACTTGGTTTTTTAAAACATTGGTCCAGAAAATTCTGCAACCCATACTTTACAATAAAATATCTTTATCTCAATTTTGTAAGAACTATCCTTGAATATGCCAGCCACGTCTGGTCCCCTTCCTATTGATCTCACTCGATTCAATAGAAATAGAAATTGTGGAGATTCATACGTTTTGCTTTATGCGACCTTCGCTGTTGTGACAGTTCGAATCTACCTCTCTATGATGATCAGTTTATGGTAATTAACATGCAAACTCTTGAAAAATGCAGGAATATCGCCGATGTAATCTTTATTCGTCATACGGAACCACAAACTGTCCTACTCTGCCCCAACTGACATCCTTTAAATACCAACCCACTAATCTTAGGTCTGTACCTTTCTATCAGCTCAACTTTCATCGCACCAATGGAACCTATATCTGGGATGCTTCGTGTGACCAATAACATGATATCCGAAAAAAATTAGCTAATACATTAATCCTAACCTTTATACATATCGCTCATTCCAAATAAGGCATTGGGACGTTTCGACTACATATTTTGCAAATAGAAATACATTTGAGGTTAGAAATATTTGTGGAATATTTTTTTAATTTTTTTTCTGCAATAGAACTACATTTTATGTCCTTACCAAATACATTAATATTATTACTAAATGTTTAAGAGTTTTTTTAGAATCAATCATTCAAAAAACATCAGGCATCGGGATACGGAGTTTTTTTTTTTTTTGTGTTTTTGTGAGATGACATTTTTTGACACAAATCTCTGCGTTTTGGATACATTTACATATAAAAGTTTTTCCACGAATTTTGTGTAAAGCATTACCCCTTCATAATAAAGCTTTATTATCTTTATAGGTTAGTTCAATGAAAAAAATGTCTGCTATTTATCTCGTATAGCATCGGGACAGAAATTGTAAGGCATTGAGATTTTTCCGTTTTTTTATGAATAATTTCATTTTTAACCGACACACCAACAAAAAAATTTTTTTGACTGCAAGAAGGTAGACCCACATATTCTCATGTATTTTGACCCGCTAAACATAAATCTTGCATTTTATAACCAGTTGACTCTTGGTTATCTTCAAAATAATTGAATTGTAATTATTTAATGAATGTCTGGTAGACTTCTTTTTGGAATGAGCGATATATACAAAAAGAATTCAATTGCAGTTCAATAGAAAGCCTTAGCTAATAGAGCCCTGCATGAGTATAATCGCAAAGCGAATACACTCTGCTTCACTGCTAAAGAGTACACTATAACTGAATAAAACTTAAGCAACAGGTCGTGTAGTGAAGAGCAAATCAGCGCACGAGCTTCACTGCTTATACCTTATCTGTTCTCTCATAAACACTGTTAGCACTGGTCTGAACTTTCAGAGGTTTGCGTTATTTTTATTTCTATTCGGTGTACTCGCATAACATACTCTCACATACACTGCAAGCACTGATCTGTACTTTGAAAGCTTTGCGTTATTTTTGTTTTAACGTAGAATACGTTATACGGGGATGTTATTCTGGAGCACAAAATTTTGAGAAAATGTTTGTCACTTTCATTATAAGTTTTTAATACTTTATGCATGCATTGAAGAAAATTCAAGTATGGTCGTTACATACTTAATATGTCTTCTTTTGATTTGTATTTAAATAATCATATTGCTACATATAATTTTTTTGATTCTATAAGTAAATCAAAATTTAATTCCTTCAAATTTTGTATTAATTTTCATATGCTTTGTATTTTATGTATTATAACATCAAGTGTAAGAGCAGTACGATTATCTGTGTGTTCATCACAGAGAAGAAGTATAATGACCAAGTAGCGAACGATGTGTACATACACAACATTGATAAGCGAAGCAGAGAAACAAAATTGTGCTTACCCAGTTGGCCACGTCTTTAAGACATCCTCAATGTCTTACAGCCTTATTCATAAACACATTTTAGAGGCAGCGTAACTTTAAACGGGCTTTAAACAAGAAAACGTTATTCATAAACATTTTTCGTAGTTGTTTAAGAGCTGCGTAACTTGGCGTAACTTGGCGTAACCGAAATTGGCGTTTAAAGGTTAAGTAAATACAACCATGATTTTTGTTTGTCTCTTCTTTTAATATCAAAGACATGCTCCATATGCGCCCTTTGCAGCATTTTTTTATGCGGCGCCCATTGTAAATGCATACGAATTCTTTATTTTTGTAGAGATTTTCTATAGTTCAGACACAAACCTTACAATCATAAGCAGAAAATGAAAAAATGTTTATGAATAACAATGTTAGCAAGGTTGCATAGAAGCTGCGTAAAGCCTTAAACAGTGCGTAACTAAACAAGCGTTTAAAGGTTGTTTAAGGAAATCTTTTGAATAAGGCTGTTAATGACTAACGTATTCTACGTCTGACCTATGCGCCCGTGTTATCTAACACAGGCTTGAGCTTTTTTTTTTGTTCTGTACTTCATTGATGCTTAGCGTTTAACCAAACCAGTTTTCTTAAACAAAGGAGGTAGGACAGGCGACTTATTCGTTTTTTTTTTTTTAAGTGAAACTTCTTTAGCACCGTTGTGATTTGAAACTCGATGAAATCAAAAAATCACACGAAAAAGGAAATTTGATACATTTTTGTATTAGAGCCCTCGTAAGAAGTGGCCGGAGAGAATAGGTGTCAAAGGGAAAAATGTTTCTATTCCAAAAGTAATTGGGGTCGGTCATACATATTAACCTTCTTCGGCCCTTCCTTAAAGGTCATCTGTTTAGGTGTATGGAAAAAATATACAAAAATCATAAAATTTGTATGGGAGCCCCCCTAAGGAGTGGCCGGAGAGAATAGGTGTCAAAGACAAAAATGTTTCTTTAGCAAAAGTAATGGGGTCATACATATTAACCCTCTTTGGCCCTTGCTTAAAGCTCCCCTGTTTAGGTGTAGGGAATAAAAAACAACAATAAAAAAAAACAAACAAATATATTTCGATTCAATGCTTCAAAGTTAAACTTTATGTATAATTTTATTCATTAAATTTAGACTTGAGCAATAATATAATATTATTGATTATATTTCCTAAGTTTCCTACTGTAAATTTATAATAGTAATTTTTTGAAAACGAATTACAAATTCTAATAAAAACAATTAATTCTTGAAAAACTGTTCAAAAAGTTTTATTTCTTTAATATTTCCTTAATCGTAATGAAAACAATGAAAAAAAGCATGTCTACATATATATTGTTTGCATCTCATTGAAAGTCACTCGCAAAACAAAAGATTCTTGCTCATAACAACATAATGCGCAAAATATTCAGTGTATGTGAAGTCATATTGTACCTAATGTTTGCGTTACTTTTTATTGCAAGAAGCTGGTCTTGCTGTTATAAGTTCAGCAGTGTATTGTTACTCTCGCATAAAATAGAGTGAGAGTATGTTAACATACGAGAGCTTTGGGAAAAAGGTCAGTGTAAGCTTTTTATCCGACAGTAAACGAATGTATTTGAGTATGCAAAAAGCATACTCATGCAGGGCTCTATTAGCTAAAGTTATTTAAACCTTCTAAACATTGTCAACATGTTTGCTGCAACAAAAAAACTTAAGCAACAAACTAGTTTATTGTTGTGCCTTTCAAAGAATAAAGCTTTTCAATTGAGCACAGTACGTCAAACAAGCATCACGTTTATCCACTTTAAGCATTAGAGTCCAGATGCTTGGCACGAGCGCTCTCTTTTCTTTCCATATATTTCCTTAATATTTTTTATATAGCTTTTTTGCACCAACATCACATTGCAATCACATTGTAAATAATATGAAGTTATAATAAAATTATAACTACGAGTGAAATAAATAAAATAAAAAATGAAAAAAAAAATTAAAGAAGCAACGAAGACTGGCTGAACTTGTAGAACATGTTCTGCTGTCTTGGCTGACATTGTCATCACAAACGGAACTTGTTGCTTACTTGTAGACAAACTACATACATATTTATGTTTGTAATGGCTGTTTTTTGTTGCAATTGCCGAGCAATGTTGACTTCTGCCACTTTTTTAAGGCATGCAACAAATATACGTTTTGGCGCGTATCATCAATCTAGAACTTGTTTAATATTTTTTTCCCCAACTTAAATAAACGTTAATTGATTACAGTAGTTGTTGTTTTAGTTGTTGACTTAGCAGCGTCATTGGTAGTGGCTGCAAGCATTTCCAAATTGTTATGGGAAATAATTAAATGATTAAAGAGCTAAGCTGCAATTGCATTTCTCAAGCATCCTTTCGAAATAATAAGCGATGCTTAGCTAACAAAAGTATTAAACAAGCGACTAAAGTCTCAAGTTGGTTATTACGATAGAAATAATTATATTTGAGCTTTTATTAAAAACTAGTTAAAAGTCTTGGTTATTTTTTAAGAACTACTGAGTCATAAAATTATAGTTATATAAAATTATTTTCTAGTTTCTTTTAGCTTGAACCCTCAGGGGATGCCCCTATAAAACGTTAGCATTGTGTTGATTCGCAAGAAGGGTTATAGTTTATATATAGTGGAAAAAAAGGAGTAGTAAAGGCGAGCATTTGTTTAAAATTCACACAGTAAAAACAAATATTCTACAATATTTTTATTAAGCGACCGAAAAACGTAAATAATCTCAGTAAAGCCAGATTTTATTGGTCAACAATGCAATATTGTGGGAATAAGCCTGTTGATCCGCTCGAGCTCGCGCTGGTAGAGTCAGATCATGTACTTCCCTTGAACACTGTCCAGAATTTTTTGTTTTTTCAAAGTAGCATGGTCCATTTACTTTTCTTATTTTTTTTTTTTTATAAGCCCTCTTATTTTTTTTTTTTTATTTAATAATTTAAAAATTAATAATAATTTTTGAAATAAAATGGTCATAAAATTTTCAGTTCTTATTTCAGTTTCTCGTACAGTTAAATTCTTATTTAATGCAAACATTTCTATAAATCATATTGATCAACGTAATCATTTTTTTAGGTTGTATTCAAAATATGAATAGATGCATACATACATAGTACATAGATCAAAAGATCCTAACATCATATGCAACATCCTCCACGGAAAACAGTTTACAGCATTTTCAATCATTACTACAATAATCAGACAATCTATCACTCAAATTTTTTTTTTGTCTGTTTTTATTGTGGCTCATCAGTACTTTATAAGCAGCACAATTGGAAATAGCTAACGAAATAATTTCACTGCCATGTATGAAAATTTGGTGTACTCACTATAAAGCATGTAATACAATTTGTAGTGGTACACAAACACAATTAAGCTTTAAGGGGACATATAGGTTACAAATTTAAAAAAAAAATGTTTTTCGGGAATTTTTTTTTTCATAGAAGGAAAAAAGACATCGTTTTCAAATTTTGCACATATATTAACTAACATTTAAAGAATACAAACAAATTTTTTTCAGAATTTTTGAAGCGGTTTTTGACGTTATTTGATTTTTTTTTAAAAAATGTCAAAAAATTGACGGTGTGCAGGATATCACCAGTCTGGAACATCGGAAGAAAAAATAAAAAAAAACAAATTAATCCTTGTTTAAGTGGCCACCGCCTGAACTCGGATAATTTTTATCAACCGAAGAAACACAAAATTGCGACCGATTTTGTAACCTCGAAAATCGATTTTTTTCAAATGGCCGCCATTTTATGTTTTTTCGGCGGGTTAAAATTATCCTAGTTCAGGCGGTGGCCACTTAAACAAGGATTAATTTTTTAATTTTTTCCTCAGATGTTCCAGACTGGTGATATCCTGCACACCGTCAATTTTTTGACATTTTTTTTAAAAAAATCAAATAACGTCGAAACCCGCTTTTTTGTATTCATTAAATCTTAATAAATATGTGTGCAAAATTTGAAAACGATATCGTTTTTCCTTCTATAAAAAAAAAAATCCTGAAAAAACAATTTATTTCTATGAAAAAACCTATATGTCCCCTTAAAGTTCATTTCTGTCCCAATATTAACTATATCCAATAAAACTTTAAATCTACGCATGAGCATCTCGTTAATGCCATGTCTATACAGAGAGTTTTGTTTGAGTTGCCAGTACAAAGTTGAGTTTTGCCACTAAACGCAAAATAAACTCTTGAGTTCTCCAGTACAATTTTACAATATGAAACTCAACTCAACTCGTCTTTATTTCTGTGTTTATCAAAACACAATTTGAGAAATCCCTAAAAGTATGTTAATGTTCTTATAAGAAGGCACGTTCAGATGCAACTTGTACAATTTTATGGTGAGAAATGTCAAAAACAGCTGTTCTAAAGTTTTGCGATATACTATTTGCAAAAAATGAAATAAAAAAGCTAAAAAAATAACATGGGCAAGTATGGAAGTTGAGGTCTTCATATAAGAATGGGCCGATAAAAATTCCAAATTGCTCAGGGCAAGGAAGAATTCACATGTGTTTGCAGAAATGGCTGCAGCCTAGTGCTCAAGTAGAATTGATGTCACGGTGGCGGATGTGCCGAAAAAATATGAGAACACAAAAGTAAACAAAGAAATGTCGCACTAAACACAATTCTGCCGACGCATCTCTGTGTGAACAGCTGCGGTTGACATAAAACTAAACTCAAACTAAACTCTCTGTGTAGACATGGCATAACACTAGTTATGTCAGCTATAGGGCATAGTAACCAAAAACTTAAATAGCATTGCATACTTGTAGGCTTGATTTATAATGCGCATTTTTGGAAACCATCACATGAATTATAGAGGTTCGCAGAATTAAAAGAAAAATATTAAAAGAAGCTAATCTCACTTTCATGTTAATATTAACTACCATGGAGGGGTAGAAGTAAACATGAAGATAAATTCTAGACAAGTTTATTTTTCAGTTTTAAAGAGATGTTAACATATTAATAAAATCAAAATTGTCTGAATTTTCCCAAATTTATCCCAAAGGAAATATGTGTTCAATTTCCTAATTTCAATTTATTTTTAATACATTTTTAAAAGTTTCTGTCCATTGAAGATTTCACTGATGCCTTTACACTCAATTCACGCTTAAACATGCTTGTGAAATCCCATAAAAATGTATATTTTCAAAAGTTATTACAGAGTACAGAGAAAATATATTGGATATCGGTTTTCTTTACCTGCTATAAGGAATTAATTAAAACACACGTCAAATTTTAGCACACATGATAGTTATTTCTCATTTTTAGATTTTTTTTTTTTAATAATTCATAAACGTTACGAAAAAAATAGCAAAAATATATCTGTGTGTGCTTATCATGCCGTGAATATCTCACATTAAAAAATTTTTGTTTAACTTTATTTTAAATGGTAAGAACTTTGAGCGTTTTTGACGCGTTGACCTTTTTTTGTCGAAACTATGTATTCTTTCGAGCAAAATGTTCCTTCGTCTCAAGGTACAGAGACCTTTTACAATTTTTTTAAGCATTCCTTTTGGCGGCCGTGGCCATGTGCGTTAAACAATGGGCGCGTTCTGCAGAACTAATCGCTTACTGAGCGATTAGTGAGCGCTCTTCACTAAGCGATCAATTCTCCTGAACGCTGAGCTATTAAAAACACATTCAGTTGATTAGAGTTCTGAGGCATATTCAAGAATATGAGTTTGAACTCCATCTTCCACAAAATATTGCATTAAAAAGTATTTAATTTCATTTTTTTTCCATTTATATTTTTTTTTTCAAATAGTTGACAAGAAAAATCAGCTGTATTTAGGATAAGTGAGCGCAAGTAGCATTAAAATTTTTCGCTACCAAAAATGGCGAGCGCTTCCTAAACATGTTGCATGTAGCAGCTCGTTCAGCAGACTAAAAGTCAACAGTTGTGCAACAATTTTGTCTGCAGAACGCAGCCAATGTGTGAACGGGCCACACGATGTCAATGCGAACCAAGGTTCGAAACCCAACCTTAACAACAAAAAGTTTTTTCAAATAAAATTAATTTTTCTGATCGATGGTCACCTCTCTGCATACAATGGCAAATCTCAAAGAGTAAATAATGCCATGTAAAGCTTCTTAACCCATTTTTGCTCGCCACCAGAACTCGATGGGCTCATCATTCTGACGAAAACTGGAGCGAAAATGTAAACAAAAGAGCTTTTGGCGTCAACTTCAGTGCTTTTTTGAAAAAGCATACTTTTAGCTTTCTCACACTGGCGAAATCAAAAGTTTTACATTGTCGGTGGATTTTTGAGGAATTTTCGAAAAATGCGTAAAAAATTTCATCGCGTATAATATATCATACGTTGTCATTAATGGGTTAAGAACATGCCCTTTAGCCGTTCGGAGTCGGCATAAAAATAGTAGATCCTCGATCATTTGTGTACAAACATTTAAAACACGCACAACACAATTTGATTGATCATAAGAAGCTCGGTCAAAGTACTTTCAAGGGCTGAAGTGGTCAGTTTAGTTATGTTGATATAGTTATGTTTACTTACTTACTTACTTATCTGGCGCTTACAACCGTAAGTCGGTTTTGGCCTCGTATAAGAAATTGCGCCAGCCATTTCTGTTCTGCGCTTGCTGGCGCCAGTTGGAAACACCAAGCGTGGTCAGGTTATCCAACACCTGATCCTTCCAACGAAGATGTGGGCGTCCTCTTCTGCGTTGACCACCACCGGGCACCGAATCGAATATTTTGATATATTTATTACACACTAAAAATTTGCGCAAATCATCTGCCATGCTTTCAAGTCTGCAATCTCATTTCAAAACAAGCAGTGTAGTAAGATGATCTTTCGATTTACGTTCAAATACTGTCCAACAAACAAAATAGTATCCAAACACAGAAATATAAGAAATCTACAGTAAATCCCAACTGAAGTAGAATATAGCAAAATGTGATGCACAGACCAGATGCATTTTATATATTTATATGTTTAAATGTATGCCGTATGGTGCTTCCTTTCCAAATATGGAATTTTTTCTAAAGCTATGTAGGAACTGACACACATATATCGTCATCATATCTCATTGACTGACACCCTCTGCTTGTACGCCGCTTAAGTTAACTGAAAAGAATCTCTGCAAATATGTATGTCGGTACTTATGCGTGATTTCCCGTTATTTATATTTCATTGTCATTCTGTTTTGATATTTTATTTCACAATAAAATTTAAGCACTGCTGCTACTAAAGAGAAGCAGTTAGCAGTTCAAAATAGATAATGCTTGTTTTGTTGACTTCGCTTCATACAAAACATTTTTATAAAAATAAATAAATAACTGGCCATTGCAGCCCTTGAAAGGACTTTGACCTAGCTTCTTATGATCAATTGTGTTGTGCGTGTTATTAAGTTTGTACACAATTGACCGAGAAATGGACCTACATGCTTAACGCCGACTCCGAACGGCGATGAACGGAATGTTCTTATTCTCAAGAAGCTTTACATGGCATCAGGGACCGTAAATAACAGTTATGGTCTCATTTTTTAAGGGAAAACCACAAGTAGTTGGAACAGTCGGAGGACATTTTGGATGTCACCATTATGATCCCCCGACATCCCCTTGTTAGTCCTGGGTTGTGTTTTAAATTTCGACTTTAAAAGTAAAAGTTTAAAAATACCAGTTAAATTTTGAACTTTTATTTTTTCGCACAAAAAATATCAGTTATTTTTTGTGGGATATTTTTTTCCACAAAATATCCCACAAATCACTGTATCTACAAAACCGTTCATGCTAGGGTCATTAAATTTGACTGGTGAAAATAAGAAGGCAAGATCTACCATATGACAAAAATGGGCGGGACACGCCCCTTTTTTACATTCTATGATTTCATCTACAAGTCGGATAGAAACGCTGGACTTGCTGATTTAACAATGGAATTTAGTGATTTACTGAGAGTTCCCTTAAAAAAACAAGCATGTGCTCAATTCATTCATATAGATACAGTTAGAACTAAATCTTTTCTTCAATGCACAAAACTAACGTTGTATTAAAAAAAAAAAACAAGCACGTGGTCAATCATTCATATGGACAAATGAGGCGATGAGAACAAGAGTGGCCTAACCCACCAACATATCTAATGGAATCATATTAAGATTTTCATTTGGATTTCTTTTATTTTTTTCGTTTATTCACAATATTATTCGCTTTTTCTAAATTTGCTTTTTAGTGGTATATTATAACAAAATGTCAATATTTGAATTAGCAGTAGCAGTTGCGACGCTAGATCTGCATTTATTTTAATTTTCATATTTTTGTGGGTAAGGCCACTCTTGCTCTCATCGCCTCAAATATCTCCGGCTATGCGACAGACTTGCCATGTTTTTATCTTTCAAATTTTATGACCCTATAATAAGCAGTTTCTTAGATATAGCGATTTGTGGGATATTTTGTGGGAAAAAATATCCCACATATAATAACAGTTATTTTTTGTGCGAAAAAATAGAAGTTAAAAAATTCTGGTTAATTCTTGTTCAATATAATAAAACACAAAAAATAACTAAAACTTTCAACTTTTTTAGAAAAATGGTTTAACGGTTACGGTTCCTGCATGGCATTTATTACTCTCTGAGGTTTGCTATTGTCTGCAGAGAGGTGGCGGCCGTACAGAAAAATTATTTTAATTCAAATAATTTTCTGTCGCTGCTGGGGTTCGAACCTGGGTCTCCAAAGTTCGTTGACATAGCGGCCACACACTTTAACCAACTACGCCACGGACGCCACAAAACATTTTTATTCGATGACATTTTATTCAACTTGAACTCTAAATATAACGCAGCCCAAAAAGTATGCTCTGAAATTTTTCAATTAAACCTGCATTATTCCAACAACAATTCGTAATACATCACATAATGTGGATTAATTTCCATTTTTTTAATAATAATAACACAGTTACATTTACATCGCCGATTGTTTTTTTTTATTTTGTTCAGAAATAATTTCTTTGAATTACATAGATCACTAAGAGTCCGAACGGAATCAAAGCGATTGGCGAGAGGCGATCCTCTCTTCTCGCCAATCGCTCAGAACACGTCCAGAATGAAAGCGATTAACGATTGGCGAACTATTCCAACTGAATTGTCAGAATGTTTTCTTTTGTATATGCATAATTGACATGAAGAAAACAGAACCACAGACAACAAATGTCAGAAGATAATAAAACTTAAGAAAATAACACTGAACGTATCCCATCATTAGGAAAAATACGACAACACTTTTCATCTTTGACACCACTCAAAGAGAGGATCGCCAGGTCGCCAGAGAAAAAAAAGAATAGTTTCTAATCTGGCGAATGTTCGTCGCGATCGAAGACCAGCGACTTGATTTCGGACGTGTTCATACGTTTTCATGCACTCTATTGCTTGAAAATGTCGCCAATCGCTAATCGCTTTGATTCTGTTCGGGCTCTAATAAAAACCGTTTTAGTTTGAGACAGACGTGGCAGAACTTCTTTTCGGTTTTATATAAATGCTAGAAAAACGGCCCGTCCTACGACAGATTGTAACCACTTAGACTAAAAAATACAATTTGCTCGATTTATGCACATCACTTTATAAAAATATATTTTTTGTGCATACTTTCAGGCTGTAAATGTTTGAAAAGTACTTTAATAGCAATAAATAATTACAGTCTGTGGTGTGAAGCAGCACGAACGCGTTTCATTCACTATCACGATACGAGGCACGAACGACAAAAAAAGAAACGATCAGCAATACTTTCTTGCATTCAAAAATCTATTGCTTATCGTTGGTGTGCTTTTTCGTGATACAGAATGCAGGGATTAGATATAAGAAGTTTGATAGAGTTGTTTCGATATGGATCCAATACAAAAAAAAATTAGAAGATATATCGTTTCAACTTTTGTGAACATAGTTGTGGGTGAATTTCCGAAATTATTTTTAGTGACTTAATAAAGTCAATCCCAACTTGTACACCAAAAATGGTTGTTCCACAGGAATGCTTTTTTAACTGACTCGTTTTTGCGTCAGTTTTTCTGTTGTTTTGGTTATTTTTTCAAAACTATCCATTGGCAGTTGATATTAACATGCAATGCAAACAAAATCGTCACAAAACAAATTTCTGTTTTTCAATTTAATTTTTTTTTTTTCCGTATGACAACTATTCATGATAGTTAGACTTAAATCAATATTTATATCGTTTAAATGCAACAAATTTTTATATGATAATGTATGACTCATTTCCAATGAGTTACATGCAACCCTTTTTTACCTTTACCAAACCATTCAAAATAATTTATCCACAAAACGTTACAAAAGCTAGCGCAGCGTAACGATTTTTATATATTTTTTTTTTTTGTTTTTATCAATTTTTTCTTAAATTTGTGGTTTCATGCAGAGTGCAATGAATACTATATTTTCCATATGCGAAAATGAATCTGGCAGAAAGAAGAACCTCTTCCGAAGTGAATTTTTTTTTTCGCCACTTATTTTTGAACTTGGCACATCCGGTGAAAATACTTTTTTCCCCATTTTTATAAGAGTGACTTTGAGAAAACGTATTGTTTTAAGTTTCATAAACGTGACATTTGTACAGGATGTAAATTTATTGCTTAAAATAATTAAATAAAAGCCACGAAATTGAAAAACACACTTTTGCGCTAAAAAAATTACGCTTTTAAGAATTATTTTTAAGTGCTTTTCTTTTTTAATAGTAACTGCTTAAAAACGTCAAGATTTTCTGATTCTTGTTACTTAATTCTTGCGTCTACAATCCGCCAACAAAGGCCAATAAACTTAACTTGCTGACTCTTTAGAGCTGATATGTTGCTGTGGCAAAAATCTGCTGTTACCCAAGAGCGTGGGTAAAATTTTAACCGTAAGTCTAACTGGCAGCTTAGCTTAGTATCTGATCTTATATCTGTTTTTGTTTTTCATTTAAGCATGGCTTTTGTTACCAAAGTGTTTTGTAAGCGTGACACTTGGTGTATCGCATCAGCTAAAACTAAACAATTACTCATTATTTTTTCCCAGCACATCTTTTCTTTGCTGTTTTAAAGCTGTAGAGCAGAAAATGTATGCGACTAAAAAAACGAAAACAAAACTCAAAAAAGTTGACAGCTTAATGTATAGATGCCACATGAGCTAATTAAAAACAAACATTCATAGTTTTATTTAAAAAACTGTAAATAAAACGAAATAAAATCCTTATAAAACAAAAGACTTATACAACAAACTTTCAATACAACAACTTAGTGACAATTTCATTTATACTGTTAAAGCGTGACAATCAATAAATTTGCCTTATTTAACAAGACTAGAAAATATTGGAAAAAAAAAACAGAAGACTTTAGCAGCGACAAAAATCACTCAGACGCAAACTTGTTTCACTTGTATTGCATAATTGTTTGCCTGCTTTTGCAAAGATACAACAAAACCTAACTTTTTTTTTGTTTTATATGAACTCACAAAATTCATTGAAATCTAAGATTGGCCAGTATTTAGTTAATTAACTTAATAACAATATTTTCTCCTCTGGCAAATTAGTTCCAACGTATTTGCGATGATATATAAAAATTACGTGAAATTGTTACTCACAAGCGAACGGAAATAATTTCTATTGAATTTTAATATTTTTCAATACATAATAAGTCATTAGTTTAAATTGCTTATGTTATGGCGAGCCCATAAAGTGGCCCCTAAAGCGACGTATGCTGTTAAGATGTCACAACTTGGCGTCAACATTTATGCATTTGTTTTTATTTTTGTCATAAAGATGTTGTTGCTACAGCGGAAAAACGGAAGTTGCTCTAGAACAAGTTATCGGAAGTGAACTTAATTTACTTCCGTTTAAGTTGTAAGTAAAGATAGAAGGGAAAAATTATAAAAAAAACAAATGCATAATCCAGGAAGATGATAAGCAAATCAGAGAAAAGTACATTAATTAGCAGTGATTTAAGAGAAGCGGCAAATTAGTTTATTTATCACGGCTTAATTAACAATTAATTGCAACGGAAATCCAGAAACAAGGAATTTTTATACAATTTAAAAAATTATTTTTATTCATCTTTAATTTCATAAAATCCTTTGTTTGGTTTTGATTTTGATTTTGATTTTGATTTTGATTTTGATTTTGATTTTGATTTTGATTTTGATTTTGATTTTGATTTTGATTTTGATTTTGATTTTGATTTTGATTTTGATTTTGATTTTGATTTTGATTTTGATTTTGATTTTGATTTTGATTTTGATTTTGATTTTGATTTTGATTTTGATTTTTATATTTTTTTTTGCTCCCATGCATTAAAAGATTTACTGAAGATTAATTCTATTAAAGCTAGTAGCTTTTTGGCCAAATGATAGTAACTGAATTGTTATGAATGATCTGATCTTTTTTTTTAAATTTATGTGTCCACTAGGCTTTTTTTAATACTTTTGAGTGAGCTTGATTGTATGTTTTCTTTATATCTAACAAAAGATTTAAGCCACAAAATTTTCTCCTCACAAATTTCTGTCTTCTTATTACATCCACTAGTCACCAGCAGCACTGTCACTCACAACAACAAAGCCAACCTTTAACAATCAATGACAGCAACATTTGATAAATGGAGAGAGTATTAAAAAGGAAAAAAAAATAAGAAAAACAATCTTAATTTATATACATTAAGAGTAGAAATCAATAAGTAGTCAGCGCAACATTAGCAACAACAACAAAAAAAAACAGAAAAATAAAACATCACCAACAACAAGAACAACAACAATAGCAGCAACATCATTTGTAGATAAAAAATCTCGAAGCAATAACATTAAGTTGCAGCCCGCAAACCCAGCTCTGGACCAGACCAAGTTTGGCGCGTGCTACAAACAATCTCCACAAAATTTTATTGACTTTTTTTTCTGACTCCATTATTTTATGCTTTTATTTTTTTTACTACAAATGAACTTATTTGAGAGCAACAAAAAAGAGGGGCATAAGAAGGAACAAGTCCGAAAGGCATCGGTAGCTTTCTGCGGTGCTGTATTACCTCGAGATAATTTTCAATATAAGCGCCCAACCCATGAGGTTGCTTTTATTGTGTGGCGCATTAGTTGAATTTCAAATGCTTGTGGCTCGGAATTGGTAGCAGATATTGTGGCCAACCGCTGTTGCTGTTGTTGTTATTGTTGTTGTTGTTTATCTAAGCTTTGACTTCATGACAGTACTTTAGGCTTTAAATTGCATTTGATTTGAAAATCTAAGCTTTAATTTATTAAGCGCTTAAAACTGTGACAGCCGCGATGAAGCTTAAGAGAGTGGTTGAAGCTGATTGCAACATGAATGATTTTTATTTAGCAAAATTCAATTAGAAGTAAGAATAAAAAGTGAGGTGGGAAAATCACCATTTCAGCATTAAATACTTGATTTTTTAATGTTGTAAAGAATGCTATGCTGTCATACCTCAAAACTTTATGAGATAAGCTTGTATATTTTATTCAAAATATAGTCAATATTTATTTCTTTTGGGCTTTAAACATATTATCACGCACAAGACTCAAAATTACTTTTTTAATAAATTTATTAATTGAAAAATAACATAAAACAAGTGATGCATAATATTTTGAAGATTTTTCTTCTTCAACCTGACTAGCTGTCTCTTCAACGCTAGCTGTCAATGGTGCTGTTGCTGTTCTCTCCATAGGTTGAGGCCATCTATTAGCATGATTTATCATCCCAGTCAGTTGAGATGCTTAAACATGGCATCTTCCTTTGTTACAACATCAAATCTCTTTGTTAATCCGTTATGGCTTTTGTGTTAATGGCCATGTGTGTTTCTATGTGTGTATGTGCGTCTGTGGTTATGGTTTTGTTGCTATACGCATTTTAGGAATTAGAAAAACCTTTTAATTGATTTACAAAATTCCAGAAAGCCATAATTTTTTATGAAGATTTTATTTATTATTTTATTTTCCTTGCGCCCTTTTCTTTATTTATGATGTCAACATTTGGTTTTTTTTTTATATGGGTGCGGGCTCAATAGATCAGAAGTGACAGAATGACAGCAAGATTTACGAGTATTTGATGGCATATTTGTGTCATCCACAATCAGAGAGAAAAATAAAAAGATTCGTCGATGTATTCAAAGATGATCGCCTGTCTAGCTGCTTATGCTGTGGGTGCTTTGCATGTTCGATAAACATGCTTCAACTGATTTTAAGAAAAGGCAACATTTTATTAGTCGCTTAAACATGAAAAAAAACCTCAAACTCATCACAAAAATATCCAAATTAAGCTTCGAACACAGAATTTCCATTTTATACTCCTATAACAAAAGACTTAAGACGGAAACTTGCTTCATGTGTGGCTTTTATGTAATTTAGTATTTAATAGAAGCTTAAAAATGCGCTCCGTTAAGTTTTCTTGTAGATTTCTATAAAAGCTCCACTTCAAATAATATCGAAAACGTTCATAAAAATCTCAATAATTAGACTTTGTTTAAAAAAAGCATAAAAAGTAAAAAAATAAGCTTTCAAAAAGTTCAAATTTTATATTGGTACAAATATACATTTACTGTTCTACATAGAACAGTGGTGCTCACTATATTGGTTTCCCATAGCCCGCGGGCATCGTGTGTTGTTGAGCTTTTGTACACGAAGTAGCAATCGGCTCGCAGTGTTTGTACACTGAGTAAAAGTTTGTTTTTTCTGCTGTGCTTTAAATTTCGAGTCAGTATGCTTTTAGCGCTCATGTGGCATGGGAGTCGTTTGGTGTTTTATTTATGAGTCTTTTTATATATTTTGCAATACTTCAGGATAAACATTAATACATTCTGTTCTTCACTTTTACCTTTTTTTTGATGTTTTCTATGTTAAAAAATAGCGAAAAACAAACACAAAAATAAAACGAAATAATTACATTGATAATCCAACACTCGATAAGATTTCCTTGCAGCGATTGTTGTGAGAGCTTTTAACAACTTCTTGTTTCAGTGAGCTCTCGGAAAGCTCTATTTGTTGTTGTTTCAACCGTGCGTTGATCACCACTGACATAGACTGCCCTAAAAAGCTCGATATGAGCGGTTTGTTTAAATTTCTCTAAAAACTTATACATTCAACCTTTTCAAAAAGCTTTCAGATGGCTTTTGGCTTTGAGGGCATTGAATTGAAACTTATTTAATCATTTTCTTTTCTTTCAATAAAAAATAGTTTAAAAAGTTTTTAAAACTCTCAAATAAAAGCTTAATTCCAATTATTTTAACTCTTCTATATTAAACAAAAGACTAAAAAACAAACTCAAGGACACATCTCATGTGATTTTTCATAAAAGTTTTATTTATATAGTTTGACAAAAAGCTTTTTTTATAAGCAAAAACTAACAGCATGTTCAAACCGACTTAATTTAACGCGTTACTCGAAAAAAAGCTTTTTTTAACATTATCGCTCTGACTGACTTAACTAGTTTCAAAATGTCAGTCTATTTGTTTATATTTTGGAAAGAAATAAAAAATTGTTTTTTAAAAATATAAAAACAAAATAAAAAAATCAAAAAAAATTCAAAAATTTCTCAAAGAATTTATTTGTTTACATTAAAAAGCTCTTCTCAGATTTGGGTGCGTATCAAAGGCAAAAAACTTTTCTGAAGTTAGCAAGAACACACACCAGTGATTTAACGAGTTTTGAAACGTTATAGCATGTTCAAACCGATTTCATTTAACGCGTTACTCGATAAAAAGCTTTTTTTAACATGATCGTTCATACCGCCTTAACTAGTTTCAAAATGTCAGTTTGTTTATTAATATTTTGAAAGAAATATAAAATTGTTATATCGTATCGTAAAAACGCCTTTAAAGCTTTTTATAGAGCTTTTAATAGTATTTATCTAGGAGATCTTACTTATTTATTATGATTTTTCATGTTGTAATAACTTCATTTGTATCATACAATATATTAAAAAATATTTTAAAGATAATATATTATTAATTATTATATTTATTATTAATATTTATTATTATATAGAAAATGTACAAACTTTTAGAAGTTTTTTTTAAAGTTTCTTTAAGACGAATTTTAAAAAATGTAGCAATTCTTTGAACTCATAATTTTCTTCACACCAAACGAAAGACTTAAGAAATAAACTTACTTCATGTGGGACCATAGTTTGATAATAGTTTAAAAATGTACTCATTTAAGCTTAGAGGAGAGCTTATTTAAAGTGCTTCTTCTAAAAAAAACTACTTTTATGACTTCCGTTTTTAACTTACAACACCTAAGTACTTTAAACTGAAGTAATTTTCTTTGGTGTAAACATGCAAGTCACGTTATAGTTGATTCTTTTTTTTTCTCAAGTTGTAAATGTACTCGTAAAACAATTTCCGATAGCTTGCTCTTAAGCAACTTAACACTCAGACGCTTGTGTCAAATTTAATGTTTTGAAGGCATTTTAATGGTTAATATTGTGTACTAAGCCACGTTTTCGCTTTAAATCAATTTATAAAAGAACAGAATTAATTGTTAGCGGTTAAATCAAAAATAACTTTTGAAAAGCTTGTTTGTGAAATAAAAAATGTTTACTCTTCAGTGGAATTTAAAGCAAGTTCATTGCTTAAGTCTTTTGTTTATTGAACTTAATTTAATAAAATTTACTATTTTTTATACTGTAAGAAAATGCAAGCAAAGACGCTCATGAAGCTATCAATTACTCTTAAACAGCAACAAAAACACCAGAGACAGACTAGCTTCTCGTGGCGCTTCACTTCATTTTACACCTACGAGTAGCCATAACTTTTCTCAGTCTCAGAGCTTGGCTTATGTTTTATTTTTTTCTTTTCTTTTATTTTTTGCAGCAAGTGTTAAAGTTAAAATCACCGCATTAAATTTTACACGCTTGACAGCGCAGCCTGTGAAATTTTTCCACAAGAGATATGGAAGATAAGGTAGCAGAAGACGTAGATTAAAAAAATCAGAAAACAAGGCTACAATTAATGACATGTTCAAGTTTAAAAAAAAAAATTATCAAGCTTTTTTTGCTATTAATTCTTCAAATATATAGCCAGTCTTTAACATTAAAAAAAGAAAAGATATATAGCACAATTTAAGATATCAAAAAAAGAAAAAAAAAACCAACACACAAACAAAAAAAATGTACATATGTGCATGACCAAGTGTATAAGGCGTGTTAAAATTCATGCGCGACAATTTTAATTGTAGCAACATTTGAGCTATATAAATAATTAAACTTATAAAAAAAAAAAAAATCAATGAACGAGTTCGTGTTCAAAGTCTTTTGATTGCTTCATAGGGTGAAGCCTGATTGAATATTTTAAATTCACATTTTATTTCCAACAAATATAAACGTGATTAAGCGCTGACAATGTAAAATTTTGTCATGCGACTGCTTGTTATACATTTTTTATGGGCTGTTATCGGGTACTTTTGACCAGATATCAACATGAACTGGAAATCGAATTCTAGGCGTTAAACAGTGGCTATGACATTAAAAACGTGTCTGAAAGAGCTGAAAAGAAAAAAAAAATTGAAATCAAGGCAAAACCCTGGTTGCATTTAAATCAATACAAAAATGAATAACGACATAAAACAGAACATATAATGTCATAAAAAGTGACATTTGTAGGTATCAATATAAATTAAACTTTACAATATAAGAACTAACACATCGGTTGGACTTTCACTGGCTTTTGAGGCCAAATTTATTTAAAAGTCTTAACATTTGTATGACTTGATAACTTTTATACTTAAAATTTTTTGATTGCCTATGATTTCGCAAGAAAAAATAAAATCCATTGTTTTTCATGCCGCAAATTATTTAGGTGCAAGGCAATCAATACAAATTTTAAGTTTTTTCCATCACTTCCTTTCATTAACTTGAGCATTTCATAGCTCGATCTCAAAATGTACTCTCTGTGTTGGTTTATGATTGAAAAAATTATACCCAACGCCAAACAGGCAACAAATTGCTAACAATCAAATCTACAGAAATTTTTTGAGCAAAGCCACCCAATGAGCAGCACAGCATGATATTGATTTGAAAAAAAAAAGATAATTCACAGCTGAAGGTGAAGCTAAAATTATTTAAGATAATTGCATCTTAAAGATAATAACTTGCTAGCAAAAGCTTTCAAAAGTCAACTAAGGATACATATAAAAAAAAACAAAATTGTTCTTTCTTTTTGAACAAAAATGGTTGTTGAAACGATACATTGTCTAGTTTTAGATCGAAAAATAAAGTTGAAGAAGAATATTTTTTCAACTCTTTTAAAGTTCAGATTCCAGTTGCAAGAGCAAGTTCTACACGTAGATTTCCAATACAAGTTGGAAATTTTCTACCTCGATAATACTACTTACGTACTAAACGAAGGCAATCTTCATATTTTGGCAAACGAGCCTATGTTGCTTGCTTCGCGAGACGCTCTTCCGAAGCAATTTATCGAGTTATGAATGACCTAACCGCTAACTTCTGCGCCGAAAATGAAAGGAGAAACCTCTCCGAACTTGTAAGCGGGAATACTCCCAAAGCACTTGTGAAGACAAGTTTGAAAAGTGCTGCTTGCTTCACAAGAATCCCCTGCGAACTTACAAATTTCTTAACCCTTAAATGCACCGTGTATCTTTAAAGATACAACCATTCCAAAAATTCCTACGGCCATACTTTTGGTTTGATTTTTTCAAATCAGTTCTATATTATTTAGAATACTATAAGTCTTAAATAAAAAAATAGTTTTTACTTCTATTTGTCATACTTTTTAAAAAAATGATGTATAAAGTCAAAAAAAAAATTTATTCTGATTGAATAAACACTATTTTTAGCAGTTTAACTTCTAGGAACAGATAAATAATTTTGACTAGGGAAAAATACTGACTGCTTTCAAAACATGTCCTTAAGTGATTTTAAGTGGTTCGAAAAAATGTCGGTCATTTGGCACATCACTGGGTCACTTTAGTTCGTACCGAAACAACGTTTACAAATCGTGGAATCAGATTGCGTTTGCACTTCATGGAGTGGGCGTCTCATATGCAAATTATTTTGTTAAATGCTGTACAGACGCAATATATGAATGAATTAAACATGTTTCGACTTTATGGGAATTTATTTATTTTTTTATTTAAGCCCATTTTACGAACCTCAATCTATCTATCAAAAAACACTTTATCCTATCATTTTACTCAATGAGTGTAGAAGTATTTGCTAAAGTATTCTTTTTTCAGTATTCTGCTCACACACACATACTAAAACCAAAATGTTGCGCTTCTATTGGAAGGTCTGCCAACGCTCGGCATCACTGATTTAGACGGTCAAACATGAAGATGTAAGGATGAAAATGGTTTGAAATGTTGGGTTGTATTAATTTCAATTTTTTCGAGTTTTTTTATTTTTGGTCACATTACTATATCTGAGACCCCTTCCCCCCATTCGTTACTTATCGTAGTACATTTTAAAACCTCTCTCTCTACTAAATTTGTAACGTAATTTATGAGTGACCCCATAGTTACTGCGCAAATTTGAGCTCAATCGGCTCAGTAGTTTTGGAGTCTATAGCAGCGTTCGCTATTGTAATTTTTTTGTATTTTTCATTTCCCAGTAGCAGAATATTATCAAGTAGTAACTTCATTCTTACTTCTATGTTCTTTGTCTTTTACTTCCATAGCTTTTCTGTGTCATAAATTTGGATTGTATGGGTGGGGAGACACCCCCTTGTCCAATGCATGTCACCTTTTCTAGTAGAAGGACATCACCAAATGGTATCTACATTCTGAGTTTCAATTTTCTGTGACTTTTAGTTGTATAGCTATTCTGTATTAAAAATTTGGATTAGTTTTCGATTGCACGTGCCAGTTTTTCAGTAGAAAGCCCTTCATTGTTATACGACATTTAGTTCCAAAGCAATTCAATATCATCCATTTGGCCTGTGTGGCCAAATTCCCCCTTGTCTAATGTTCGTTCAAATAAATAGTAACTGCCTCTTGGGCCCATAGCATCTACATATCAAGTTTCACTATCAAAACATGTACAACTCAGGAATAATAATGAGTTCTAAAAAGTGGGTGGTATAATATATATAGTTATACCACGCCCAGTTTTAGTATAGTTGCCGACAGTAACCATACGAATTTGTTTACCAAAATTAAATCTAATACGACCAAACCCGTCAACCCGTCTTAAATACAGCATTTTTATTGATTTGTGGGCGGTGAAGGGGCTATGGAAAAAAGGGGTATGGAAAATTTTTACTATGCCTATATTTTTCGCGCAAATGCAAACTAAAGTGAGACTTGCCAAATTATTCCAATATTCCATTTATTTCCAATTACCATTGCAAATATTTCCCCATATACCATTACCCCATATGAGCTCACCTGTATTTTTTCACACCTGTATTGTTGATAAGTTCACTAAAATGCCTATAATTCATGAACCAATACACATACAAAGACCATTTATACAAAAAAACCTTTGTATTGACATCACCTTTCATGGGAAATTCACGTCACCAGAAACAAAATCGGTTCACGTATTACAGAGAACATCAATTTCATACACAATGCAACTTATTTTTATATAAAGAGATTGGTAATTTACTTAATACGCGGACGGAGATGCGATGAGTACCAACAGAGGTACCAACAGAGGTTCTTATGAGTACAATTCATAAGAAGACGGACGGACTATTAATATAATAAATAATTATGACCGAAATAGCTTGCGCTATATATATATACATTTTTGAGTTGACAACTGAATATTCGTTTGTGGCAAATACAACTCGCAAACGAAGTGCAGTTGGCTAATTTTTCAGTTGTGGTGAACGAAAAATTTCTATGCGTGTAATCTTAGAGTTTCTCAACTTCATAAAGATTAAGATCCAATGATGCCTTGGAGCTAGAACAAGGTACAGGTTTCTAAAAAATAAAAATTCTATTAAGATATGTTAACCATCTTCCTTGAAACACAGCTCGGTATAAACATGAAGTTAAGTTGCTAATAGCTTTACAGATAATGTTAAAAAAAAAAACGAAAAAAAAAAATTTTTATAACTTAGCACACTTCAATATGAAGGCAGCTGCTTGTCTACATCAGTGAAAAAAAGAAAAAAAAAACAAAACGGACCAATATGGGTTCATCTTGTCTTGTTTCCATGCGCACATAGCCACAAAAGCTGATTTTAACGCGTGCAAAATATCGAGCACCTGCGCACATCTGAATTATTGCCAAAATAAAAAACGAAGAAATGCGCCAAATCAGCTGCGGCGCGTGCAAAGTCTGAAGAACAGCCAAAGCCGCCAAATTTGACGTTATGTGTCTGGCTTTTTTTATAAGAAAAACAAATATTCACAATTTTTAACTCCAAAAAAGGGTAAAGGTGCAGGTGCACATTTGAAATTTTTAATTTTTTGTTTTTTTTTTTTTTTTTTTTGGACTTTGCTCTACACGGCAACAGGCAAAGATAAAGAAACGAAATTGAACTCAAAGCAGAGCGGCAATTATGTTCATTATAAAATGCACGCTCGATTTTATTTGGCTTTTTGGCCAATATTTGAATACTTAATGGCTTGCTATAAAATTTTCAAGTCTTTTCTATAAACGTGAAATCAACGGACAAATTTCTTGCCTTAACTTCTCGCCAATGTGTGAATTTTTTTTTTTTTAAATGTATTTCTTACGAGTAAAGCCAGCTCGTCATCGTTGTCTTTTGTTCGGAAAAACATTTAACCGTCTTAACCCATAATGAGTTAATTACCCGTAACAGTTGGTGAGGAAACTCCGTGTCTGGCTATGACTCATTTGCTTTTGTTGTTGTTTTAGTATGTTGTTGTTCTTGCTATTGTTATAGTGGCTTCCTTTTGGTCTCTAACATTTTTTTTGTCGCTGCATTTCCTCAACATGCCGCGACATTGAAATTGAATTTTAAAAAGTTTTAATTTTAATGCATGTCCGGAAGGAAGCAGCTTATTTGTCGAGCCAACGTTCTTAAGAAAATCCACAAAAGGGACTGTTGTTGCTTGTTTCTTCACTGTGTGGGGACACACGCTTTTGCGGCGTCTCTGTGGCACCCTACATTGCTACGGTACGCTACTCTGTTATTAGCATGTTTAATACAATCATGAGAAATTAACTAGCTAAGATATAGAACTTCTTCCGAGTTCCTTGCTGCTGTCTTATAGTTTTATATGTTATAGAAAAAAAAGACGGAAAAAATGCTAGTGGTTGCTTTAGTTTTCCTAGTTTTAAGGTTTAGATTTCAACTACATATATATGTAGTCAAACACCCAAACACTCAAACACTTGTGCCATTCCGTCCGTCAGTCAGCCATTTATTCACTCGGCATGTTGGTTGGTAATAAGCAATTTTCAAAGCCAGGCTCAATTTAAGTCTATGAGATTATTTCACACGATAAGCCGTGGCAATAAGAATATGATATTCTTAGATTGCACTCACTCACTGCTGGGAGCTGTGGCAGCACCAAACTCTGCTGGGTGAAAGATAGATACAAGTGCAATCAGCATGTTGGATAGGCATGAAATTATAATGATAAGTTGTTGTTGTTGCTGGTGTTGTTTCTTGGTGCATCAGCTTATTGCTTTGCGTTCTTATGACGCTTGCATTCGTGAAACTGAGAGGCTTGAAAATGGAACTGTGAGAATTTTGGAGAGAAGCATTATAAATGAGTTTATATTAAAAATATATATATTTTTAAATATAATTGAAAAATTTAAGATAAAGGAATACATAATAATCGGTTGTAAACGAAAT
The DNA here is from genome assembly GCA_943735915.1 of Pherbina coryleti. NCBI lineage: Eukaryota > Metazoa > Arthropoda > Insecta > Diptera > Sciomyzidae > Pherbina > Pherbina coryleti. The sequence goes on from OX030951.1 coordinate 30,431,513, forward strand.
TATTGAAACGTGAAAAACAACAACGATGTGAGTTTTCGAATTGATTCTGGCTTTACTTTGAAGAAACATGCATGCCATTATGTATAAAATGGCAAAGAACCTAATTCACTGGCAGTGCTTCAAGTCTGTTTTAGTCTCGAAACCCAACCAAATGGGTATCGTTTTAAGAACATACTTCATATAAAGTCATTCATATATTTAAATTCAAATTATCAGTAAAAAAAAAATTATTTTTGTGAATTCCATAACCCTTTAAAATCACAACTTTTAGATTATTTTATTGCTGTAGTTTTTTTTTTTGTTTTTGAGCGTCTAGAAAAAAAAATTTTTTTTTATAAAAACATCAAAACATCAACATTTTTTTCAAAACATCAAAAACATTTTATTTTTGGTTTTTATAGACATTTTTAAAGAAAACACAGTTTTCATTATTTCGAAGAAAAATTCCCTCCGAAAAGTCCCGCATTCATATCAACAAATATCATAAGAACGCAGTAACTAACATAGCAGTATCTGTAAAAAATTCACCGAATTTTACCGATTCTTTATGAAATCTCATTTTGAAAAATGGTCCAATTTCACAGAAATTTCTTACTGTCATTGATTGCATTCGTTTGCAATAAAAGTATAAAATTATATTTAAAGTAATAAAATGAACACATTTCAGCAAAAAATAGAAAAATTAGTGAGAGTACTTTCTTCAATATAAATGAAAAAATTTACCGACTTATTTCGAAGGCTTCACAAATAAAAGCGTATATATATTATAAATTTTCAAAAAACAAATTCAGGTATAAGATTAATATAGATCCATGGGAGGTACCCCTATTTACCTGACTTGGACCATTTTTAATACACATATATAAGACTGTTTCTTTAACATTCTAACCGATTTTCGTCAAGATCGGTTAACCTTTGTATGTACCTTCCATATATAATCATGAAAAACATTAATATAGGTCCAAGGGGGGTACCTCTGGGGCTTTTTCGATCATTTTAAGTATTGTCACATTTATTACTCTATTTTTTCTAGCATTCGTCTAGACTTTCGTCAAGATTGGTCAACTTTTGTATGTATCTCCCGTACAAAATCATTTTAAAAAATGTACATAGGTCCAAGGGAGGTACCCCTAGGAACTGATTGATTTCAACAATTTTTGAATTTTTTTTTTTTTTTAATTAGCTTAAACTAACCAACTATACCAACTTTCATTATCATAGCACTACTCCTTCTATTTTTTTCCAACTTTTGTATGGGCTCAGTCTACTCTATACACTTCGTCTCATGACTATAGCACACGTTAAACATTTTTTTTAACTGTTTATAAAAATTTGTTAAAACACCTTGTATGAAACAACGAAATTTATAGAAAACTTTCTTACTCTCTTCAACTTCTTCTCACCTCATTTTTTTTCGCTTAAATTCTGCTCTTTGAAAAGCACCGTTAAAAATTGTAAAGTGATCGCATATTTGCACCTCTTTTTTCATTCTATAACTATAGCACACGTTGGAAAAGGTTACTTTAAAGTGAAAACACGTGAAGATAATATAATTTTTTTTGTGTGTAATAAATTAAAAAAAAAATAAATAAAAAATTAAAATGCCACGAGGAAGGAAGTCGTCTGACCTAGAAATAGGCAAAATTCTTGGATTTAATGAAGTAGGCCTAAGAATTAGCGATATTTCAAAAAGAATTTCCAGAAGTGGGAAAGTTATTTATAATTTCCTCTCAAATCCGGAAGATTACGATAGTAAACGGCGAGGTGGTCCAAAAACAAAAAAAGCTTTCGAGTCGAGCGAATGTAGGAGAATTATACAAAAAGCCAGCAACTCTACACTAAGTTGTAGGCAACTTACTGCTACAATCACAACAAAAATTTCTAAATCGACGGTATGGAGACTTCTTAATGATGCACCGAACATCTGCCAATAAAAAATGAAAAAGGGCACCCAGATTACTGAAACATCATAAGATTGCCCGGCTTAATTTTGCTAAGCGAAATATGGAAACAAATTGATCTCAGGTATTCAAGGTACATCCAATACTCTCTATCCTTTTCTGAATATTTTTAGTTCTAAAGATTATATTTTCTGATGAGAAGAAATGGAATTTAGATGGCCCTGATGGTCACAGACAATATTGGCGTGATTTACGGAAAGAACCACAATATTTTTCTCAGAGAAATTTCGGTTGTTGCGCTCAATGTTCTGTTCATTTCCTTTTGAACATGCTTTTAGGCCGTGTGCTATTCGGAAACTTTTCACTCGGATGATGAAATTTTGACAGTCTGAATGAGAATATTTGGCACTTGTGAGGTGAATATGAGTGTCAAAAATTCATTCATTTCCAAACCAAAAATAAAAAGAAAACACTTATGAGTTCATGAGTCGTAAAGAAATTCAAAATTTAGTGCTTCTGACAGTATAGAACCAGAAGTGGAAAATATTTGCGTAAAATTCTGTTAATTTTCAGTATTATGGACTATTGCAAATTAAATTAAATGCTTGCGTTAATACACTTCCGAAATCTAAAACGTCAAAATTTCATCGTCCTTTTATCACAACAAAAATAACAATTTAATTTCAACAGACAGGAAATGTATTCAACTCAGTAAATTCTTTCCCACCACGAGTGCAAAGTTTCCGAATAGCACACGGCCTTAATTCAATCTGAAAGAACTAGATAGTTCCGCTGACATGTTAAAATCTCCTACATATGAGCTGCATGAGTTTCATTCAATCAAATGGAACTGTGGAACTAGATAATTCCGGGGACATGTTTTGCTTTCGAGACAACTGCTAAATATGGGCATGTTTATATAATTTAAATATGTAGAATGAAATTCTAGATAAATAATATTGAAAAAGGTTTGTTATATAGTGCAAAGGAGGATCGCAACTATTAAGAATTGATTTTGTAATATTTGTTCATATCCTAGCAGATTATCGAGTAAATTAAGTACTCAAACATGTTTTCCCTTTTACAGCTCAAAGGAACTACATAGTTCCGCTAACATGTTTCCGCGAACTAGTTCCGTTGTACAAAAGAAACGTTCCATGCTCGTTCCGGCCCCGCAACTGTTTAGCATAAGCCTAATATGATCAAGAATATATAAAATTTTCCATATAGGCCATCTCTACTGCTGTGCGTTACAAAAGTTAATAAACCCTGGCAAAGTATATAATCCGGGTTCCGGTATAAATAAACAAAAATCTTAAAATTTGTATGGGAGCCCCTAAGGAGGGGTCGGGGAATAAGTCCCAAGGGGAAAATGTTCCTCTTGCAAAAGTAATGGGGGCCGGTCATATAAACCTAGGGTGATCCAAATAAACTGACTTCACATTTGGTTTCAGCGACCTCGAAAACATTGAATAAAGTCGTCAAACCCCATGGGTTTTTTTTTGGCAATTGTTGTACAGTGCTATTGAAGCTAAATGTAAGCATTTTATTTTATGTTGATTTTCTTAATGCTTAAATAACTCAAATTTAATAAAAAAATCCATATCTTCCTCCATATCTTTCTGATATTTTTTGCTCAAAGAAAAACGTGTTAGCAACAATATTTTTTTATAGAAACCATAAAAACCCTTATCATTTCCATTAACTGATTCGGTTTCAATGCTTTTTTCCATATAATACATATGATATTATGCTCCATATAGACTCCATCGAGGCCACGTGGTCAATCAAATACTTTTTTCCTTATCTTTTAATAGTATACTTCATACTATTTTATTTTGTTTTATCGTATGTTTCTTTTATATACACGGTTTATCAGCAGGAGGTGTAGGGTTGCAAAGGCTTACTATTTAACAACAGGTTGCTATGCAATGACCATTAGGAAGTCCCAAAACAAAAAGGTTTCTACTGATAATCAACTGTAATAATCAGCTGGTCGAGGAATTAATAAATAAACATTGCAACAAATATGCTTATCCATCAACATCGATGGATCTTACTTCAACAAAAAATTTTATTTATTATTGAAGTTGATGGAGAAGCATATTTGTTGCATTTTTTGTTTTATAATTCCTCGACCAGCTGATTATTAGAGTAGATTTACACCTTTTTAACAATTTCATAATCGATGCACCAACCAACAATTTAACGATTCAACCAACGGTTACAAAGCATTAAAGGCTAAAACTTCAGCATAGTAAGAGTTAAAACAAGATTTTTAGTTTTTTAAATTGCTTAATTTCTAAAAAACATATCTAATAAAATTTTAAATTATTGTATATATTACAAATAAATCGATAGCCTTCAATGTGATTTTTTATTCTTAAATATGAACAACAAATTTAAAATATAAATTAGTGAACTATACCTAGGGTGTAAATATAATAGGGTGTTCCAAATGATTTTTTTTTAAAGTAATGATGCCCTTTGAACTATGGTAAAATTTTACTCTTTGACTCTTGGTGTACACAATTGTGTACATACTTTTAAAATGCAACATACTTTGACCTGTTTAGCTATTTTTTCCTCAAATCTGATCCATTTTCTTCTCTCTTTAGTTTATTCTCTTTCTGCATTAAAAATTTATTAAAACTCCCGTTACAAATAGCCTTTTTTGTCAATTTATTATTTCGCCTCTCAGTAGTTCGCGATTGCATAAAAAACATATAATTTCATCAAGAGTTTTTAACCGTGTAATTTGTGGAAATTAATTTGGTAAGTTACTTATACGTTACAGAACGTCATATTTTAATGTATTTTCGAAAAATTTCATGCAAAAACTTTTATTTGCATTTAAAAATTAGAAATTAAAAATCTTGTCCACAATTGTGTACACACGTAGTGTACTGCAACTGTGTTGTCTTGTACTCAAATGTGTACATGTATGTATTTGTAACCATCAGAGTAAATAAGAGTAAGTAATTGAGTAGAGAACCGTTTTACAGATAGCAACAAAAATGATTAGACAACGTATGAAAAAAGAAAAAGAGTTAAAAGACCTCATTCAACATTATTTATCAGATATAGAGTTGCCAGATTCATCGGACTCTGATACTGAAAATGATATCGTGGTGCCAAAAAAATCAATTCCTAAACCCAATCTGGCAGATTGCGTTATTGCGCCAAATGCTGATGATGAGAATCGGGATGGCGAAAATGAGATTATCGAAGAGCCACTGAATTTAGAAAATATTAATATAGAATATGTAGATGAACTTGAAACGTACAACACAACCCAAAAATGCGACATTGCTTTTCGTAGAAGAGAGTATCAACCAAACATTTCAGTTGCAACTGAAACTGTGTTTCAATTATTGGGATCGAAAGGTGTCATCGATAAATCTCCTTTTCAATACTTTTCAGCGTATTTTCCCAATGAAATGTTTGAAAGAATGTCTACATATACGAATATTTATGCCATGCAACCGAATAACTACAAAGGAACCTTTCGATCAACAAATCCTGTGGAAATGATGAAATTTGTCGGAATACATATAATGATGGGTTGTATGAAGCTTCCACAAATCAATATGTATTGGTGCAACGACTTTCGAATTGAATGTGTTGCCTCTGTTATGTCTATAGAACGATTTTATAATCTGAGGCAAACATTTCACGTTGAAGACAACATGAAAATACCTAACGATTGCAATGATAAATTTGTTAAAATCCGTCCTATCATCAGCAGCGTTTTGAAAAGATGTCGAGAAATGCCGGTAGAAGAGATTGTGGCTGTAGATGAACAAATAATTCCTTTTTGTGGCCATCTCAGTGTGAAGCAATATATTAAGGGCAAGCCAAACCCATGGGGCATAAAAGTGTACATGTTACGCCCAGAAAAGGACATAGTGCCATTACTAAAGTTTCGAGCACAAATCGGTCGAGCCTTAACCGAATCAGGCAATCCTGAAAATCGAAAGAGGGGTAGGCCTTCTTTGAACGTAGAAGAACCTGTATCAAAATTCCATCGTCCAGAAATTCGACCAATACGGGAAGTCCAATATGACGGTATCGATCACATTCCACATCATGATAATATCAAAGAAGCCGTAAGATGTAAAAACAAAAACTGCAAAGGAAGGTCAAGAATTATGTGCATGAAATGTAAGGTGCATCTATGCTTGCAAAAGGAACGCAACTGTTTTGCAGACTTTCATAAAAAATAAAAGAATCTTTTCTCTTATTTAATAATAAAATAAAAATAAATTGCTTTTATTTTTTTTTTCTTCTTTATTATAACTTGAATCGATTTGAAAAATAAGAAAAATAAACTAAAAAAAAAAACACAAAATATGAAATTTTAAAATTGCTCTGCTGCAGTTGACTTAGTTTGGCCACAAATGTGTTCATCGTCTTGTGTCGTCCTTAGTCGGATTTTTTTAATTTTTATACATTTGTTGCTTTATGTGAGGCCTATAAGACACAGGAATTATTGCAAATATTTTTTTTTTGGGCTGGGAGAAATTCAAGAGTCAAAGGGTTAATATTTTTATATAAATAAAATGATGAATTGTTGTGTTTTTAGTGTGAAAATATCAGAATTTAACATTTTCTCTATTGAAATAGAAATTTCTCTCTTAAATATAAAATATTTCTAATAAAAAAACAACGAGCACAAATTCATTTTGTGCTTTTTCGTTTCACATAAAAATTTATAAAAATATGACCTAAATTGTTGTATTTGTCTCTTCGGCTTACGGTTTATATTAATTCAAACACATCATATTAAGCCGTGAGTTTGAGTTTTCTTAAGGAGGGAAATATACCCAGAACTTTTTTTTTCAAAAAATTTGTTTGCATTTTCTTAGAGCTCAAGAATATGTGGTGAAAATTTCAAGTCGATATCTCAAAAAATAACAAAGCTATAGCCTAGGGAGTGAACCGCTTTCTAGAGCGCGCAGTGCTGGCCCTTATTTTCAAACGCGTTTTTCTCGAAACCATGTTTTCAAAGTCGGTGACCAAGATTTCTCGAAGCTCAGTGAACCGATCGTTTTGATTTTTTGCAGGCTTATTTTATTCATAATAATCTCGTACTTATCATAGGATTTTTTTTTTAATAGCTTCGTTCATTTTTTATAAGCAAAATACTGACGAATTTTTGGTCGAAAATCGTTAATTTACGTTCGGAAGTCCGCCATTTTGTGAAAAATCAATATTTTCAAAATCGGCTACGACAAGTACCAGTTTAAGTATCTAGTTTAATAATATTATTCATTTTTTGTGATGAATTTAGGAGGGGCAATCTTGGTCACCGCATTTCACCTTTTATTCAGAGCGCTCTACAAAAAATGCTGTATCTACATTAATATTAACTTTTTTTTAATAATTTAATTTAACTTAACATACTTTTGAATGTGTATATTTTAAGGTATAAAAACCCTCATTTAAAAATATCCCTTAGGTTTCCTTAAAAAAATTCCCAAACATCATCTTTTTTTTCGGCCTCTGGGTATATTTCCCCCCTTAAGTGAATTGTACTCTTTGAGGTTTTACTTTGTCGCTTTTGTTGCTTAAGTCTTTTGTTTCTTATCTATACCACACATCAAACAAAGTTAAAAAAAATAACGGCGCATATTATTACACAACCATTACAATTTTTTCGGTCCTAAATTGGACTGTTCGGATGTTTGGACATCTTGACAAAGTTGTTACAAAATAATAAACTGCGCAAATCAGCGCTCACACCCACATCAAAACGGCTTCATTGTTTTCAACAGCCCAAAATTTGGGCTGTGCTCTTAACAAAATTTGATCATGTAATCAACGTTAATTATCTAACGTAACAACAAAGTGCGAACAAAATTGTTGTGTAGAGCAAGCAAGAAGTTTACTTTTGGCTTCAAGAATACTTAAGAAAATCTGTTTTTAATAGAATTTAAACGTCAAAAGCGTAAAGTAAGTCATTTAAATGAAGTTAAGTATTAAAAAAAAATAAATAAATAGTAAATAATTTACAAAATTTTTTTTTTTATTGGTAAAATGAGTTGAGAATGGTACATTTTGTAAAGGAAAAAATAATAGTAGGTTTGAAATTTTGTTTTTTTTTTTATATAATTGTCTGTTTTTTGAAATGGCTGCCCATTTGATGTCTTGCAAATTGCAAATTAATTATATGCCTATTCTAGTTATTTATAAAGAACTTTCACACAAGAAAAAATATGCTTCATTCTTAAGTGTAGCAACAAGAGACAGCTACAGCTGTGGAGAGTTGCTCTACTCGTATGATAACAAATAAAATAATGCATTTATTATGTTAAGTAAACTAGGTAAGGCGCTAATAATTAATTGGGGACAGCTAGAGGGGGCCTAGTATTGCCTTATTTACAAGCAGAGAAACTTTGAGTAAAATTAAAAACATAAGCATAGAATACATCTTCTTGTTGCTATACTCGTGCACTTTTATTACTTGCTTAGTTCTCAGCAAAATATAATATTCAGTCAACATGCAATGGCAACCCATGTAGAAATTGCACGACAAGTGTGGATGCATGGCATGCGAATAGGTTAGAAACAGCTGAGTGTCAGTGCAGAGCCAAACAGCTGTTATTGATATTATTTTATGGATACCAAATATTTCTGTATTTTTTTTAAGAGGTTTCATTTTTTGATACGGATTAAACTGTAATACGGTGGCCAAATCTGGCAACTTTATTATCATTTCAGCTTAGTTTGTATTGCCATTTTATGACAATAATGTCTACACAGAGAGCTTAGTTTGAGTTTTCAGTACAAAGTTGAGTTTTGCCATCGAACGCAAAATAAACTCTTGAGTTCTTCAGTACAATTTTTCAGGATGAAACTCAACTAAACTCGATTTTGTTTCTGTGTTTATCAAACCTCAATTTGAGAAATCACTAAAAGTATGCTAATATTCTTATAAAAAGACACGTTCAGATGCAGCTTGTACAATTTTGTGGTGAGAAATATCAAAAACAGCTGTTCTAAAATTGTGCCATTTACTATTTGCAAGAAATTAACAAAAAGGCAAAGAAAAGAACTTGGCCAAGTGTAGAAGGTGAGGTCTTCATATCAATATGGGGCGATAAAAATTCCGATTTACGCAGCGCAAGAAAGAACTTGCATGTGTACGCAGAGATAGCTGCAGCCTTGTCCTGAAGTGGAATTGATGCCACGGTAGTGGTTTATGAGAAAATATGAGAACACAAAAGTTAAACAAAAAAATGTGTTTCTGAACACAATTCTGCCCACGCATCTCTGTGTGAACAGTTATAGTTGAACTCAAACTAGACATGGCATAACGTCAAGACAAAGGTCGCTAATTGAGCAAAATAATTCCGAAAATCGTGGTTCAGTTCGAGTTCGGAAATGCTACCTTGTGCTACGTTCATTTTACAGCCGACTTAGTTGTATATCCCAGCGACTATTGGATTGAATATGGATCGTTTTTCACGACGCATAATCTGAATGCAAATATGCATCCACGAATATGTCGTTAAGTTGATGCATATTTGCATTAAGATTATGCGTTATTAAGATTATGCAAAGAAACAATTGTCGGCGCGGAGCTTACTATTAAGGAAGACCCAAGTGAATCGAATCGCGCTGCAATTGAAGCTGACTCCATCCACTTTACGGAAAATTTAACGTAAAGATCTTAGGTTACAAACATTCCGCTGGTGCTAGAATTAAAGCGTAATGCCCATCGTTTACTCCGTACTTTCGGTCAATTGGCTGAATGAACTGGGAGCACACCCACTGTTTTATCGCAATATTCTAGGCTTAGGTAGTTCATGAACGAACTAGTTCAATTGAACGATTCCCACTCATGTACTATGTGAACTAGTTCAGTGTTTCTCGTTATTTTAGTTCATTTTAGTTCAATAGATTTTGCAGCGAGTAGGAACAAAACGAACGGACCAAGCTATGGTTTGAGTCCTTGGTTTGTCCAAGCGAACTAAAAGACCTAGCGAACTAAAAGAACGAACGAACTAAAAGCACAAACTAAAAAGAACGAATAAACTTAAAGAACTAAATGAACGAACTAGTTCATTACATACGATTGAACTAAAAAAACAATGCTCTTTGTGGTAAACTAAAATTCCCAAGCCTACAATATTCCGTTGAGTGATGAGGCTAATTTTTGGCTCAGTGGGCATGTTGATAAGCAAAATTGCTCTCCAAAGTCATGGAGAATGTATAAACCTTATAAACCTTCCACCTTTATATAGATTATGTAGAGCGTTATGAGCATTATGTAGAGCTTTCAAAGCTCTATGTAGATGTAAAGCTCAATATGGCTTTCGAAGGGCCAACTCTCCTTGTGACCTTATGGCGTTACTAACTAATTGTGTTCATGAACTGTGTTCACTTCTTTGGTGAAAGCAAGGTTGTTGAAATAGATATTTCTAAGGCGCTTAACCGAGTGTGGCATAAAGCTCTTATGGCATAACTGATCGTATATGGTGTTGGTAAAACTTTGCTCAATGGATGACGTTTTTATTTTTTTAAGAATAAATCGATTCATGTCGTAGACTCCATCGATGCTGTAGTACCACAACATTCCGTCCCGTCACCAAATTTGTTTCTGGTTTTTATTAACGACATTCTATCGTTGACTCATAACCCAATTCATTCATTTGTGGACGACAGTAACTTTTACCAATCATATTCTTTTATAAAAAAATGCCGTGCTCTTCGGAGATTGAGAGCAAGAAGAAAAAATGAGAGAGACACATCCCAGTAGGAAAAGTTATCATCCCAAGATAGCTTCTTAGCACATCCACTACTAAATGCCATATCAGGGACACGTAAGGGGTATTAAATCTTCGAGCACGTAAGAAGTGATTAGTCAAGAATCCGAGTACCTTCTTTTGGCAATGAGGGAATATGAAAAGATAGATCGCTATAGAGAGGTGTTCACCTACCTTCCGACTGGGTTCTTAATGACTTGAAAAATATCTCCGAGTGGAGGCTTGCTAATAGAGTAGAGTTTATTGCTAGCAAGACCAAGTGTTGCCTTTTAACTTACAAGCGAGTGAATTGCTCCTCAGCTCCCCTCAGTATGAACGGTATGGATTTTGTTGTCAGATTCTCTTGACATTCTGGACTGGATCGAACCAATCTGCTTTTCAGTGGCATGAAGTGCCTAGGTTTTTAAAACGGTGTAAGATATACTTCACTCCAACTGATCTACGTATCACCTCATATATTAGACCAAAAAGGGAGTACAATTCGTGCTTTTGGACAGAGTCTTCAAGATCTTATTTGAGCGATCTGGATCGAACTCAACGATATGCGATATATTTCATCATTCAACGATGCGGATAAAATTATTTCATCTTCTCTCAGCTCTGTTGGTTACCTAACCTTTCTATAAAGGTTTAGCATACAAAGTATTTACCATGAAATTATTTAAATGGTGACCCATAACCTGACGCCACTTATTAATAATAGTATTTTTAAATTAAAGTACTAAAGCAAACCTAATTTTAATGTAAGGCTGAATACTGAAATGTTGCTAGCATTTGCATCAACATGTAGCTAATATAATGCAATAAGTAGTTAGCTTCAAATGTTCTATTTTTGGTAAAATGCTAGTACTAAAACCCCATAAAGAGCATAAACAAAACAAAAAACAAAACAGTAAATTAATTAACCAAAAAAAAAACAAAAGAACACAACAAAATATTAATTCAACCTTCAACTTTATCATAATCGTCATCAACCTTATCTTCGTCATCATAATCATCATCGTGAACGCCACCCACTCATCAGCGTACACAAGTTCATGGCTAGCAGCGTTTTTAATTAAAATTGGATGCTTTTCTTTTTGTATTTTCATATTAATACTGATACCATTTTGACGCCAGCCCTTGGCAGCAGCAACGCTCTCAAGATCATCGCATTGCATGTTGATGTACTATGTTGGCCATGTCAGTGGTGCAGCATAATGACAGACAATTTTATATAGCGTCAGTTTATGCTAGAGTTTTCACCCTACAGCACAACAGCTCAAATCATTTCCCATGAAATGATGAATTTCGTGTTGTTTTTAAAATTAAACACAAAGAAAAACGTCTTGAGTTTTGTTTTGTTCTTAGTTGTTGTTGTTATTGTTGTTGTTTATAATGCTTTTGTATTGTTGCTACATTTGATTTGCAAATTAATTAATCATATATGGAGCATGTTGAGCATAAAAGATGAGTAGGTGAATGAATGAATGAATGAACGAAGAATTGGTGGGTATAAAGACAAAAACTAAACCACTTCATAATTGTTAGTAGCTTGTTTTATGTTAATTCAAAGAATATTAATAGTATTTTTTTGCATGCAGTTCCCTAATGAAATATTGTGTGAGAATAAAGCGATGACATTAAGTGGCTCTTTTTTCTAGCACAACGCAAATCAAAAGACTTAGAAAACAAACTTGGCTGCTCTCGAAAACTTTGCTCTAAATAGAACAGCTTCGGCTGTGTTGGGTTGTGTGCTGTTATTAGAAGAGTATCAAACTATTCGCAGATAATTTCATCCAAACTTGTTTTATTTTCTTTTCTTTTTTTCATTTATTGCTTTTTATATACATATATCACAAAAAAATTTGATGAAATAAACAGCATTAGAAAGTTATTTTTAGTTTTTAAAATTAACTCACCTGTACTGCACAGTTAAGAAAGCAGTTGTTCTGTCCTGGACCATTTAACAATCCTTTCGTAGGCGGTTCCAGCGCTGTTGATGCCAATGAGCTCGTCGGTGCATGCAGAAACTCCAATATACGCGAACGTTCCGCATTTTGCTGGAGCCCACCAACCAGTGATGTTATATATTTTGTTGGCTTCGAAACATACATGCCAGCTGACGGCGACTGCGTCTGTGCTTGTCGATAGAGCGTTGAGGTCATTGGAGAAGCCATTGAAACTGCTTTTATATTTTACCAAACTCGACACTAATCAGTCGAGTTTCAAGTTTTCAAATAAAGTTTTCGATACATTGCTGCAAGAAAAGAAAAATTTTAAAATATTAGTATAATAAAAAAATTAAAAAACAATAATTAATATAATAAAAATATTAGTTCAAATTCGAAAACTACGAACTTATATAAAAAAAAACAAACTGAAACACTATTGAGCTAAAATTCTTAATTTCAGTTTGAGTCACTTCAATTTAAATACATATCCAACAAAATATCATGACTGAGCTCATGAATAAGTCTAATCTAGCAACTATCATATGTGCCAACTTTTGACTGTCGATTCAAAGCCATTAACAATTGCATTCAACATAACAACAGCAATAATGATCAATTTTATAAGTTATTATTTAGCATAAATTGACTTGTTAGAATCTACAAAGCAAGTCGAGAGAAGTATTAGTAACTCTACTTCAGTGACTTCAATGTCTTTGTCAATGAAACAATAATTGGCTGCATAGACTCCAATAACAACGATAAAATTGCAATACATGTCAAATTCTTATGAAACTACAAATTGCATTTATATGTGGAATAAATAATTCAATGTATTAATTTCAATCAGAAGAATGCTGATTGATAAATATAATTAAATATTTAAAAAAAAAAGAGTTTTATAAATAAAAATATTTAATGTATTTCTGATCAATACTTATCATAAAATACAATTTGATGCAATATAGAAAAACCTTGGACCAAAAACCTTGTGCCATCAGATAAACTAGCTGAACCCTAAAAACGGAAGTGTGGAGTAAAGAAGAATATCAGCAAAATAACTTAACCTTGACACAGGGTGCATTATAAGTAGATAAGAACTTAGTTACTAATGTAAAAAAGAGTTTTCTAACGGGTAACTTTTTCCGCATATTGGCAGTATAAGTAGGACCTAAGTAGCTTGAGTGGATCACAGAGAAAAGTCATACAAGACTACTGATGTTGGCTTAGCGGACAACGAAACAGTCTGTCTAGTGTGCTGTGTGATTTGCTCTATACAGAGCCGTTGTTGTTGTTGGTGGTTGTTGCCTTCATTATCTTAATGTTGTCTTGTTGTCAACATACTTGGCCTTAAGCTCACATTTGTTTTTAATATTTAAATTAATATTTATTATTTACTATTTATTCAATCTTAATAGAACACATTTTATTATTCCGTGAATGCATCATTGTGCTTCGAGACCTTACAATTACTAGGAGAACACTCCGGTATCTCAGAACCAGATTTCAAAAAACCAAAATGGCCGGTGATAGTGATGTATCCGAGCATAGAGAGAGGTACAAAGGAAGCTCAAGAGAATACAAAGAGTATGGCATACAAAATATCGCGTGAACAGTGCCGATCTTTTGATGTTAGCAGTATACGTGAACAGAACAGAATGACTAGATGGTGTTCATGATGTATTGAACTCATTTTTTTTCCTAGACGGATGATGAGGCCCCTTTGCTTTTTAAGGGAGTTGAGGATCACCATCTCCTAAAGTGAGTGGGATAGAGTGTGGAATAATTTTTATTTTTTTTTTTTCATAGATGGCTTGAATGACTGAAGAGATGTTTTTAAGCCACCTGAAAGGTAATTCCTAACTACTTAAGAGCCTTGTATGGTATCTGTAATCTTGTATGGCAAAGGATAAGAGTGATCGTGCTTTTTAAATTATCAGAGGGAAATACTTGGTACTATAGGGACCTCAGCCGTCTTCTTTTCCTAGGCAAAGTGCTGAAAAGTGTTTTAGTGGTATAGCCCTAGAAGTTCGAAGCGATATGCATTTTAGTTTACGGAATGGTAAAAGTGTTGAGTATGCCTGGCTATGCGCCAAAGGTAACGTAGGTGAGAGTAGCTCTAATCAAATAGTATAATCAAATAGAATACATACATATGAGGTTTTAATCGTGAAAACTATTTACTTGTGAAAATTAATATCATAACTGCGATAATAAAATAGGTAGGCACAGAATGGTAGGCTACCGAGAAACATAGATCAAGAAAAGCTCTGGCAATGCTACAGAAAAGCGTGTGTGATAGGTGTCAACAAGAATAGGTGTTCTTTTTTGGTACAACTTGTACAAAAGAAAAGAACAGAAAAAATATATGTTATAATAGGTTTTAAGAGTCCCACTATCCCAAAACCATTCAATTTTGAGGTTGAATCAAAGTTCGTTTGCTCTACGTTCTCGAGGTTGTAACTCCGCCTGTCCAAAGCCAGGATAAAAGAGGATGGTAGCAGGCAACGGGTTCGCCCTATCCTATGTAAATATAAAGAGATTACGCAGATACTGGAGTTGGTCGCCCAATGTAAGGAGTATGTGGACCGTTTGACTATATCAACGTTAGCGTATGCCTACGAAGAAATTGCAATGATTCTTAAAATTTGTTAGCACGGGGATAGTCGTTACGCTTGACAGACGTACTGTCACAATTTCCACCGGCACATTGGCATTAGTCTTATGGATGTCTTAAGAAAGGCAAAGTTAAAACGGTGCAAAATATGGTGCATAATTTAGAGTTCAAGGGATGGCACAATTGAATACTCCGAGGTGAAAAGTATATCTCAGTAGCTTCGGAGTATCAGTTTTAAAAGGACCAAAATAATGGTGGCCATGTGTTACACACAGTCAGAAGTGATGTGGTCTACTCTGTAGCACGTCCAATAGTTGTGGCTTTGCCATCACAGTCATGAACGACGGTGCAGATGTGTCGGTGTGTGTTGGTGCGTGTCGAGGTAAATCCCTTTAGCCAGGGAGACTATTGCAGGGCTGGCTCTTCGGGTAGTATCGCGATGGTTGTGGTAGTTTAATGTCGCGAACAGATGTTAGATGGGTCTCGATTTCCACCAATAAATGTGGATAGTGACCCAACTAATCATCCATAATTTGTACTGTTGCGTTTTAGCATTGGTTGCTATCCTTACAGTATATTTATTAATTTAAATATACACTTAAGTATTGTATGTAACCGGTGTTGAAACCAGGAGAAGTTGTATATCTATTAGCATGGTAAAAATGTCCTGAAGATTTATCTGCTGGACATCAATTCCATGAACCTCGACCCCATTTCCATGGGGCAACGTGAAATTAAGCCTATACGGCAGGTGTCCGCGTTTTCATTTATAAGGAATTACAATATCGAGGTTCACTCAAATTCTATGTAGGCTACGATAAAGGAACTGAAGTTTTGTCTACAATTTCACGGCATAAAACAGATTGGATGGAAGAACGCATATATGTTAAGCCAAAAATCAAATCCATAACGTCATTAATCAACTGACAAATACGTAAGTGAAATAAGTGCAACAACGTCCGCAAAATAAGTGCAAGTACAATCGAATTTTGTGCATGATGAAATTGCTTACCAAGTAATGAAAATCTGCTCAAATCTAAAACGTCTCAAATGGCTCAAACGTCTTTGCTTTGAAATGGGAGACGTTTATGAAGACAAATGCCCGGGTTAAATAATGATTTAAAAGTGGCGTAGTTTATTTAAACATGATTGAGAATCGGTTGTAGACTACTCTCATCCTGTATTACAAGTTGACTCGATATTGGAGCGAATTGTGACTGTAGATAAAACATAGGTTCATTACTCCGAGCATAAAACATAAATCGATACAGTGACACAAAAAGAATTCAGCCCTACCAAATAAATTGAAAATATCAGAATTGCGATTGGTTCAGTATTTTTGGGATTTTGAGGTAACTTTATTAATCGATTAAACATTTTAATAGGTAGACTTCTCTTAAATATTTTTAATAAAAAAGCTAGATCTCTACCAAAAAAGATGGCGGAAATTAACCGGCGATGCGTTACTTTTGAAATACAACGCGTCGGTTCACCAGAGCAAAGTTGTAATAGCTGGGCTTGAAATCCATAGTTAAACCACCCTACACTCTAGACTTAGCTAGTGACTAGTTTTTCTTTCAAGACGAAAAAAACAAGAAAAAATTGTCGATTACAGTGAGGTCAAGAGAAAAATATTGGCCGAAAAAGTTTTTTTTTTATGGCATAAAAAAGTAAATTAAGTTGTCTGACAATTGTGGTACGAAGAGAGGATTGAGTATTAAACAAATCTTATTTTTTGTCCAGTGGCGTCCGTGGCGTAGTTGGTTAAAGTGCGTGACCGCTATGTCAACGAACTTTGGAGACCCAAGTTCGAACCCCAGCAGCGACAGAAAATTATTTGAATTAAAAGAATTTTTCTGTACGGCCGCCACCTCTCTGCAGACAATGGCAAACCTCAGAGAGTAATCAAAATGCCATGTAAAGCTTCTTGAGAACGAGAACATTCCGTTCATCGCCGTTCGGAGTCGGCGTTAAGCATGTATGTCCGGTTCTCGGTCAATTGTGTACAAACTTAATAACACGCACAACACAATTGATCATAAGAAGCTAGGTCAAAGTCCTATCAAGGGCTGAAATGGCCAGTTATTTATTTTTTTTTTTTTATTATTTTTTGTCTGACTTAATTTACAATCTATTTACTACGCAAACTTTTGCACCTCAACTTGCAATTCCTTGTCGCCAAAATTAATAACTTTAAATATCTCAGTTATAATGCTTCGGCAATTAAGATTTGATTATTTAGAAACTTGAAAAATTAACAATATTTAAATAAAACATGATTAATTAATCTCTTAAGATTCTCAGATTAATCTTCTTTTTCTTAAATTTTTAGTAGGTTTCTTTAATTTGAAATCTTCAATTATAATGTTTTAGTCATTTGAACATCTTATCATTTGTATAAAATAAAAATTTGTAAATAACCCATCAAGCGATCTTAAAAGAAATGAATTCGGCATAACAAGTAGTAATAATCATTAAACATTTTTATTGTATAAATTTTCTTCATATTTTAAGCTTCTTCTCTTTTTAATCCTCTTCTTTTACTCTTTCTTAATCTTTTTTTATCATCAACATCATCGTCATCATCTTGAACACTCGCCCACGTTCAGGTAACAAATAACAAAAGACTTAAGAACAAAACTTGCTATGAACTTCCGCAGCAAGTTTATTCCAGCAGCAACAAGTTCGTTGCCTGAGTGTATTGTTTTTTAATTAAAGCACAAAATAGCTGTTTTTATGTGCGCCCAAAGTTTTAAAGCTCTATTCTTAGTAGACCTTCTTTCAATAAAAATTCAAAATTAAACTTTCTTCTACAAAATCAAATCGTAAAAAACACAAATACTTTTCTTGTCTTTTTTCAAAAGACTTTTAACTAAATATGGCCTATTATTTTCTTTTTACGATGTGGATACATATGTCATAAATTGCTACTGGATTCAGCAAAAAAAAAAAGAAAGAAAGAAAACGACATGAATGAACATAAAGTGAGAACTTTTCTCACCTAAAACAGCAAACCACAGCATTGTTCATGAAAGAAGATGTGGCTTTATGCATATATGTGGCTTATAGCAGGAAAATTAGGAGAAAGTGTGTTATCACGAAACAAATAAAACTATAAACAGCAGCTGGGGACAACATAACAATTTCTAAAATATTCAAATATTCTATTTCTTTTATGAAAACGTCCAAAAAAATTAACTTCAGTTGTTTATTTTTTATTAGCATACAAAATACAAAAAATATATTAAGAAAAACTTTTAACACTCAGTTAAAATTAAATAATACAATTCAAATTTCAATAGTTAATGCACATTAAGTAAAACATTAAAATAAAATTAACAAAAAATGTGTAAAATAAATAATATATAAAATAAATTAAATCATTAATATAAATGATTATATATATTAAATAAATAAAATAAATAAAATTAATAAAATAAACAAAATAAATAAAATAAATAAAATAAATAAAATAAATAAAATAAATAAAATAAATAAAATAAATAATATAAATAAAAAAAATTAAACAAATAAAATAAATAAAATAAATAAAATAAATAAAATAAATAAAATAAATAAAATAAATAAAATAAATAAAATAAATAAAATAAATAAAATAAATAAAATAAATAAAATAAATAAAATAAATAAAATAAATAAAATAAATAAAATAAATAAAATAAATAAAATAAATAAAATAAATAAAATAAATAAAATAAATAAAATAAATAAAATAAATAAAATAAATAAAATAAATAAAATAAATAAAATAAATAAAATAAATAAAATAAATAAAATAAATAAAATAAATAAAATAAATAAAATAAATAAAATAAATAAAATAAATAAAATAAATAAAATAAATAAAATAAATAAAATAAATAAAATAAATAAAATAAATAAAATAAATAAAATAAATAAAATAAATAAAATAAATAAAATAAATAAAATAAATAAAATAAATAAAATAAATAAAATAAATAAAATAAATAAAATAAATAAAATAAATAAAATAAATAAAATAAATAAAATAAATAAAATAAATAAAATAAATAAAATAAATAAAATAAATAAAATAAATAAAATAAATAAAATAAATAAAATAAATAAAATAAATAAAATAAATAAAATAAATAAAATAAATAAAATAAATAAAATAAATAAAATAAATAAAATAAATAAAATAAATAAAATAAATAAAATAAATAAAATAAATAAAATAAATAAAATAAATAAAATAAATAAAATAAATAAAATAAATAAAATAAATAAAATAAATAAAATAAATAAAATAAATAAAATAAATAAAATAAATAAAATAAATAAAATAAATAAAATAAATAAAATAAATAAAATAAATAAAATAAATAAAATAAATAAAATAAATAAAATAAATAAAATAAATAAAATAAATAAAATAAATAAAATAAATAAAATAAATAAAATAAATAAAATAAATAAAATAAATAAAATTAATAAAATAAATAAAATAAATAAAATAAATAAAATAAATAAAATAAATAAAATAAATAAAATAAATAAAATAAATAAAATAAATAAAATAAATAAAATAAATAAAATAAATAAAATAAATAAAATAAATAAAATAAATAAAATAAATAAAATAAATAAAATAAATAAAATAAATAAAATAAATAAAATAAATAAAATAAATAAAATAAATAAAATAAATGAAATAAATAAAATAAATAAAATAAATAAAATAAATAAAATAAATAAAATAAATAAAATAAATAAAATAAATAAAATAAATAAAATAAATAAAATAAATAAAATAAATAATATAAATAAAATAAATAAAATAAATAAAATAAATTAAATAAATTAAATAAATTAAATAAATAAAATAAATAAAATAAATAAAATAAATAAAATAAATAAAATAAATAAAATAAATAAAATAAATAAAATAAATAAAATAAATAAAATAAATAAAATAAATAAAATAAATAAAATAAATAAAATAAATAAAATAAATAAATAAAATAAATAAAATAAATAAAATAAATAAAATAAATAAAATAAATAAAATAAATAAAATAAATAAAATAAATAAAATACATAAAATAAATAAAATAAATAAAATAAATAAAATAAATTAAATAAATAAAATAAATAAAATAAATAAAATAAATAAAATAAATAAAATAAATAAAATAAATAAAATAAATAAAATAAATAAAATAAATAAAATAAATAAAATAAATAAAATAAATAAAATAAATAAAATAAATAAAATAAATAAAATAAATAAAATAAATAAAATAAATAAAATAAATAAAATAAATAAAATAAATAAAATAAATAAAATAAATAAAATAAATAAAATAAATAAAATAAATAAAATAAATAAAATAAATAAAATAAATAAAATAAATAAAATAAATAAAATAAATAAAACAAATAAAATAAATAAAATAAATAAAATAAATGAAATAAATGAAATAAATAAAATAAATAAAATAAATAAAATAAATAAAATAAATAAAATAAATAAAATAAATGAAATAAATAAAATAAATGAAATAAATAAAATAAATAAAATAAATTAAATAAATAAAATAAATTAAATAAATAAAATAAATAAAATAAATAAAATAAATAAAATAAATAAAATAAATAAAATAAATAAAATAAATAAAATAAATAAAATAAATAAAATAAATAAAATAAATAAAATAAATAAAATAAATAAAATAAATAAAATAAATAAAATAAATAAAATAAATAAAATAAATAAAATAAATGAAATAAATGAAATAAATAAAATAAATAAAATAAATAAAATAAATAAAATAAATAAAATAAATAAAATAAATTAAATAAATAAAATAAATAAAATAAATAAAATAAATAAAATAAATTAAATAAATAAAATAAATTAAATAAATAAAATAAATAAAATAAATAAAATAAATAAAATAAATAAAATAAATAAAATAAATAAAATAAATAAAATAAATAAAATAAATAAAATAAATAAAATAAATAAAATAAATAAAATAAATAAAATAAATAAAATAAATAGAATAAATAAAATAAATAAAATAAATAAAATAAATAAAATAAATAAAATAAATAAAATAAATAAAATAAATAAAATAAATAAAATAAATAAAATAAATAAAATAAATAAAATAAATAAAATAAATAAAATAAATAAAATAAATAAAATAAATAAAATAAATAAAATAAATAAAATAAATAAAATAAATAAAATAAATAAAATAAATAAAATAAATAAAATAAATAAAATAAATAAAATAAATAAAATAAATAAAATAAATAAAATAAATAAAATAAATAAAATAAATAAAATAAATAAAATAAATAAAATAAATAAAATAAATAAAATAAATAAAATAAATAAAATAAATAAAATAAATAAAATAAATAAAATAAATAAAATAAATAAAATAAATAAAATAAATAAAATAAATAAAATAAATAAAATAAATAAAATAAATAAAATAAATAAAATAAATAAAATAAATAAAATAAATAAAATAAATAAAATAAATAAAATAAATAAAATAAATAAAATAAATAAAATAAATAAAATAAATAAAATAAATAAAATAAATAAAATAAATAAAATAAATAAAATAAATAAAATAAATAAATAAAATAAATAAAATAAATAAAATAAATAAAATAAATAAAATAAATAAAATAAATAAAATAAATAAAATAAATAAAATAAATAAAATTAATAAAATAAATAAAATAAATAAAATAAATAAAATAAATAAAATAAATAAAATAAATAAAATAAATAAAATAAATAAAATAAATAAAATAAATAAAATAAATAAAATAAATAAAATAAATAAAATAAATAAAATAAATAAAATAAATAAAATAAATAAAATAAATAAAATAAATAAAATAAATAAAATAAATAAAATAAATAAAATAAATAAAATAAATAAAATAAATAAAATAAATAAAATAAATAAAATAAATAAAATAAATAAAATAAATAAAATAAATAAAATAAATAAAATAAATAAAATAAATAAAATAAATAAAATAAATAAAATAAATAAAATAAATAAAATAAATCCATCGCTTTCAGCAAGATATTTAAAACAAAAGACTTAAGACACAAGCTTGTTGCTTTAAATTCCTGACTTGGAACAAAAGAGCGCAAAGAAAAAAGTGCGTTCATATTTACTTTTTTAATATTAAAAAAAAAAACATTATTAATTTTAATGGATGAAGTTTATTCCAGCTTCGTTCCTTGAAGTGGTCTATATTTTTAGAATTTTTTTAACGTTAAATTTTTATGTCTTCATTATTTATTCAAAACGTGATGAACAGCAGCTTTTATGAGTGCTTGTAGAGTATTTTTTTTCGGCGCCACTGTAGTCATTATAAAGCTTAAAACGTGATGCTATTCAAATCATTTTTAAACAGCACCTGAATTTGTATTGGGTGCACATGGCCAAGGGCAGCAAGAAAGCAAAACAAATTAAAACTAAATCAAGTCAAAAACCGAGCATGAATATTAGTAATGAAATCAACAAACAGAACTATTTTAATGCCACGAACAAAACAATTTTAATGCCAGATTTAAAGAGCAATAGCAGCCGGCTACACTCAGACTCATGTTGCTGTTGCTTTCACTAGCAGCTGATAATCTTGTAAATGTTGATGTTTAAGCGCTTTTCAACTGGAGATTTTTTTAAGTTTCGGCACAAAGTTGCACATAGAAATTTAACAAAAGTAGCACTACTTAAACTTAAATAACTTTACACAATCAATCATTAGACTGACATGGCCACAAAAACTCATTTCAAACGCACCCTTTCAGTTACAAGTAGACTTCGAAATATTTGCTAATAATTTATTGCCTCAGGTATGTGTGAAAAATGCGTACACGGCTTATTAACTTAACCAGTTTATTAGTTATCAGGCCATTGTTGAATTGCTTTTTTCACCAGCTTATAAAGTCATAAAAATTCATATAAAAATGCAAATTTTATTACCACAGCAATTTGTAACGTAATATTAATAGCCAAAGAGAACAAATCAAACAGCCATAACGTTTACCTTAACTACCTTAAAGTCGGCGTCAAAAAGACGCATTCAAATAAATACACACAATGAAAAAAAAAAAACATAAATAAAATTTATTTATGCCATCAACAATTTGTTTATTTCTCACAAAAAATGCTGAAAACTGACACCTAAGTTGGTTGAAAAAAAAAAAAATAAATGTGGCTTAAATTGTAACAATAAAAATTATGATTCATTTGTTTCATTCTATATTCTTTACAATTTCATCTCAGCAGTTCATCAACTTGAAAAATACAGCCTGCTACAGTTTTCGCTCGCTTAATGCGGCAACAAGGTATACTTGTACGATTTTGTTGGTTTATTTATTTAAGTGAACTCATAAATATGATTCTGGCGTCATCATTAATTTGCATTTAAGTTAGGAAATAAATTAAAACTAACGAAGACAGATAAAAGCAATAAAGCAAACACAAAAAAAAAGAAACATAAGCAAAAAAAATTATAAATAAAAGTAAACTGAGTCAATAAACTGCTAAGTTGATTGGTTTAAAAACGGGGAATTATTGCTTTGATTGCTAAGATTAAATAAAAAAAAAAATAAAAAAAAAGATCTATCCCTTAATTACTCAAAAGTCTAAAGGAAATACTGCTTATTTATTACCACAAAAGCAGCAATACAACAAATTATTCGTCTTCTCAATTAACTAGTTCTGACTGGATGACATTTTTGCGAATATTCTCAAAACAGCAACAATCAGGGGCTATCCTTAATAGCTATAAACTTTCAACGATATATAAGAGTAAATGGTCCGATATTTTGAGTTACCTTTTACAATTCTTGACCTCAACTTTCCTTACCTTGGCATTACCTTCTTTGGCTATGTTTCGCTACCCTACCTTTTTTCCCATATTTCACTTAAATGCTGAATATCCTTCTTTGCGTTCCGTTTCACAATTTAAGCGATACAGCTAGAACACATAAAGCTCCTTTTTCAGTTTTGTATTGTTTTTTCGACTTTACAGGTTTTACATATTTTTACTTCTTAGAGAAAAATCTAAAAGATTTTGTTATGAAATGTTCTTAAATGTACAAAAAATTCTCAGAACATTCATGGGAAACAATTAAATATTTTAAGTAAATTAAAATCATTGGAAAAATAAATCGTTCTCACGCTGCAAGCAAATTGTTAATCATATCGAGGTGTGTTTCCGCCAATAGAACAATTATACATACATCATTCAAAGTATTTAAGATCAATAATAATGTATTGTATGTTGCAGCAACATGTTGTTTGTTGATGCAATTCTGTTTTATTAAGTTTTAAGCACAGCAAAAGCTGTTTTTCAAGTTGAATACTTGCCTTAGGCATTATTAAGAACTAATTTTCAATAAAATCACCAAAATTACGAATTATTTGTACGGCAAAAGCAACAAAGTGATAAATACGCTTAATTAACAAAATACCTCTTCTTTCATTAGAGCTTTAAAAAGTTAAGACCATGTTTAAATAAAATTTGAAAATCTTAAATTTAGCTTATTTATAAGAAAAAAAAAATGTCATGACTGTGAACACACTTTGTAGCATACAAAGCCGCTTATTTTTTATTTGAAATCCCAATGCGATTGTGTTATTAACTAACTCTGCATAATTATGAAGTATTAATAACATAAAACAATACAATGACAACAGCAGAAATTTTTCTTAAATTTTCAAACAAAGCCATATTGAGGAACATTCTTCTGGTGAAAGCTAATGATGCTGATAATGATGATAAAGCTGCTGCTGGTGCTCGAAGGTGTAACCGTAGCGTCTTAAGTTTATTAGCATAAATATGCCTAGCTACAATATCTGAAATTCTTTAATGACAGCAGACAGAGCTAATGCAGGTTGAAAAAGGTTGTCGATTAAAATGATTAAAAATTATTAATGATGTCATTATTTTGAAAAAGAACATAAAATTATGTTTAAAAATTAGAACTTGCTGCTGCGTGTTCTTATTATTTTAGTAAAGCACTTATATAAAATGCTTGCAACAAAAGAATTCAATAGTTAAGAAAATACCATCAACAATCATAGCAACAACATAATCAAAACTAGACCTAGTGAAGTCCAAATAAAATTTGTTGTCAGTGCAACGCGCCAAACTCAGCTCCAACAAACTGAACACACGCAATTTTCAGGTTTTTAGCTAGTTGCTGTTTCCAACAATTTAGCTGCATGCAATCGCAGCTACGCATACCTGACATGGCCACTACGCAGCACAAACTGTTGCATCTACAACGTTTTTTCGTTTGTATTTTTTTGTGAACAAATATTTTCCAACAATTTATGTGGTATTTTAATTGTGTACCACTATTATTTGTAGGCTTTTCCTGTTGATTAAATTGCAAAACTAATATTGCCGCTAATGTGAGGAAAATTGCAAATTATTAGATCACTTACTGGGAGATCACATTTTAACCCTAGCTCGGCAGACGAGTCACCGGAGACTATTTTACTTTTTTCACACAAAAAAAAATATGTTTTTAACCAATTCTGTAAACCCATCCTCTGTGACATCTTAAACTAATGAATTTTAAGTACTTAATTCATAGAAGATTCGTTTGGGGCAAAAGCAATGTATTTTGAATATCAGCAAATAACAGATATCGAAAACCATAACCATAATCATAACCATAGCAATAACCACAACCATAACCATAACCAAAACCATAACCATAACCATAACACCATAACCATAACCATAACCATAACCATAACCATAACCATAACCATAAACATAACCATAGCAATAACCATAACCATAACCATAACCATAACCATAACCATAACCATAACCATAACCATAACCATAACCATAACCATAACCATAGCCATAACCATAATCATAACCATAGCAATAACCATAACCATAACCAAAACCAAAACCATAACCATAACCATAACACCATAACCATAACCATAACCATAACCATAACCATAACAATAACCATAACCATAACCATAACCATAACCATAACCATAACCATAACCATAACCATAACCATAACCATAACCATAATCACAATCATAACCATAACTATAACCAGAACCATAACCATAACCATAACTATAACCATGACCATAACCATAACCATAACCATAACCATAATCACAATCATAACCATAACTATAACCAGAACCATAACCATAACCATAACCATAACCATAACTATAACCATGACCATAACCATAACCATAACCATAACCATAACCATAACCATAACCATAACCATAACCATAACCATAATCATAACCATAACCATAACCATAACCATAACCATAACTATAACCATAACCATAACCATAACCATAACCATAACCATAACCATAATCATAACCATAACCATAATCATAGTCGCAACCTTGAAACGTAACCATGTACATAACCATAACTGTTGCCATAACAATAGCTATAAACATAAAACTTCTAGACCAGTTTTTTTTTTTTCTTTAATTGTTTGTTTCTCTCACTGAATATTTCCATGCTCAGTTAATGGTTTAAGTATTTTTTCAAAAAATTTCACAAAGTTTTAAAGTAAAGTGTTTCTCAGAACCGCGTTGAGCGTCTGTTCATAGAATGCTTTTTATCGAAATCAAGATTTGTTGAGGATTTTCGATTTAAATACATCTAAAAGACCTGAACTGAACTTAAATTGCCTCTAAAAACGATATGCATTTTAAAATAAAAATATCCCTATTAAAAATTTATTGTATGCACCTCTGCTGTAGATACTTTGAAAAAATTGATTGAAAGATTTTATATTCATTACAACAAATTCAACTCCAATCAAGTTAAACTATTTTGTATGCAAGACTCATGCTGAACTTTATTTGAAGCCAGCATTCAAATTGTTATTGCTG